>OX235263.1:100680077-101280077 GCA_944472135.2 Trichobilharzia regenti | reverse complement strand
CGTCAATATGTGAATGAATATCCAGAGGTGTAATACATCTTGTTCGTCGTGTGGATTTAGTTAATTTCATTTCGTGTGGGGTCCGATTATTCTACGATTTTGATGCATTCTGCAAAGTGTCATTGTGATCATGGGAAGTATACGGCCACTCTAAATGCAGTATCCTGTAAACCTCTGAAAGCATCGAGTATATGCATGATATTCAGAAGTTCAAGGAATGTGAGTCATGCCAGCGGGTATTGAGGATTTTTATAATTCCTCGTCACTTTGGATAAAGTATCACCGCATTCTTTTCAGAAAGTAGACTAGTTTTTGGTTTAAAAATAGTGCCCAAGTAACTTATATCTTTCCATGTGGTGTTGTGGTAAGTCGACTCTTATTTGTATGGGTGTTATTGTCATGGCTGCTGCTTTTTTGCTGAGATTATAAATAGAGGCAAAACCAACAAAGCATATAGCCTCTAAGTTAATACATTAAATGGGCCTATGATTCATGAACCTCTTACATGGGAATTAGCACTGGTATCGCTTGCGAATTCACCTAGTGTGTCACTAAGTACCTTTTCGAAGGAGGCCAATGAGCTTGCTAGTCGCATTTCCCTGGGTAGTTTGTTCCATATTTGGGCATGTCTAATCAAGAAAACTTTTGCCTGGTGGCTGTTTTACATTGCTTCATGGTCAGTGTACCTTTAGTGTGTTTTGTGCTATATCCAGTACCTTCTGAAAACCGAGTTGGGGTAAACACTATGTGGTTTAGAAGCTTATAGAAAAGAGCCAAGTTTAGTCGCAGTCTTCTTAGCCATAGTGTTTCTAGTCCTAGGATTTCACACGCAGTGCAATAGTTTGTACCGTTTACAGTTCCGAGTACTTTCAGCGTCAAGTGCTTCGGTACTACTTCTACCTTTAGTTTGTCTTCTATACGTATGCCACCAGATATAAATGAAAAGCAATCTGAGAGTATGCGTACACAAACCTTGTACGGAAGAATTCTGGATTCATTTCTGCAGATGTTCCTTAGTAGAAGACCAACAAGGCTACGTGATTTCGATACTTGTTTCGAGATATGTTCAGGAAATGATAGATTATGTGAATATCTCAGTCGTTGTTCTAGTACAGATTTAAGTCTTGGGATTTTGTGGCCCCTGATTGCTAGATCGAGTTCTAGTATGGAACAGCCTATGCAGGGCCAGCCACAATTTTCCACTACAAATTTAAGGTCACCAGGTGGTACACCATCCATCAGTTCTTCATGAATAGAGTTCAAGGCTGAAGAGATAACTGCATTACTGCATGCTTGGGTAATCTTTAGGTCAAGTGCATACAGTATTGGTTTGACAATTGTCAATGTAGTTGAAGACTAGACGATCGATTCATGGTTGTTTGCTCAAACCCAACTCCTCCATAATTTTCGCGGAGTAATCAATCCAGCAGTCATCGTCTCATCGTTCGCTGTTCAGAAAGAAGATAGAAAAACCGTCAGAAGTACTATCGTGATTTACTGTTATAACATTTATTCTTAGACCTTGTGTATAATAACCTTATTGTTGGTGACATACTGGCGTAAGAATAAAGGATTCTCTAGTCGCCAGTCTGTGTTCTGGTTTTCACGTCGGTTAATACAAAGTGTTTCTGAAAGTCTTCCAAGGTCAGCGTGAGCTCCAGCTCAGTAAGAGCTGGACGTTGACAGTTTATGAGAGTTGGCTGACAGTTTCTGATAGTTTCTGTTCTTCTTTTTCTCTAGTTCTTTGAAGTCATCTTTGGACAAGTATTATCGGGAACTTTTCCGGAATTTTCGGTCAAGTTCAATGATGTATGGGTCAAAGAAGGGACAAAGAGTCTTGGAAGCAAGCAGGAAATTAAGTAATGCTGAGTTGCTTGTTAAATGTAATAATATGTATGATGCTCAGTATGATGAGTCTGTTGTTCATGGTTCGCAATCTAGGGAAAGTAAGGGTCTAAATTTAACTAAATTCGAGGCTCGGCACATTCACGGAAACCCATCTGAATATCCACAGTTTGTGACGGTCTTTGAGATATTATTGAGTGGTTTCATATTAAATGACGAAATGAAGTTGAGGCATTTAATAACAATAACGTCTATTTACATATAAACATAAAAATGTACATGAGATACTACAAGAGAGTTGATTCAAAAGCTGTACAGTGCTGTGAGTTCATGCTGCCAAATGAAGGATATACTGTGGCCACGAGTATACTGCATCAAATATTCGGAAGACCTTCGATGATTGTAGGGAAATCATTCGATGCTGTTAAGGGTAATGGTAGTCAATTACAGAATGACTCCAAGCAACTCTCTAAGTCTTCGGATAATCTGTTGACTTACAAGAATACGTTGATTTCGATGAATTGCATGAGTGATCTGAACTCAAGTTCCGTCCTAGAGATAATAGCGAGACGCCCACCTACTCGACTGGAAAGGAATTGGGTGAAGATAAGCTTTCGTATAGAGGATGAGGGTATTGAGCCAAAGTTTGATGATGTTATGAAATTGGTAAAAGATAGTGTCAATCAAGCTATGAGCAAGCTTGCCAGCATATTGCATCCCGCCTCTATAACAAAGCAGTCTGAGAGCAAAACGCAATCATTGATGACGAAAGGGTCTCAGAGAGGGGAATATCGAGAAGGCTCTATGGTGTCTAGTAATCCATATAAACTTAATGAGTGTAACAGCTTTCGAGGGACATTGACAACAGATAGGTTACAAGTTGCGGGACAAACACGGTTGTGTTTTACACGTTTGCAAGAAGTGCACAAAAAGGCGAACTGTGGATCAGTGACCAAGTCTAGTGATAAGCTAAATGTGAAATCAAGTTCTGACTCCGAATTGTGTGACGATAATGGTGCGGTGAAGAAGCCTGTAGCTGCAACTGCTAAGCCATTGTTGAATGGAGTGTCACAGAAGACAACGCAGTTTGTGCATGAGTAGAGAGTTATTGCTTCAGAGTGCAGTTCTGACTCCACAAGTTTACAAGGTATTACTATTCAGAGTAAAGGCATGAAACCTTTAAGGATTTGTGAGGAGGAACCCAAATTATCTACTGCTCTTATTAAAGGGTTTGAAAATGATGAAGTCGACCAGATAGACGACGGTGAAGTAGTATTTGTGACAATGGCCATTCTAATGCACATTTATCTTTGGCTAATCATGATGAGATGAGCGGAACGCCGACTACTACTAGTGAGTTGAACAAAGGCTCTGTAAAACTTGAAGGTGAAGTGGATTTAAAGCAGATGCAGGTACATAAGTTATGGATACTTCTGAGACCGTCAATGTATGTGATCAGCTTGTGGCCCACCTATCATCAGACGCTTATGCTCACATAAAGCTAACAGTGAAATACAGAAGTGGTTGTAATCTTGCATTTAGACAACCTTCAGAAAGCCGAACAACAACATTTTCTGATGCAAGCTGAGATCATCACTTGTGTCACACAGTCGTCGTTGGTTTTGTCATCCAAAATGAAAGGGACGTCCGTGAATTCACGTTAATTATGCACTGATTATGCTAGTATGAGTCCGTTTGAAAGGACGAAATATATTGGTCAGTTTAATGAGGATAAGACAACTATGTATGAGAGTGTTATTGTTAACCTGGCTTTCACACATTGACTGATGTCAAAGACAGCAAATGGGTCATGTACGCCGGGGAGGCCAGCGCTGAGAATGACATGCACACAGAGGTGATGATAAGCTATGGTCCCACACGCCGGGGGGCGAGAGTGCAGACGAATGAGGCTTGCATACGTCGCCGTTACTAGAACTGAGGCAGGATGAGTGACAAACGATCACAGTGGTTTTGGGTGGTGAATTGATAAGAGGATGTGCGAAGAGTACCATGGGGTGCTGCTTGGACACGCTGCTTTCTGCAAGAGTCATTCTAGGAAGTGGCGATTGTGCTGCGAGATGTCAAGAGGATGCCTTTAACTGGAAGGCGTAGGTTGTCATCGATGTGTGAGATTGTGATGTGGGTATGCTTGTGGTGTGTTGGCTTTGCTGTTTGTTTTCCATTTCGGCTTTGTCCGCGTGACCCAGGTTCTCGCAATGGCATCCAAGTCAACGTGTATTGGTCATGATGGAAAAAAGGGATGGATCCCTTTTTTGCCGGGGAGTGTTGATAAGGTTGGAGATTGAACGATCAATTCATCGTTGTTTGCTCAAACCCAACTCCTCCATAATTTTCGCGGAGTAATCAATTCAGCAGTCATCGTCTCATCGTTCGCTGTTCAGAAAGAAGATAGAAAAACTGTCAGAAGTACTATCGTGATTTATTGTTGTAATATTTGTTCTTAGACCTTACTCTGTAAAACCAATAATGCTGGTTATATGTTGGCGTTAGAATACAGAACTCTTGAGTCGTTAATCAGTGTTTTGGTTTTCGCGTTGGTTAACACGAAGCGTTTCTGAAAGTCTTCGAGGGACAGCGTGAGGCCCAGCGAAGCAAGAGCTGGACATTAACTGTTTATGAGACTTGACTGACACCTCTTATTTTGACTTTTATCTTATTTTTCAACTAGTATCTTTTACTTGTGTAGAAATATTTATCATGTCCTTCCAGCAATACTAACATTTATTATTGTAGTTTATTTTAACTTATACTCCTAATAAACTTGTATTACCTATCTACGACTGGGTTGAGCTTGGCTAGTTTTCGCCCATTTATTTCAAGAGTTAGAACAAGGTTACTGTTACCAATACACATCCAGCCGCATTTGTCAATGTTAAAATTTAGACAGCATCAAGCACACCATGTTGGGAGACTACTTAGTTCAAGATATATTTTAGTAACCATATTGCTTAATTCATGAGTGTAGCAGGAGTAGACGACTTTGAGGTCATCAGCGTATAGGAATGGTTTACCTGAGGTGAAGCTCTTGCAAATGCTGTTAATGTAGACTGTGAATAAAAGTGGACCTAGGACACTACCTTGCACAACCCCACTTGAGATCTGCCTAGGATGAGACAATACAGATCCAACCTTGGTTATTCGTACCCTGTTGCTTAGAAACTATTTTAACCACTTCAGTAGTGGGTTGCGAATTCCACAAAAGTACAGCTTCTCAAAGAGGATACTGTGAGATAACATGTCAAATGTCCTAGATATATCGAAGTAGAGAACAACGACTAGCTTATGTGCTTCGCGACTACTAGTGATGCAGTTGAAAAAGTCGGACTGGCAAGTAATGCAGGATCTATTTTTGAGAAATTCGTGTTGAGACCTTGTAACAAGATCATCCCTAAGTAGGTAGTCTGACAATTGATCTTTTACAACTTTCTCCATGATTCCTCAGATATCTGTATTACATTCATGTGATGTCTGGGTTTTTTGTTAATGCGAAGACAATATTTCTATATCTCTTTATGTGCTACACAAACAGACTTTATAGCAGACTGTTCCGACTGACTCTAATGTCAGAAAGAACAACCAAACTGTAAGTCCATTATACATCAAATTATGTGTAATTTATATAATAACTTATCCATGCCTGTACAATAGGTATGTTCCTGCATAAACAGGAAGGAATATATTATTATTATTAAAACAATATTTATGCATGCCTATACAATTGGTGTACCCTACACAGCTAGGGAAAAAAAATGTACTTTATTATATTATCTTTACTAAATATGCTTATTAATATTATGTGTAAATTATCGAAATGATGATGCCTGTAAACTGGCGTCCCTCATGCAAAAAATGAGAATATATTATTATTATTATTCGTGAGATAACTGGGGTTATATTTATGGATCTGTAATTGCGGACGTTTGCCTTATCACCAGATTTGTAGTGCGGAATTACGAAGCTAGTTTTCCACTCACTAGGGTAAGTGCCAGTGTCTGTAGATACTGAGAAGAATTTAAGAAGTAACAAGGTTATATCACACCCACTGTTTTTGAAAATTATTGAAGCAAGGCCACCCGGTCCTGTTCTAGTGGAAGGTTCGAGACTTTTAATTGCTTGTACTATTAATTGATTGGTGAACACAGTGCTTTCAAGGGAAGAGCTAGTAACGGGGTCGGTTCCACCAGGCATGTGTGTTTCTAAACTAAAGTTTGCAAGCCAATCACTGAAAAGTTCACAGATGGTGGCAGGCTCATTGTAGATTACTTTGTTGTGAAGTAAATAGGAGATTTCCCTCGTCGACTGCATTCGCTTTTTAAGAAGTGCTGTTAAGTTATAAACTTTGGAGGTACTTTCAAGTGCCGCTAACTCTTCGTCGAGGTCCTTTTGAAAGCGTAGGCGCTTGATAGATTCAAGAGACTCGTGGATTGAGAGCAGTAGTGATATATCCTCAGTGGAATAGTACTGTTTCTTTAACTTCCTTAACTGATTGCGGTGTGCCCTTAGAATATATTCAGCTCGGTGTCTACTTAATTTCACTATTTTCTTTGGAGCAACAGTATCTAGACAAAGGGCAACATTCCTGTAAAATAGGGACACTACAGCCTCCAGGGAGTCAGTGGTAAAACAGTCATCCCATTGACAGAGTCGAATAAGTTCTTGGACTAATCCACAGTCTGTATATTTGTAACTACGAAATATCATGCTTCCTGAATCTTGTTTGTTTCCTGTATTTAGTGGTGAGAAGGGCAGAGAGCAGAGTACCGTTCTATGGTCACTACTGGAAAGTCTATTACCAACATAAGTGGAGGATGGGATTGTGTCATGAGAAAAAACAAGGTCCAACATGTTGTCACCACGAGTAGGTGTCTGGACGTGTTGTTGCCATCCATAACAGTCGATAGTGGTAAGTAATTTGTCGAAGCGTTGGGGGCCGGAACTACTTAAGCAATTGACTTCTGGAAGACTGAAGTCCCCTGCAATTATTTTGTAATTAGCATTAAACGAACAGGCGTGTGCAGACGATTTAGCTGATAACGCATGAAAACTAAAGTTATAAGAGCGAATTTCTAATGTGTTTTGGCAAAGTCATACGCTGCTCTCTACTGCACGGGGAGGCAGCTCTTACACTCATAGTAGAGATTCTTCGTAAGCTCATAGAAAGCTACATGCTAGATTACCTTGAAGCGTAATCAGACATCCATCCACCGTTTTTAGACATGTATCCAACTTCTTAGAAACAATGACAAAACGGAGTAGGTGTTGGCAACGGGATTATGTAGTGATCTATTTGATACAAAACTTAGTGACTGGGTCTTTTCATACACAACTTTTCCTGGTTTGGAAGCTACCCGACCACTGTATGTTGTGTCACGAATGGCCGGAATGGTCACCCGAAAATCAGGAATCGTCAGCTTGATACAAATAGGAGGGTTGAAAGAAGTCTTTTTAATTTACAAGGACTGAAAAAACCATAAGATGAAAGGCTGAAAAAGCCAGGAATTTTCACACTCGACTACAGTAGGATCATGCGTGACCTAGTTACTGCTTACAAGTGACGAAGCGAAGATACTGTGCCATTAAGTATGATCATCCCCGTGGACTGCCACGAGGAATAGCACATCAGAGAAGAGAGATCCGAGTGCGCTCCAACCCCTTTCCTCTTCTAGTTATCCGACCCTGAAAGTCTCTACCAGTGGGTTTGGCCATTGCAGTGTCTGTGAACAACTTTAAGGGGAGTTTGGACAATCACTGAGCGACTGGCTTACCACCTTAGGACTCACATACTATTAATGGGTATACATCTAAACTCGTCCTTAACTATTGCTCATTCTCGCCTGTCTCACTCTTTTAACTACCCTGTCTATTCGCTCACTGATTTTGTTATTTTTAATTATGTTTTTTAATTGCGAAGTTTCATTATTTACCTGTTCGTATGATTTTCTTTTTGAGTCTACACAATCAATTTTGATTTTTTTTATTACGGCTTGATTTCACACCGTATTTTTGGTACACGTATGGAATTTTTAGCATGTGATATCGGTAGCTTAAATTTTGCAGGTCGACCATATATATCAGGTGTGCGTCGGCAGGAAATCGAACTTCGAACCATGCGCATGGTCGGTGAGAGTCCTAACCACTGTGCCACCGACGCACACCAATTATATCTTATTGATATAAGTGTAAAACTTGGGCAATGTGGTAGAGTTTTAGTGAGAGCAGGCTGTCAGCCAATTGGTAGACATTGATTTACGTCAATGTATAGGTCACTAATATTGGCCGTAAGAAAATATGAACAAGGCTGATTCAATAACCAATCACAGCAGACTTAACGTGGGCAAATAAGATTCTCAGATAGATGGCTTAACTTTCCGAGAAACCAGAAACAACCAATCAGAAGACAGTGTTTGTCTGCTTGGATAAGCTATAATAATGTACAAGAAATATGTATAAACACGTGCTGATTTCCGTAATAAAATGATCTGTTGCCGGTCCTTGTCTTCTGTTGCTATAGAGTGTTATTCCATTATAGATAAGGTTTTATTTCGATAAAACTTTCAATACGTTTCAACACGACGTGGTTTTTCCTCTCTAACCAATTTTGTGAATTATACATTTGGGAAACCTGATCTTTCTAGCCGGCGAATTAAATTCAACCATCACTTACATAATAAATCTCTGTGTGGTAAGTTCAGCTGTCTCGAACTACTGCCAAAGCTTCAGGTGCTACTTTTGTGGCAGCATCTTCCTCACTCGCTCAGATAAACAAGACTTGTTGGTCAACCACGTGATTGCTGTGGAGCCGATCATCTAGAAAGTACTGGGTAAAGTCGAAAACCTTTTCTTTTCCTTGTCTTGTACATTTTAGTCTTATTCTTGCTCTTTTGGGTAGATATTGTTGCTTTGTTATTCGTTTATAGCACAAGTCATACTGATTACCAATATGGTTGTCGAAAGTAGCCTTAGAAAAGCCACTAAAACACCATAATCTGTAGTCACAAGGGCATCAGCCAATGAAGGAAAAAACTTAGGGACTTCAACCCCTTCCCGCATACCGATCCTAAAGACTCGTGTAGCTTTCTTCTGTCCTGATACTACGCCTGCATTGTCACAGTCTAGTACTGAAACGACTCAGGCAATGCCAGGGGGACAGGATACTACACCTGCATCAACTGTAGGCCAGTGTGTGAAACACAGCAAACCTAGAAGGAAACGTTCAAGACGTAATAAGACCTCAAAGGCGTCATCAAGGAAGGGAGATAAATGTCAGGCGTGTAGTATCATAGTTTCTAAAACTGACTCAGCGTTTGAATGCAATTTTTGCAAACGGTGGGTGCACTGCCGTTGTGACAAAGAGGTACTGAAAGCATACTACGAGTTTATGAGAAATAACCCATGCCCATGGTTTTGGTACATTTGTCCAATTTGTCGCCCTGGTATAGTCCCACAAAGCGTGTCTGCGGATAGCAGAAACAACACGCCGCTCTTGTTTCCCAACGCAATCCCATGCAGCTTCCCACCTGCTAACATCACACTGCCAAAACTTGGCAAAGACATTAAGAAGGACACACCAGTCCCACTGACTGGAAATGCCAATTTCCACAAGGTGAAGATTCACAAGGTTGCACCCACATGAGGGGAGGACAGAATTACAAAAGCACCACTTGCATCCACTAGCAAGCTTGTCAACGCAAAAAAGGCTGGCCTGATTCTGATGAAGTCTAATGTTGCTGGTGATGCAAAGGAATACAAGCAGAGAAAGGCCAAACCCAATTCTGAGGTTAGTCGGTCTAACTCTCTTATCCTCTTTAACGTACATGTGGGCAAGGATAGCTTACTTGAACAACGGGCCCTGTTTGATAAGGAACAGTGATCCAACATGTGCAATAAATTAGGTCTGAACATTATAAATAAATAAATAGATTGATTCTCATGATACAGTACATGAAGGACGCCTGTTTACAGGCATCATCAAATTGTTACAGAAGTAGGACCATATTATTCAGTCACCTTTTACAATCGATAGCAAAATATGTTTAACATGTACACTGGAGATTATACATACACTTGATAAATGTTAATCCCAATAGTATAAAACAGCCTTTTCACTTATGTACAATCATTTCTGTGCATAGTTTGAAAAATCCGCTAGATTGTCAGTGAGTGCAACACATCAGGAAATACAGAAGTATTGTCTTCGCATTAACAAAAAAACCAGGTCTTTGGTGGATGGGTTATAAGTGCCTGGGAAAAAAAATAAAGCTTGAAGTCAGTTTTCAAACATAATTTTGTAGTGTACAGAATCCTTGAATTATAGTTCATTGATGTGTTATTTTGAAATCAGTGATACGTTTATCTCATTTGATCTGCAATGTCATTGTTGGGAGTAAAATACATAAGATTTAGACGCATTAATTAATGGATTTCCACTGCTTGTGGGTATTTACTTCTCGTGAGGAAGGTTTTTGAATTTTGGTTGTTACGACATGAGTTGTGGATATTGAGTGCTCATCAACATTACGGATATAAGTTCATCACATTATCTCAGGAATGTTGGGTTGTAGTTGGTGAGGCATATATGACGTCCGACGAGCGTACATCTGTCCATGTGATGTGGTGAGTTATACCTTGTTGATGTTGTCGGTTTATGTCCATTTTATTCCACTTATTGTGTTGGGTAGAAGTTTTACAAACGAAATTTCTTGTCTGTTTGAGGGTAAGTATTTTAATCGTTAATGTTTTATCTAAAAATATAAATATATTCAAAAACAACAGGTGTAGTAATTGAGCTAATACATTAAATGGACCTATAATTACGGAGGCTCTCAGATAGGAACTAAGACTAATGTCGTTTGAAAACATTATGAAGGAGGCCAATGTACCTGCTTGACGCATGTCAATCACGTCACATAAACCGTTAATGCCCAGCTCTCGCTACGCTCGGGCCCACGCTGTTCCTTGAAGTTTTCAGAAACGCTTAGTTATAACGGACGAAAAAACCAAAAAACCGATTGGCCGCTTGATATTTCTTTATTGTTACAGCAACATATAAAATAATAATTGAACTAAGGTCTGTGAACAAATATTACAATAATAAATCATAAGATTACTTCTGATGGTTTGCTACGGACTTCTTTCTGAACAGCGACCGATGAGACGATGACTGTCGTATTGATGCCTCCGCGAAAATTGGGGAAGTTGATTTTGAGCAAACAACCAAGAATTGATCGTTCAATCTTCAACTCCATTGACACTCCCCGGCAAAAAAGGGATCCAACCCTTTTTTCCTTCACGACCAATGCACGTTGACTTGGATGCCATTGCGAGAACCTGGGTCACACGGACAGAGCTGAAATGGAAAACAAACAGAAAAGCCAACACACCACAAGCATACCCACAGCACAATCTCACACATCAATGACGACCTGCGCCTCCAGACAGAGACCTCCTCTTGACATCTTGCAACACAATCGCCACTTACTAGAATGACTCTTGCAGAATGCAAAGTGACCATAGCACCAACTCATGATACTCTACGCACATCCTCTTATCTACTCATTACCAATTACCACTGAAATCGCTTGTCACTCATTCTGCCTCAGTTCTAGTAGCGGTGACGCATGCGAGCCTCAGTCGTTTACACTCTTTCTCCCCGGCGTGTCGGACCGCAGCTAACAATTATCTCCGTGTGCATTTCATTCTCAGCAATAGCCTAGCCTCCCCGGCGTATACGCCCCATCTGCTGTCCTTAACATCAATCAATTCATTCATGGATGTAGAAGACTCGAAACAACTTCAGAAGTAATCACGACGAAAATTTTAACAAAATTACGCAATAACAACAAGATACGAAAACAACAAGTAAACACAATGAATCCAAAAAACACCAATTGCTATGACACACCACACATATATACAAACTGTACACAAAACTCGCCGATCATGTCTTGGTGGAATTCCTTTGAAGAATCGCAGGACTTACACCAGTACGCCTACAACCCTTCTCAGGTTGACGATTGTAAGTTGTGGAATGTCCGGACACAAACAAGATTAACCAACAATTACAATAATTGGAACTCACACAACTATTTAACACAAACATATGTACAATCACTACATCAAATGTTGTGGATTCCGGCATGAAAAGCTACCCTTGAAGAACTGTAGGACTTACAGCAGTACGCCTACATTCCTTCTCAGGTTGATGATCCAAGTGGAAGTCGTCCGGACACAAACAGAATTACCAACAGCTAGATGATAAATGATATCAATTCAGTATATACAATATGAACATATGTACAAAATCACACACCGAGCACATTGGACTGCTCATTGATGCGCTACCCTTTGAAGAACTGTAGGACTTACAGCAGTACGCCTACAACCCTTCTCAGGTTGACGCTCTAGGTTGGAAAATCGTCGCAGAGTTCATTTGCAAACTTCCTTCTATGAGCTATATCCTCAAATCTGAACGGAAACACGCCCATGTCATTGTATCGTAGAATATAGATGACGAACAAACACACGACATATCTCATCAACCAAGTGTAGAAACAGAGTAATTTACACCAAAGATAATAACATTCAATTAGTAACTTGAAACTAGAAATGCCTTGGTTCATGCAAGTCAATTTAACAATTACTCTCTCGTTTACACTTGGCTTATTCTCACTAAACTGAGAAACATCTTTCGTCTTTTCAAACGCACCAATACTATCATAGTCATTGCATAAGGCACGTGAGTTCATGGACGTCCATTTCATTGTGGATGACAACACCAACGACGACTGAGTGACACAAGTTGATGAACTTAGCGGTGGATCAGAAGCTGTTCTTTTTCGGCTTTCAGATAGTTGTTTGACTGCAAGATTACCACCACTGCTGTCTTTCACTACTAGTTCGGGTTTAGCACTATCATCTGATGATAGGTGGGCTACACGCTGATCAATTACACTGACTGTCTCACAAGTATGCACACCTTCTGGAACTGAATCTGCATTTATTTCTACTTCACGTTCAAGTTGTACAGAAACTTTGTTCAACTTAGCAGTAGTAGGCATATCCCTCATCTCATCATGATCAACCAAAGAGAAATCTGCACTATCATGATCATTGCCACAAACATTCACTTTACCGTCAAGTTCATCATTTTCAAACTCTTTAATAACAGAAGTAGACAATTTTGGTTCCTCCTCACAAATCATTAAAGGTTTTATATCTTCACTCTGACTAGTTATACCTTGTAAACTTTTGGAGTCAGAACTGCACTCTGAAGCAGTAACTCTATTCTGTGACACTCTATTCAACAATGGCTTACCAGTTGCAACTACAGACTTCTTGACCGCACCGTTATCGTCACACAATTCGGAGTCAGACCTGGAGTTTACATTTAGCTTATCACTGAACTTGCTCACTGGTTCACAGTTCACTTCTGTATGCACCTCTTGCAAACGTGTGAAACAAAACCGTGTTTGTCTTGCATCTTGTAACTTATCTGTTGAGGATGTACTACGAAACCTGTTACACTCACTAGGTCTATATGCATTACTAGACATCATGGAGCCTTCTCGATATCCACCTCTCTGAGGCCTACTCGTCATCAATGATTGCATTTTGCTCTCAGACTGCTCTATTCTAGGGGTGAGATGTAATAGACTGGCGAACTTGCTCATAGATTGATTGACACTAGTATTTACCAGTTTCAGGATATCATCAAATTTTGGCTCGATACCCTCATCCTCCATACGGGAGCTTATCTTCACCCACTTCCTTTGCAGTCGAGTAGGTAGGCGTCTTGCTATTACTTCTAGTATAAAACTCGAGTTGAGGTCACTCATGCGATTCATCGAAATCATTCCATTCTTGTAAATTAGCAAATTATCTAAAAACTCAGTGAGTGCCTGGGAGTCATCCTGTAATTGACCACCATTACCCTTAACAGCCTCGAATAATTTCCCTGCAATCATCGAAGGTCTTCCAAACCTTTGACGTAATATGCTCATAGCCTCATCGTAGCCCTCTTTTGGCTTCATAAACTTACAGCACTGTATAGCTCTTGCAGCATCTCCAGTGCAATACCTCATCAAATACATTAACTTCAATTCATCACTTAATAGAAAACTACTCAGCATGATCTCAAACTCCTTTACAAATTGCAAATAATCAGCCGGGTTTCCATCGAAACACCGTGGTTCAAATTTAGGGAGTTTGATGTTGCTATTATCCATGGATGGCGAAACAGTAACATAAACCATGTCATGCTTAACATCAGACACATCGTTACAATTAACAGACAAGTCACCATGACTTACTTTCCTGTTTGCATCCAAGACACTCTGTCCCTTCTTTGACCCAGGCATTGTTGAACTTGACCCAATTCGAAAAACGTTCCAGATATTGCTTGTTCAAAGAGGACTTGACCGGCACCAGGAAAAATGAACGGTGACTATCCAAACTTTCACCAACTGTTTGAATCCGCCAAAGTCTCTTTCTACCATCAGAAACTGTCAGCCACGTCTCATGAACCGTTAATGCCCAGCTCTCGCTACGCTCGGGCCCACGCTGTTCGTTGAAGTTTTCAGAAACGCTTAGTTATAACGGACGAAAAACCAAAACACCGATTGGCCGCTTGATATTTCTTTATTGTTACACCAACATATAAAAAGAATAAGTGAACTAAGATCTGAAAACAAATATTACAATAATAAATCATTGTATTACTTCTGACGATGTTTCACTCTTCTTTCTGAACAGCGACCGATGAGACGATGACTGTCGTATTGATGCCTCCGCGAAAATTGGGGAAGTTGATTTTGAGCAAACAACCAAGAATTGATCGTTCAATCTTCAACTCCATTGACAACGCATTACCATTGGTAGTTTATTCCATATCTGTGCATACCTAATCAAATAAAACTTTTGCCTGGTAGCTGTTTTACGTTGTTCGATAGCTACTGTACCCTTAGTGTGTCTTAGTTTGTAGCCACTGTCATCTGAAAGTCAAGTGCCATTAGTAGAGGTAAAAACTAAGTGGTTTAGAAGCTTATAGTAAAGTGTTAAGTTTAGTCTCAGGTGTCTTAGCCATAGTGTTTCTAATCCTAGGGTGTCACATCTAGTGGAGTAGTTCGCACCATTTTCGGTTCCGAGTAATTTTGACGTGAAGCACCTCTGCACTCCCTCGACTTTCAATTTGTCCTCTATGCGTATACTACTATACATGAATGAACAGTAATCAAATAAAGGACGCACACAAACCTTGTACAACAGGATTCTTTACTCATTTCTGTAGAAGTTCCTGAGTAGAAAGCCGATAAGTCTGCGTGACTTTGACACTTGTTTGGAGATATGTTCAGAAAACGATAAGTCATGTGAGTATTTCAGTCCTGGGTCCAATACAGATTCCTGTCGTAAGAGTGCCTGGCCTTGAACTGTCAGGTCAAGTTCTAAAGTGTTGCAACCTATGCAGAGCCGGCCACATTTGTTGACATTAAACTGGAGTTGCCAGGTGTCACACCATCTGTCCATTTTTTCTAATTCTTGCTGCATGGCGTTTACTGTTATTCCGAGATCTGTGTTCTTGCATTTATAGGTCACTTTTAAGTCATCTGCATATAGTATTGGTTTACCAACACTAAAGCATTCACAGATACTGTTTATATATATTATGAATAGGAGTGGGCCTAATACACTTCCCCGGATTACACCGCTACTTACTGGTTTAGGCCTTGAGATTATCGAGCCAACTTTTGTTATCTGATTCCTGTCACAGAGAAATGATTTTATCCAGCTCAGGAGAGGGTCACATATCCCTAGTGAGCATAACCTGCTGACTAGCAGATTATGGGGGACTCTATCGAAGGCTTTTGTTATATCGAAATATAGCACAATTACTAGTTCTCTGTTGTCCCTGCTTCGTGTAGCTTCATTGAAAAAGTCTATGTGACAGGTCACACATGATCTCTTTTTGAGGAATCCGTGTTGTGATGGGTTGATAAGCTCATGTTCTAGTAAGTTGTCTGACACTTGGTCTTTAACCACTTTCTCCATTATTCGTGATATTACCGGTGTTATATTAATAGGTCTATAGTTGCATGCACTGGTTTTGGCCCCTGCTTTGTGCTTAGGTAATATGTATGTGGTTTTCCACACTTCAGGATAAGTTCCAGTTTCCAGTGACAGAGTAAATATTCTAAGTAACAAGACTACCATTTCCGTGCTACCATTTTTGTATATGACAGATGGTATGTCGTCTGTTCCAGTACTGCCATTTGACTTCAATGTCTTAATCGCTGAGTCTATATTTTGTATATTAAAATCTATTTCTCCTAATTTGTGGTTACTTTTGCAGGTCATTTGGAAATTTGGGGTCGGGTGCACTCTGGTGTCATTGCAAAACCACTCACTGAGGAGTTCACTTATAACCTGGGGATCGTTGTGTATTACACCCCTATGTTCCAAGATGCTTACATTATTGTCTTTACTGCTTTTTAGACGTTTTTGCAATATCCTACAAAGTTCCTGAGTTTTGGTGTTACCCATAAGCGCTTTATTTTCCTCATGTTGTGACTTCATTTTGTGTTTCTCTTCAAGCAGTTTAAGAGTTTCATGTATTTGGTTTAACGCATTAAATTCCTTAAATACATGGTATTTCCTTTCCAATTTCTTTAGTTTTAGTCGCGTTTTCCGGTCAATAAATGGAGTTGGTGTCTTTAGGGCAGATTTTAGGGGCGCGATTGTGTCTCTTGCTGAGCCAACTGTTTTGTAGAAAATCTCAAGTGATACTTCTAAGTCATTGTTGATGAAGTATTCTTCCCAGTCAGAACTTCTCAACAGATCTGATAGGAATTCCCAATCAGCATTCTTATAGTCCCTATATTGATAGCGCACCGGGGAATTTTTAGGTGTGTATTTAGTTGTTAGTCGGAGGGGTAGCGTGCAGTACAATATGTTGTGATCACTGTTATCGAGTTTATTTCCCGCCTCTATCGAGATGGGCTCTATGTTATGACAGAGGATTAAGTCAAGAGTATTTTGGTTCCTTGTAGGGAGGCGTACGCACTGCTTCCATCCTCCTATGTCTATAGCTTGTAGTAGCTCTTCATGGATTCTTGGTCCTGTACAGGTATCCCAGTTTACTCCAGGTAAGTTGAAATCTCCACATACTACTTTGTAGTCGAAGTCCAGCGTGGCTACATGCTCTAGTATTTCTGCAATAGTTATATCAGTCATTTCAGGGCTATTGGGGGGTCTGTATATACATCCCACGAGAATTTTACTTTCGTTTGTGTGGATGCTTATCCACTTAGATTCTGGGAGTTTGTCAGTATTTGGGTTATTGAAAGTATTGGAGTTAGTGGATTTATAGGCATATATTAAGCAACCGCCTCCTCTTTTGTCAACTCTATCGTTCCTATAGATGTCGTAGTTGTCTATTACTAGCTTTGTGTCAGGTATATCAGTAGTAAGCCAGGTTTCAGTCACCATTATTAGTGTTGGCCGTTCTATGTATGCCAGGCAGCGAAGCGTTGTTATTTTATTAAGGAGAGATCTAGCATTCAGGAGCATAATTGTTAGTAAACCAGAGTTATTGGGGGAGAGGTTAACATGGTTACTTGTCACTATCCCTACGTTATGTTTGGAGGGGCTCTGAGGTGAGACAGAGTCAGTGTGTGTACTATTTCCTGGATGAACTGTGCAGCGAGTGGGGCTATTGTTTGCTGCAGCCGAAAATAATCCTGTTGCATATTTTGACTATTAGCATCCATGGGTCGGCATCTGCGTTGATCTACTGGTGATATATGGTCTGCCCTGCAATTTGGGTTGTAGTTTGCTGGACCTAGGTACCCTGTGTTAAGATTACCCTGGTAGTTGTACCTCATGGGGCTTTCATAGCCGTATGCATATTGGCTCACGTCACGTGTGTGAGTGAAGTTATTGAGGGGATCAAGTGTCGACCTGTTCTCATTATGTTGATGAGGTTTAACATATATAGTGCGAGAGTTTGGACGAGAATTTTCGTTAATATGGTGCCTATATGAGTCCCGTTTAGTGCCCCATATATCCCGAGGATCCATTCTACGTTGCATTCCCAAGTTATGTGCGTTGTTATGCATGTTACTTCTAGTTCGGGAAGGGGTATTCCTTCTCACATGCTGCGTGACGTCTTTGGGAATGTGCTTCGTTACCCATGCTTTGTCATTTTTTAGACTGACACGCTGCTTATTAGACTTATTACGAGGGAGGTATGTCGAAGTCTGGGGTGGGACTCTGGGTTTTGTGGTCTTTTTTGCGGTTTCTACTGAGGGACTCTCTGGCTTGGATCCAGATTGAGTGTGGTCTGCCAGTAGTTTCTGGTCAGCCATAGTTTGTGCGTCTATGTCAACCTCATGTAGGTCAGCAGGTTTTCGAGATGTGCTCTCGTGCACTCTAAGACTGCACCCAGTGGCACTGCTCTTACTGAGTTTTGGGTCGCTCTTACTTGCCGTTTTTTCTCCTAACACTATACACGTGACTTGCTGTGCTTCAGTGTCCGTCGACACTTTAGCACTGATACCAGATGTATTTCTCAGTGTTGTCAACTTTGTATCGAAGGAGTTCTTGGTTGCTTGCCTTTGGTTTGGTGTTTTATCCGAGACTACTTTAATAGTCTTGAATTTAGTGGCAGTAGCCAGAAGATCTTCGGCCATCTTAAATCGTTCAGCTGTTATGTAGCTGTCGAACCTAAAGAGTATAGGACAAGGATGCTTTAGGTCTTTTTTGCTTAGGCGAATGCACTGACAAGGTGCATTCAAGAGATTTGCAGCCTTCAGCAATGAGTGCTGGACTGACTTTATGGGCTCGCTATCCGGTACATTATACACTATTGCGTTTTGTTTTGAAGCCAGCCTTTTAACAACTTCGCTGGATAGAAAGTCGATGGCGTTTTCTAACTCCTTCGCACTTTCTGAGTCAGTATGAGTCATTCTAGAGGTCATATTAAAAAGCTTTAGGATTGTAGGATCCTGCATTTTTTTTCATACGTGAGATAGTTTCGGGTATACATTCTAGTGAACTTAATTTCGTTTTTAATTCATCTATCTGTAGCTATATCTCTTTAATTACGCACGTTAAGTAAGAGAGCTCTACTTTTTCAGACAGAACATCTTCCACCTGTATTACAGGGGTCAGAGTTATGTTCGAGGATTTTATGTTGGGTGAACTACTAATTAAATAGGGTGATAATGTGTTATAAGACGTGTCAGCCACGTCTCATGAACCGTTAATGCCCAGCTCTCGCTACGCTCGGGCCCACGCTGTTCCTTGAAGTTTTCAGAAACGCTTAGTTATAACGGACGAAAAAACCAAAACACCGATTGGCCGCGTGAGAATTCTTTATTGTTACACCAACATATAAAATAATAATTGAAGTAAGGTCTGAAAACAAATATTACAATAATAAATCATAAGATTACTTCTGATGGTTTGCTACTGACTTCTTTCTGAACAGCGACCGATGAGACGATGACTGTCGTATTGATGCCTCCGCGAAAATTGGGGAAGTTGATTTTGAGCAAACAACCAAGAATTGATCGTTCAATCTTCAACTCCATTGACACTCCCCGGCAAAAAAGGGATCCAACCCTTTTTTCCTTCACGACCAATGCACGTTGACTTGGATGCCATTGCGAGAACCTGGGTCACACGGACAGAGCTGAAATGGAAAACAAACAGAAAAGCCAACACACCACAAGCATACCCACATCACAATCTCACACATCAATGACGACCTGCGCCTCCAGACAGAGACCTCCTCTTGACATCTTGCAACACAATCGCCACTTACTAGAATGACTCTTGCAGAATGCAAAGTGACCATAGCACCAACTCATGATACTCTACGCACATCCTCTTATCTACTCATTACCAATTACCACTGAAATCGCTTGTCACTCATTCTGCCTCAGTTCTAGTAGCGGTGACGCATGCGAGCCTCAGTCGTTTACACTCTTTCTCCCCGGCGTGTCGGACCGCAGCTAACAATTATCTCCGTGTGCATTTCATTCTCAGCAATAGCCTAGCCTCCCCGGCGTATACGCCCCATCTGCTGTCCTTAACATCAATCAATTCATCCATGGATGTAGAAGACTCGAAACAACTTCAGAAGTAATCACGACGAAAATTTTAACAAAATTACGCAATAACAACAAGATACGAAAACAACAAGTAAACACAATGAATCCAAAAAACACCAATTGCTATGACACACCACACATATATACAAACTGTACACAAAACTCGCCGATCATGTCTTGGTGGAATTCCTTTGAAGAATCGCAGGACTTACACCAGTACGCCTACAACCCTTCTCAGGTTGACGATTGTAAGTTGTGGAATGTCCGGACACAAACAAGATTAACCAACAATTACAATAATTGGAACTCACACAACTATTTAACACAAACATATGTACAATCACTACATCAAATGTTGTGGATTCCGGCATGAAAAGCTACCCTTGAAGAACTGTAGGACTTACAGCAGTACGCCTACATTCCTTCTCAGGTTGATGATCCAAGTGGAAGTCGTCCGGACACAAACAGAATTACCAACAGCTAGATGATAAATGATATCAATTCAGTATGTGCAATATCAACATATGTACAAAATCACACACCGAGCTCATTGGGCTGCTCATTGATGCGCTACCCTTTGAAGAACTGTAGGACTTACAGCAGTACGCCTACAACCCTTCTCAGGTTGACGCTCTAGGTTGGAAAATCGTCGCAGAGTTCATTTTCAAACTTCCTTCTATGAGCTATATCCTCAAATCTGAACGGAAACACGCCCATGTCATTGTATCGTAGAATATAGATGACGAACAAACACACGACATATCTCATCAACCAAGTGTAGAAACAGAGTAATTTACACCAAAGATGATAACATTCAATTAGTAACTTGAAACTAGAAATGCCTTGGTTCATGCAAGTCAATTTAACAATTACTCTCTCGTTTACACTTGGCTTATTCTCACTAAACTGAGAAACATCTTTCGTCTTTTCAAACGCACCAATACTATCATAGTCATTGCATAAGGCACGTGAGTTCATGGACGTCCATTTCATTGTGGATGACAACACCAACGACGACTGAGTGACACAAGTTGATGAACTTAGCGGTGGATCAGAAGCTGTTCTTTTTCGGCTTTCAGATAGTTGTTTGACTGCAAGATTACCACCACTGCTGTCTTTCACTACTAGTTCGGGTTTAGCACTATCATCTGATGATAGGTGGGCTACATGCTGATCAATTACACTGACTGTCTCACAAGTATGCACACCTTCTGCAACTGAATCTGCATTTATTTCTACTTCACGTTCAAGTTGTACAGAAACTTTGTTCAACTTAGTAGTAGTAGGCATATCCCTCATCTCATCATGATCAACCAAAGAGAAATCTGCACTATCATGATCATTGCCACAAACATCCACTTTACTGTCAAGTTCATCATTTTCAAACTCTTTAATAACAGAAGTAGACAATTTTGGTTCCTCCCCACAAATCATTAAAGGTTTTATATCTTCACTCTGACTAGTTATACCTTGTAAACTTTTGGAGTCAGAACTGCACCCTGAAGCAGTTACTCTATTCTGTGACACTCTATTCAACAATGGCTTACCAGTTGTAACTACAGACTTCTTGACCGCACCGTTATCGTCACACAATTCGGAGTCAGACCTGGAGTTTACATTCAGCTTATCACTGAACTTGCTTACTGGTTCACAGTTCACTTCTGTATGCACCTCTTGCAAACGTGTGAAACAAAACCGTGTTTGTCTTGCAGCTTGTAACTTATCTGTTGAGCATGTACTACGAAACCTGTTACACTCACTAGGTCTATATGCATTACTAGACATCATGGAGCCTTCTCGATATCCACCTCTCTGAGGCCTACTCGTCATCAATGATTGCATTTTGCTCTCAGACTGCTCTATTCTAGGGGTGAGATGTAATAGACTGGCGAACTTGCTCATAGATTGATTGACACTAGTATTTACCGGTTTCAGGATATCATCAAATTTTGGCTCGATACCCTCATCCTCCATAAGGGAGCTTATGTTCACCCACTTCCTTTGCAGTCGAGTAGGTAGGCGTCTTGATATTACTTCTAGTATAAAACTCGAGTTGAGGTCACTCATGCGATCCATCGAAATCATTCCATTCTTGTAAATTAGCAAATTATCTAAAAACTCAGTGAGTGCCTGGGAGTCATCCTGTAATTGACCACCATTACCCTTAACAGCCTCGAATAATTTCCCTGCAATCATCGAAGGTCTTCCAAACCTTTGACGTAATATGCTCATAGCCTCATCGTAGCCCTCTTTTGGCTTCATAAACTTACAGCACTGTATAGCTCTTGCAGCATCTCCAGTGCAATACCTCATCAAATACATTAACTTCAATTCATCACTTAATAGAAAACTACTCAGCATGATCTCAAACTCCTTTACAAATTGCAAATAATCAGCCGGGTTTCCATCGAAACACCGTGGTTCAAATTTAGGGAGTTTGATGTTGCTATTATCCATGGATGGCGAAACAGTAACATAAACCATGTCATGCTTAACATCAGACACATCGTTACAATTAACAGACAAGTCACCATGACTTACTTTCCTGTTTGCATCCAAGACACTCTGTCCCTTCTTTGACCCAGGCATTGTTGAACTTGACCCAATTCGAAAAACGTTCCAGATATTGCTTGTTCAAAGAGGACTTGACCGGCACCAGGAAAAATGAACGGTGACTATCCAAACTTTCACCAACTGTTTGAATCCGCCAAAGTCTCTTTCTACCATCAGAAACTGTCAGCCACGTCTCATGAACCGTTAATGCCCAGCTCTCGCTACGCTCGGGCCCACGCTGTTCCTTGAAGTTTTCAGAAACGCTTAGTTATAACGGACGAAAAAACCAAAACACCGATTGGCCGCGTGAGAATTCTTTATTGTTACACCAACATATAAAATAATAATTGAAGTAAGGTCTGAAAACAAATATTACAATAATAAATCATAAGATTACTTCTGATGGTTTGCTACTGACTTCTTTCTGAACAGCGACCGATGAGACGATGACTGTCGTATTGATGCCTCCGCGAAAATTGGGGAAGTTGATTTTGAGCAAACAACCAAGAATTGATCGTTCAATCTTCAACTCCGTTGACAAGACGGGGCAGTGCTATTTTCTAAATTACTGGTGTTCCCACGAACACGCTTTTTAGAATTTTGAAACATCGTTATTAAAGATCCATTATTAGTAACCAATTAATGAATATAAGCGAAAACACGTGGAAATGCCTCACCTGATTTGAACGTACCGGGCGTTAATTGTTAATTAGTTCAGCAAAATCGTGCAGGCTGTACAGGGGTGTCCACACGCCTCAGGGTAAGCCACGCCAATTGGGGGTTACCCTGGACTCTGCCGAAGAGGCCGAATAAGTACTATTAATGGCTCAGGTACTAGCCATGGACAGACGTTCGAACATAAGGGTGAGACAAGACAGACAATGGGCTATCAGACAAATGGCAAGGGAGTCACCGGAACTGATGCCTTCTATCTCTGTGGTGGTACACGGTGTTCCGGAGCTGAAACCAGCACTGCTTGTGAAAAACACACGCACGACGTACAGTAATAGAGATGGCTGCCATCTCAGATGGCCCTTGGCGCTTCTGGAGCCATCTTCATTTTCCGACTACCTCGCCCCGCTCATTTCACACTGATTAGCTCTCCAAAGCTGCTAAGTGTCACATTCGACTCCCCGGAGCAGTTGCCCATAGCACTTCAACGGTGGTATGAGACCAAGGGAAAAATTGGAGGACACATCCGATGCTGTGAAAGCAGACTTCGAAATATAAGGAGGCAGCAAGCTGAGGCTTTAATACGACCCCAAGCTTCGGTGACACTAGAGCGATGCAGCTCTGAGAATAATAGTCTGTGTCTCTCAAGTGTCCTGCCTAAATCCATTGAAAAAACTACCACGGGCCGGTTCTATCGGAATCGGCCAACTAGTTCCAACATCAAGTCCCCCACCAGCAGACGGTTTCACGTCAACTACCCCACAACACTCTGAGGTTGTTAGACTCACTGTCAGTTGCCTATATAGCAATGTGAGGGAGCTGATAGGAAAAGTAGGTGAATTCCGAAATCTCCAAGCACACCTTCAACTGAAAATAATCATTCTTACTGAAACGTGGCTAAACCCCACCATCGCCGTCAATGAAATCAGTACAGATGATATGGTACTGGTCAGGAAAGACAGGGATAATAAAGAATAAATAAATAGATTGATTCTCATGATACAGTACATGAGGGACGCCAGTTTACAGGCATCATCAAATTGTTACAGAAATAGGACCATATTATTCAGTCACCTTTTACAATCGATAGCAAAATATGTTTAACATGTACACTGGAGATTATACATACACTTGATAAATGTTAATCCCAATAGTATAAAACAGCCTTTTCACTTATGTACAATCATTTCTGTGCATAGTTTGAAAAATCCGCTAGATTGTCAGTGAGTGCAACACATCAGGAAATACAGAAGTATTGTCTTCGCATTAACAAAAAAACCAGGTCTTTGGTGGATGGGTTATAAGTGCCTGGGAAAAAAAATAAAGCTTGAAGTCAGTTTTCAAACATAATTTTGTAGTGTACAGAATCCTTGAATTATAGTTCATTGATGTGTTATTTTGAAATTAGAGAAATGTTTATTTCATCTAAATAAATAAATAGATAGATTGATTCTCATCAGTTGCTATATACTTTGATAGGCAACTTAAATGTGTGCGCGCAAGGGACCCATCACTTATTGAACTCTCAGACTCCATATGGTGTCATTTCACCGTAGGCCACACCAAGAACTTACTGGGCGGCATCTACCGATCTCCCACCTGTGGGGCAGAGCACAATCAGCTACTGTTCAGCACTATCACAGGGATACGAGATTTGGGCTACGACCAAGTCACCGTAGCTGGAGATTTCAATGCCCCATCACTGAACCTTGGCTCGGGGTATGCTAAGGGAAAATTTGGCCGAAACCTACTGCAAACTATTCGAAGCACGGGACTGACTGAGAATGTTGGAGACGACACTAGGTGGGGCCCTAGTGGAAAGCCATCAAAACTAGACTATATTCTGACTAGTGACCAACTACTCATCGAAAAGGTCCAGATCATGACTCCTCTGGGAAGCAGTGACTGTGCAGTCATAGGTTTTGATATTGTTCTCCGTGAGCGTTTGCAGTGGGACGTTACGCGACCATTTCTGTGTTACAGCAAGGCTGACTATGCTGAAATGCGGAGGCTCTTGTCCAACGCAGACTGGCCCTTAGCATGGGATTACCTATCTGTGGATGAACAATGGGAAGTGGTAAAAAAGATTATTCATATGGCAATCTCGGATACCGTCCCTTTAGTCACAACACAGCCCAAAAGAAAGACGTCATGGTTGAAGAGAGGCACGCAACGTATTCTGCAAGCAAAGCGGTAGGCTCGGTCTGCGTGGCGTGTATCTAAGAGTCAGACCGACCACGATGCATACCTGGAACTCGGGAACCGGTGCAATGCAAGAGTCAGGAGGGACAGGAGGTCATTCCAGGCTAATCTTGCTAAAAATACTCATAGCAAACCCCAAAAACTTGCACTGATTCATGTCGGAAAGAAAAACAACCAAACAGAGGGCACGCGCCTTAGTAGGCCCAAACGGTCAAAATCTCACTAGTCTAAAGATGGCTGAAACATTCAGTTCAGCCTTCGCCAAACAGCTAAACGGCAATGTGGGCAATACGTTTACGAATCAAAATGGTGGCACCACTATTTCACAGGGGGAAGACCTAGTGGCTACTCCCCAAATAAACCCCGCAATAGCACTAAGGAAGCTACGGCGACCCACACCTGGGAAGTCCCCGGGTTGTGATGACATCAGGTCATCTGTTCTGAAACAGTGTGACGAAGCTCTCTGTAGACCCCTGTGCGACTCGTTCCAACACTCAATGGATTCAGGGAAACTGCCAAGGGAGTGGAAAAGAGCCATCCTCTCTCCAATCTTCAAAGGTGGGGACAGGCAAGACGCTATTAGTTATAGACCAGTAGCTCTAATCCTAGCGGCATAAAAAGTAATGGAAAGCATTATTGATGACCACATCAGGGAATATTTCGATAGGTCTAATATACTACATGAAGCCCAACACGGTTTCAGGAAAGGCAGATCCTGCGTTACTAACCTACTATCAGCTTGGGACGATTGGACGTCATGCTGGGATATGAATGTTCCAGTCCATGTGGTCTTCCTAAACTTTGAGAAGGCATTTGACACTGTTCACCATGACCTTCTCCTACACGAAATGAGCCAGGTAGGAATACGTGAGGCACTTCTGTTATGGTTAAAGGACTACCTAGCTGACAGGCAACTTTGCACTAAGGTCAATCGAGTCCGATCATCTTGGCACAGATCGTCATCAGGAGTGTCTCAGGGTTATATCCTAGGACCACTGATGTTTTTGATTTCTATCAGTGATCTATCACTCCTTCTAGGCTGCCCGACTCTTCTATACGCTGACGACGTATAGATATGGAGGGCAATAAAGTGTCCAGAGGACTCAGATAGGCTTCAGGAAGATCTGAACCTTCTGGAAGACTGGGCGGCGGCCAGCGGCATGACTTTCAACCTGAAAAAGTGAAAAGTAGCGAAGTTGCACACCTGTAGACTGCAGAATGGAAGTTACACCCTGTGCAATAAAAGCTTGTCCTGCACAACGTCGGAATGCAACTTAGGTCTAGTTCTAACGGAGAAAATGGACACAAGCTTAAATTACACGGGGGATGTAGCAAGGGCATATGCGGTCATACACTTTACGCATAGACCGTTAGGTGCACTCACTCCTGAGCTCTTTCTAAGGTTGTACAAAACATACGTCAGACCACACTTTGAAGTGCATAATATTATTGCACGCCCAATGCTTAGAATAGACGCCAACCTTTTAGAAGGAGTCCAACGACGGGTAACAAAAGGAGTGGTTGGTCTCCGAAATAAACCATATGATGAAAGGCTGAAGAAATTAGGCCTGTTCACACTTAGCTACCGACGTCTTAGGGGAGACTTGATTACTGCCTACAAAATAACAAATGACCAGAGTCACCCAAACAAAGGTGTCCTGCCATTGAGTTGGTATAGGCTCCCTCGTGGAAATCCCAGAAGGATAGCTCACCAGAGGGCAAGGACCCGGCTGCGCTCCCACTTCTTTTCACTGCGGGTCTGCCGTCGCTGGAATTCCTTACCGGCAGATGTAGCTATGGCACCGTCTTTGGACGCCTTTAAGCGAGGGCTGGACAACCATGCGGCGACACAAGGACTGCATCCAAATGGCCTATCCCCTTAAAATGGCATACACCATTCAAGGGTAGACAACTAAACTTGTCGTTTTACTTCTTTACATTCTCTCCCGTCTTACTCTCCTGACAACTTTAACTACACTTATTACTATTATCATCATTATTACCAATATATATATATTATTCATATTATTCTTCAAATTTAATCAGCTGACTCTTGTTACGTTTTCTTATTTCTTTTTCTGTCTGTTAGTCTGAATAACTTCATTAATTATATCTGTTATTATTGTTATCTCTTTTCTCTTGTCCACGATACCGGAGGACTAACTGGCGAAAGGATCAACTCCATTCACAGTAGTAACAGTCCTAATACACCTCATACTACAAACCACATATAATTAATCCCAGCACAACTCCCTTTGAAGTCAACCAAAGCTACGACAGTCGAGTGGCGGAACAAGCTACGCAGAAGTTTACCGAAGATCAGGAACCTATGCCTTACAATCAAGAAGCGAGCAAAAAGAAATCAATTTGGTTTATACTAGCTCGTAAAAACGATATTGGATTGAATATTACTGTACAACACAGTGTGATTTATCAAAATAAAATCTTAACTAAAATGGACCACTTATGTCTATTTTGACTGCTTCTTATTTAATATTATCTCTCTTTTCGACCATGCGAGACGACTATCAAGTGGAAGGACTAACTCACTTCACAGAAGCGAAAAAGTCTTGATGCACAGCATACTACAAATCACATATAACCAACCTCAAAACAGTTCTCCGTGGAGTCAAACAAAGCTACCACATTAGAGAAGTGAGACACACTAGGCAGAAGTTTACCGAAGACCAGAAACGCTCACCTTAAAACTAAGAAACGAGCAAAATAAATCAATTTGGTTTGTACCAGCTGATGAAGACCACATTGCATATTGGAAACATTAGACGTTAGCTTTCTTATAATGCACTATCCCCTACCCTTGCTTTGAGGCGGCTTGTTAATCTTACTGTTTATTTGTTCGCGACTTTAAATTGTCGGAATTTTGTGATGCGAACTGGGGATATTTCACAGTCAAAACGACTCTCATACACCTTTTAAAAAACTTGCGTGACAAAATTATCTGTCTACTTTAAACTCTATTGTATATTCTAGCTCGCATCATGTTATCTATGAAGCATTTGTTAAAGCGCCGATTACTCATTTTGGGTTTCTATTTTTTGTTTGGCTTTACGAAGTTCGCCTCACTCTACCTTTATTCACACAGTGGTAGATCCTCTTATGTTAACGACTACACGTTGTCCGCAAGCATATCTGATCAATCGTTTCACCAAATGGATGCTCAAGTGTCATGGGCGAGCAGGAAATTGATGGGAATACAAGTTGTTCGTCCTCCTCCGTCGATGAACTGTACTCCGCTAGCTATTGATAACTTTCCGAAAGACGTATTCACTCAGTCTCAGCGGCAGTACGGAGCCGTTATAATTCACTTCTTTGTCTCGATATATATGTTTGTTGGCCTTGCACTACTTTGTGATGAATACTTCATTCCTGGTTTGGAGAGGATTTGTGAAGGTTTGTTGTGAGGCATATATTACAGTTTTTCCATAGTTCTGAATCTCCAACCAGATGTTGCTGGGGCAACCTTTATGGCTGCTGGTAGTTCTGCTCCTGAACTAGCAACCACTTTAGTTGGAGTTTTCATCGCGAAGGTGAGAAAAATGATTTTTCCCTCAAATGAGCTGTTTTATTCGGCCTATTTTCATGTAAATAAAATTTTAACTGTCATTGACATGATGGAAAATCATTTGTTCCATCATTTGTAAGGCACTTCTCCTATGTGTTTATTCCAACGTCTAAATATCTTAAGTGTGTTATAAGTGCTCCTGTTTTTGATACGATTGTTTATGAGAATTGATAAAGATAGCGGCAGTGTGTAACGTGTTCTGCTCACAAGTCTAGTCTCTTTGTAACCCATGTAATTAATACAACATACTTAGATTGTTTATGTTTTAAATAAGTAGTGATACGTTTAAAACTCCTAATTCTTGAGTGATTGCATTGTCGTTTTCAACGATAAATACTCGATTCCCCAAGTAGTATATCTGTTCAATATGTATGCGTATATGTATTTAATTGGCACGTTGGCCATAATGAGTAAACCTCTTCTGGCTTCTCTTTGTAATATTGGAACATAGATAAACGGGACAGCATTAATGTTTTAGAAGTTGAATACTTGAGAGTGGCGTAAAGGATGTATTTAGTCTTATCACACAGATGAATAATTGTGCACTTCAGTCTATTATTTATCAACTGACTACTTCGCCAAATGGTTTTTGTAGCATACTTCATAATCTAATCAAGATAATTTCAGTCTTCCGAACAAATAAAATAAGCTTTGAAATATGGAAAGGATGCTCATTCATCAACTGAGTATACTGTAAATCACTCAGCTGTACCTCACACACTGGTTATAAGGAGAGACTATCGGATGTGAACTATATCAAGAGATCACAAGGTTTTAGTAGGGTTTTTATTCGATATGACGAAAATTCCCGTTAAGAAATTTAGAAGGCAAAGGAATTTAACCAAGAAATATTCACTTTCCAATTAGACCTTAGTTTATTTTGTATATTTTCTTTCATTTTTTGATGCTAATCGATGTTCTTGTACTTGCTAGGAGTTTTCATGATGCTCTTGGACTGACTTATGCGAGAGTACCTAATTGATTGTTACTTCAAAATGTTAGCTAGCTTTGGGTATCACAATTATCTCACGAATTATGCTAGAGAAAAGGTATTTGTCCCTCAAATCTTATCAAAGCAAACAAGTTGACTAGTTAACGCTAGGATTAAAGTCAACTATTGTTGTGATGTAATTAGTTAACTGTGGAGGAGGTCTGACAGAGCGTGCTACTTGCTAATGGAGTGTGTGACAATGGTGAATTAATTCCTGTAAACTACCAGCGATCCAGATAAACTCCTCTGTATTGAAGAGCTAAAAATGAGAATAAAATTGACATTAAAATTCCACACCATTGTTTACACTATGGTCGTCTTGCCTTTTCAATGAAGTCAGTTACATTTAAAAACTTGACAGATTTCAAGTAGATATCCACTGGGACCTAAAAGTGAATCTCTTCTTCTTTATGTACAATCAGCAAGCATTCATCTTTCTTGGTGTTAGTAACCAGGAGGTGTAAACGGCTTACAAATCTTTTTCAACTTTGTTTTTACCTGAGCGACTTAGACAATAACTTTTTATTTTCAATTTATAGTCATGGGGTATAGTCGCTATTATCTGACAAACGAGAATCCCTGAATACTCTTTTTTTGCGTTTATCAAGACCAGCAACAATAAAACTAAATTTGAAACAGGCAGATAGATTAAATTGCTATTTTTGTAGATTGAAATGGTTAAATTAATTTTCGTATGCTTCTCAAATATCTTATAAAAATATCGTTAGATAAAGCGTAATTAGTCGCAGTTGTATGATAGGTTGTTGACGTTGCAAAATGTGTCTGGATTGATGAGAGTAATGGTCCTAAACAGTTCCCGACTATTCATATCTATTCTTTCTTGAATTTTTGGGTCCCATTTGTCTACTTTAGTCATATTAAACTTATTCTGACTTCCTTAACTGTCATCGTTCCAATCATTCTAGATTTTTAACTTTTACTATTGCATAAACTAATTTGAACTTGTGAATTGTATCTTGTATATATTCATGTCGCTTTAAAGTAATTCAATGTTTTATTACCTTTGTTAGTGAGATTATGACTCAGTAGCTTAGAGACGTGATTTGACCAGTGAGTTTTCTTCATCTCTGGAAACAGCCGCATGGATCTTATTAACCTCCATATAATATAAGGTTCCTTACCATGTCCTTTTCAAAATTATTGCTATGTGGTGAAAGGGCGTTTTTTCAATCTCGCTTTATGATGTAATTATTGCATATTTTTCAGGGAGCTTAAAGTTCTTTTAACTCCAGTCACTGTTCATTTAAACTTTAGTTTTCAGTCAATACAAAACCTATTTTATTCAAATAATTTCAGATCTAGCTGTTTCTTTTTTTTTTTTTACAATTTTTATTATTTTTTGTAGGATGACATTGGTCTTGGAGCAGTTGTTGGTTCTGCTGACTTCAACATTATGTTGGTCATCAGTGTGAGCGCACTTTTCGCAAAGCAGGTAATTTATTCTCATTTTTTTGTTTGTCGAAATCACAGTACATAATCAACAAATTTGCATTTAATTATTAATGTATGTCTTAAATGCTTCGTTTTATTGTCAAACATTATTTTTCGTGTCCGCACAGTGGAAGGCAAAAACTGTGAGTATAGTTTTAGTCATTGTTATTGATTCTCAATGTCGTTTCTTCTTGGAAAATCAAAATTGCAACTCCATCACAACTTCACCAGTAGTAGAACCAGTTAATAAATCTAATGGCGTCATGGTGAAGGTAAAAGCAAGTCATCCTCCAGCGATGATTACTGTGATTAACACAACAATTTTAGCAGCAATAGACCGAATTAGTAATTCATTTCGTAATATCATGAAGTTCATCTCCAAAAACTGTAACAGTGGCTCCATATTAGTTTGATTATTAAATGTATCACATAGTGAATCAGTATTGTATACTGGATGACGTATACAATACTGATTCACTGTGTGATACATTTAATAATCAAACTAATATGGAATTACTTAATACCACAGTGCCCAAGTTTTACACATATGTAACAGTGGCGTTGGAATATTCGATGTTTCATCGTCCATGGTAAAAAGAGAAAGGAATTCTAGTCAGAGCTGGAACTAACGACAAGGATGCGAATGATATCTTCAAAGTTTTCCAAAAGAATAAAACTGAAGCCAAATCCAAAACCATCAAACCGAAGGCCAAGTCAAAAAAGCCTTCTGTTATAGAAATTGTTGAAATGAGTTGTCGTTACCCATTGAATGTCTCTTAAGCTTTTGTCGAACCTAATATAGTTATCTTACAGTGTGGTGCTGCTAACACTGATATTTGGAAACTTAGAACTGATTGTTTGCCTAACGCTCATTCCATGTATTCAAACACCGTAGTACACTAACTCAACGGTTGAATAATAACTCTCTCCTACTGGATTTGGTAGTTCCAAATTCGATCTCTCCGTGCTAACAAGTTGTTTTTATCAATTGTTGTTATATATATATCTCAACAATCGCTCGCATTTCCATTCTGTTAGCAATAAGCCAAAGCTATTGTGTGTATGTATGTGTGTGTGTGACGGCTTATGATACCACTTGGCTACCCAACCTTCGGCAAGTGGTGAAACGTGTTTTGAATCTGCGGTTCAGTGATTGAAAGCTGAGAGCCTTAACCAGTACGCTTCAGCTCTCTACAAGTTGTAAACAGTTTCTATCCTAATTGTAAATTTCGAAAGACATCTAACCACTGTTGTCTATACAACTGAGGGATATCAATCGATTAAATCGATTGCATTAAGATAGAGTTGGTTGATCCCTTTGTTAAAACTACTTGATAAACTTGTTGATTTAATCCGCTTAAACAACTTACAAAAATTTATCCTAAAAAAAAATAAAAATTTTTGGAATGTATCGAAAAACAACACAGTCGACTGCCTATCTTTAATCTTTATCTTTATTTCTATAATAATTTTAATAATTGAAATAGTGTTATCTTCTTTCCATCTTAATAAGAAAGATTATTTAGAATATTAAGAAGGGGAATTAATCAGGGAAAGTTTTGTTGCTATTGTTGTTTTTGTTGTTGTTGTTCTAGCTGTGTCGCCACGTTATTACTGGAAGACATCTGCGTTATCCTGATTTCAGTCTAGTACACACAAACTTTGACAAACTGGTCGAAGAAGCAGCCGGCGAAGACAGAACTCCAGGTGAACATAGACAAGACGGGGGTTATGAAAATAACCAACAAACCAACCGACCAACAACAACAAAAGCAGCAACATCCAGCGCCAATCACTATCAACAACGGGAGGAATTTGAAAGGTCACTTCATTCACTCATCATCTAGGGAGCATTGTCTCAACTACAGACAGTCGGAACGGACGAGGATGTCAAATCGAGCGAGAATCGGGAAGGCGAAAGAGAAACACATTCATCAACCAACTAAAACCAATCTGGAAATCTTCGTCACTCAACTCATCATCAACAACAAAATTCGGTCGGATTTTCAATACAAATAACGTGAAGTCAGTTAGTTCTTCTATACGGATGGAACAGAAACTTGGCGGGCGGGCGGGTCACAAAGAATATTTCCAACAGCCTGTTGCAGACCAGATCTTTATCAACCAACAACTGTCTTCGCCGGATCTATACTGAAGATGAATCAGATGGCCGGGCCGGAAAGAAATACCAACAAGAAACTATGGGCATTAACAAACAAAACAAGAACCCATCGCCAACCAACAAATATGCAGTTGGAGAAAGTGGGTGGAGATGAATTGGACACTCGCCGCTGAGTGACATCGTGCGCGCGTCAGGCCATTGCTCGAGTGGAACCTGACAGAGTGGGAAGCGGCGAGTGGGACGTCGGTGCAAGGGTGGGTGACATGGAGGAGGAGATCGTGTGAAGAGGAGTTGAAACACAGTATGGACTAACTAACATGGATTCAGGTGAAAGGTACAGTAGAAGACAGAAGTGGCGAGTGGAGACGTGCAGCAGTTGAAGCCCTATGTTCCTCACTAGGAACTCAAGGGAACAATAATAATAATACATACATACATACACGCACTTACACCTGAAGAAACACTCCAGAAAAAAAAGAATCGATGTATATACTCAAATTAAATGTTACTTTGAACTCATTTACTTGAGACAAACTTTTTATGTGCCAAGCTAAGAGGCTGAAGTAGGCAGAGCGCGACTCGAACTTGTGACTCATCAGCTGAGTAGCTTAAGCCAATGAGCCACGTTTCTACATGAGTTACACCTTCCTTCAAGAAGTTCTAAGTCATTCATCTAGCAACTGAATGTTGTTTGACCAAATTTTCAGTGTTTTCAGACTATTAGATTATCACTATGGCGATGTAGTATTGTGTCATTAATTGTATAGATATGAGGGTATGCGTATGTGTCTGTTGAATTGAAGCTCACTGCATAAAATCGTTGATTATTGATGATTAATTTATATATTCTTTAATTTTCTTTCTCAAAAAGTAAAGTAATAAATATTTAGTTGGTGGTTGGTGGCTAGCAGTGGAATCCAGGATGGACATTTCGTCCTATTCGGGACTCGTCAGCTGAATGTACCTGCATTTCTCAGTGAGTGATGATGTTCCCACCCAGAGGCTCGAACCCATAGTGTGCCCATAGTTTCAAACGCTAAAGCGTTATCCGCTAGACCACTTGGGCCATGAGAGCCACCTCTTGTGCAACGGGTCATATTAATTTTATTGAATTTGAGATTTTCCCGTCGATTGATTGTACCGAAGTGCTCGGTCTCAGGTTGACATATCGGCTATGGGTACTGGGTTCGAGCCTCGGTGGGAACATCATAACTCACTGAGAAATGCAGGTACATCCAGCTGACCACGAGTCCCAAATGGGACGAAATGCGCTTCATCCTGGCGGATTCCACTGCTAGACACCATCCACCAATTAAATAGTAATTAAATGCCCAGACATCGTCGAAGCATCTGCACAAGAAGCCGACATGTCAACCTGAGACCGAGCACTTAGTTCCAATCAATCGACGGGAAAATCTCAAATTCAATAAAAAAAAATAAAGTAATAAATAATTACCAGCTATATATGCTAAGGGGCGAGAAGAAAAAGCAACTATGCTAATCAGTAATGATCAGTAATTTTGGTTAGCTAGTCCTGTTTATTCTACAGTTTTCTATTGCTAATTTCATTTTCAAGTGATATTATCCACTAGGTAGGCCTGAATGGGAAACGGCTATATATTTGAGTATAGATCCAAGGGCATTATGGAGGGGGGATAATGTAAGAAGGAAGTAAAAGCTTACAGGCAATCGCGTCGTCAGTCAAAGAAAAACGACTGTAGGGAACAAGATGGAATGATGATGTTCTCTGACAGCTCTATGTTCCATTTGGAACTCAAGAGAATAACAATGATAATAATAATAATAATAATAATAGTAATGATAATTTCCTTCCCATATCAACTAGACAGATATATACTGCTTTACTATGCGTGTTTACTTTATTATCTACTTTTTTCGTAGGTGATTTACCTTAACTGGTGGCCATTGGTACGTGATTCAGCTGTCTATTTATTATCGATTATCCTCTTAGCATGGGTAATCTGCGATGGATTCATTTATTGGTGAGTTATGCTTTTTTTTCCATATTCTCCTTAATACTTCATTAAAGAAGAGAACGTTCTTCTGCTGAAACGTAATAGTTTCAATGGAGATTTTCATTTTATGTCACTGGTTTGTGTACACTAAGCAGCATCACATCTCTAATTAATGCTACTACTGTAATGAGAGCTGTTTGCCAGCCAAAATTGGTAGACAGCAATTTGCGTCAAAGTTTACGTCCCAAATCTTGGTCATGAGAAAAAAAAACGAAACAAGAACAAAGACTTTGCCTGGGCGGATACGATTCGCAGATATATGGTCTGACCTTCAAAGAAATAGCCACAAAGAGATGACAGATTAACTTCCAGTGAGAAAACGACCACTCAGAAGACGTTGTTTCTCTGCTAATAATAATGTATATAAAAATCTATAAATATCTCTTGATTTGCTCAATAGACGATCTGTAGCCTAACCGTTGTCTTCTGTTGTCACACTACTACTACTACTATCCATCAAAGGGCGTGTGTACTGCTCATCAGTCCGCTTCGTCCTCCTTTATGTCTGTGAGACCTGGCCATTGAGAGTGAAAGACATGAAAAGATTAGCTGTCTTCGATCATAGGTGCCTGCGCTCTATCTCCCGTGTGAGATGGTGGTATAATAAGGTGAACAATACCGAGGTTAGGCATCGGTCGAGTTCTAGGTGAGGAGGGAGGAAAAATCAATAGACGAGGTTGTGAAGCTACATCGACTGAGATAGTTAGAACGTGTATTACGTATGCCTAGTCATCGCCTTCCTCTACCGATATTATCTGACTAAAGGTCAGGCTGGAAATGAGCTGCGAGTGGTGGTCAAACCAAAACATGGCCGCATTAGTCAATGAAATCCACAACAGTCAATTTAAGCTAGCCATGTAGGAAGGTGTAGACTTCCTGACTGGTTGGGGTCCTACGGACGGTAAAAACCAATGAAGGCTGGATACAATCGGTGATATGGCTCAAAATCGTTCTCAATGGCTGGCGGAGTTAGATGCATCCACTCCTTGTGACTTATAATACCCAATGAAACCATATTGTTCTTCGTTGTTACGAATCTTTTTGTCTCATATCCCTGTTTACTGTCTTTATGTTGCATTTCTTCTACTTTTTTCACTTGCTTTGTGTGCTACAAGGAGGGAGTTTGGCGACTTGAACTGCCGCACATCAGTGCAAAGTTCTCTTTCGAAAACAGACAGACCACAAGTGTAGACTGTTAAGCGAGTCATGCATTTACTTGCGAATGAGAATCTCACATCATTCAGCTTTACTGACGGTTTGCGTGTATTTTTCAATGGATATTTACAGATAAACAGTTACTACCTGTTGTACTTCTGAAGTGCTTCAATTTACGTTGCTATTTGGGTTCATACTATCTTTAATGATTGGGCTTTTTGAACCCTCTTATCATCAGGGTTAAATAACATGTTGGTGAGAACGGTTATTTTCGGGAAATCAGTCAATTATAACCATCCATTTTCCTTACATACCGACTTATTTACTGGTTAATCAGACTTAAAGTACATTGAATATTGTCAGTTGGTGACATGGCTCGAAATCGTTCTCAGTGGCGCAGATGCATCCACTCCTTGTGACTTATGATTTCCAATGAAACTGTTTTGTTCTTCGTTATTACTCTTCCTTTGTCTCACACCTCTGCTTACTGTCTCTATTTGGGATTTCTTCTACTTTCTTCTCTTGCTTTGTGTTCTACAAGGAGGCAGTGTGGTGACTTGAACTGCTGCACATCAGTGTCGAAAACAGACAGACTACCACAATAATAATTGTAATTATCATTATTCACGTGTGTTCTGAGTGGAGCGTAGAGTATCAACAGCACATCTTCATATGACTCTGTTCTATGCAATCCTTTTTAGCTGGCTACATGATTGCCCCTGAACTTTTATCTCCTCCTTACACGGTCTCTTCCATACCACCCTCAGGATTATGTCTAACCTATCATTTCCCATTGGGGTTCCCTTGTTGAGGTCATGCTTAGTGTGCAATGTCATTCAACGATCTCCCTAGCATATGTGTTCAATGCACTTCTATTTCCTTCCCCATATATATTTGTTGGACAAAGTTCTTTATTGCTAATCTTTCTCACAATCTGATCTTGAGTATGGGGTGAAGTCGGCAGCTGTTGATGAAAGTCTGCATTAGCCTGTTGGAAACGCCTTCCATAACGTGCGTATCAAGTCTCTAAACCATATAGAAGCACTGATGATTAACTTGATATTATTCTTGAATAGAATTCAAGTCATGTTCCCTATCTTGAATGCTGCAGATCTCGACACTGACTTAAGAGTAGTACAGAGCTGTCGTCTTTTCCCGATCTTAGTTCCCCTTGATGTCATGCGTGCCACCGCTTCTAGTTGGATTGATGCTTTCAAGATATTTTTTCCCTTTCTATAGTTTGGTTTGTAAGGATTAGTTATGTTTTACGAGTTGATCACGGATTGATATCAGTTAGAGAACCATTGAAAACCAGGGAGTACTGGACAGCTGCTGTTCCATCCTAGTTTGGGAATCATCGGCAGTACGCACCCACTGGGTTTCGAACCCAGGACCTTCCGGTTACAAGGCAAGCTCGTATACCATTCAGCCACTGGGACCCGATTCAATGGCTCGTGAATTCTAACTTCTACCAATTGAATCGGGTCCCAGTGGCTGAATGGTATACGAGCTTGCCTTGTAACCGGAAGGTCCCGGGTTCGAAACCCAGTGGGTGCGTACTGCCGATGATTCCCAAACTAGGATGAAACAGCAGCTATCCAGTACTCCCTGGTTTTCAATGGTTCTCTAACTGATATCAATCCGTGATCAACTCGTAAAACATAACTAATCCTTACAAACCAAACCATAGAAAGTTAATCTGATGCTCGCTAGTGACTTGCTACAGGTTGGAGTTTCCTGAGTTCTAGTGAGAAGTCGTGACCAGTGAGGTCCAATTAGATGTCACGTGTGTGGATGGATGTCCCACCAACGACAATGGTTGGGGTCGCGCTAAATCACGAATTGGTAGAAGTTAGAATTCACGAGCCATTGAATCGGGTCCCAGTGGCTGAATGGTATACGAGCTTGCCTTGTAACCGGAAGGTCCTGGGTTCGAAACCCAGTGGGTGCGTACTGCCGATGATTCCCAAACTAGGATGAAACAGCAGCTATCCAGTACTCCCTGGTTTTCAATGGTTCTCTAACTGATATCAATCCGTGATCAACTCGTAAAAAATATTTTTTCCCACCGATGCTTTCTGCTGTTGGTTAGGTAATTTTATTACCTCTCTTTAGCAAAATAGTCTTGTTTGATAGTTTGTTTGTTTTATTGAAACCTCTCAGTCTAAGAATTACTTTCCAGTGTTGTTTTGCAGGCATTTGATTCGATTGGTTATAGGATTTCATCATGAGCTAACATCGATTAGGGAACCATTGGAAAACCACCTAGGAGTACTGTACAACTGTTTCTGTCGTCCTAGTTCGGGGGCTCTCCAACAGTAAGTTCCCACCAGAGTTCGAACCCAGACCCTTTCGATTACAAGACGAGCTTGTAGACCGTTAAGCCACTGGGACCCAACTTCTGTCATTTCACGATATAACGCAACTGGTGGTGAGCATTCCTCCTCACAGTCTACCTGCTGTACCCTACTGGTGAGCATCAGATCAATATTCAAGTGTTGTTTTTCAGGGATCTGGTTCGTCTACGAGCTCACCTTGTGACTGGAAGCTCCTGGGTTCATAACCCAGTCAGTAGGTGCGTACAGATGAAGAGTCCTTAAACTTGGACGAAACAGCTATCCAGTACTGCATAGTGGTTTTTTATTGTTACTCTAATCGATGTTAGAGCTCCTAATGAAATCCTGTTACAATTATTTGGTCATCTTTACCACATATATAAATTTATGCACGTAAAGAAAAAAACTGTTATTATGCGAGTTTTTGTTTTGCATAAATGTTCACTCTCACAATAACGCTAAATTCTATATTCTGTTTCACAGTTCACTAAAAAAAAAGCAGGCTACTGAATAAAAAACCAATCAATGTTGATTTGCATTTAATGGTACTATTTTTTTCCCTTTTTTTTTCTAATTTTTCACGCTCTGTTTCACAGAGTTAATTCAGTTTCTGTGTCCTGTCTGACAGTGTCTAATTTTTCATTACTCGTGTGACATAATTCAAGATTGATATTTTCATACATCATATTGCTTCACCAGCCCCCTTGCCCCCACCCCAGCAACTCAATTCTATTATTGATTATATTTTTGTAGATTAACTCATTGTTTGTCTTGATGATAAAACCTAAATAGGAAAACTGTTTCATGTTGGTCAAATATTTAATCGCTCCTAAAGGGATGAACAAGCTGTGTGTGTGTGTGCGTGTTTGTCTTTACCCCCCGCTGTTCCACTGATGATTTATCAAATCTCTCATGCTGAGCATTTAACAAAAGAAATGCGCAAACCTTCGTGTTTGCTATTATTAATATATCCATTTTGTCTTGTTCCAGAATGTTATTGAATTATAACAACTTAAGTTAATTAGTTTGTACGGGTGCAGTTAAATTTCAGTTTTCATCATAAATTGACATCAATTTAAGGAATCATTGAAAATCGCTGGCTACAGGATGAGCTTGTTTGGAGTTCTAGTGAGAAGTTTTGACTGTGATGAGGGGAGTCCAACAGGTCGCTTGTGAGGACAAATTTATTATCATTATTATTATTATTGTTCCCTTGGGACCCTAGTGAGGAACATAGGGCTTCAACTGCACGTCTCCACTCGCCACTTCTGTCTTCTACTGTACCTTTCACCTGAATCCATGTTAGTTAGTCCATACTGTGTTTCAACTCCTCTTCACACGATCTCCTCCTCCATGTCACCCACCCTTGCACCGACGTCCCACTCGCCGCTTCCCATTCTGTCAGGTTCCACTCGAGCAATGGCCTGACGCGCACACGATGTCACCCAGAGGCCTCCTCAGCCGCGAGTGTTCAATCCATCTCCATCCACTTTCTCCACTCTGCATATTTGTTGGTTGGCGATTGGTTCTTGTTTTGTTTGTTACTGCCCATAGTTTCTTGTTGATGATTCTTTCCGGCCCGGCCATCTGATTCATCTTCAGTATAGATCCAGCGAAGACAGTTGTTGGTTGATAAAGGTCTGGTCTGCAACAGGCTGTTGGAAATATTCTTTGTGACCCGCCCGCCAAGTTTCTGTTCCATCCGTATAGAAGAACTAACTGACTTCACGTTATTTGTATTGAAAATCCGACCGAATTTTGTTGTTGATGATGAGTTGAGTGATGAAGATTTCCAGATTGGTTTTAGTTGGTTGATGAATGTGTTTCGCTCGCCTTCCCGATTCTCGCTCGATTTGACATCCTCGTCCGTTCCGACTGTCTGTAGTTGAGACAATGCTCCCTAGATGATGAGTGAATGAAGTGACCTCTCTCAAATTCCTCCCGTTGTTGATAGTGATTGGCGCTGGATGTTTCTGCTTTTGTTGTTGTTGTTGGTTGGTTGGTTAGTTATTTACATAACCTTCGTCTTGTCTATGTTCACCTGGAGTCCTGTCTTCGCCGGCTGCTTCTTTGACCAGTTTGTCGGTTTTCGCTTATAATTCTTCGATTTTGTGTGACATCAAACATAAACCATCCACGCGCGAAATCCAGGTCTTCTAGGCTCTTCACGTCAGTCTAGGATATCCTTGTCTTCTCATTTCTCACTGTCTAAAGCATAATCCAGTCGACCACAATTAGGAATATCGTTGGTGATAATAAGCACCCTTGTCTGACTCCTGTGTTTATTCCAAACGCCTCGCTGAGTCGTGAGGACTAACCCGCCTATGACATGGGTTGGCATAGGCGCATAAGATTGCGAAGTGATACGAGTTATAATTCACGGGTTATTAAATTCTGGCGGACGAGCTTGGTGTTATGACCTGCAGGTACCGGGTTCTATCCATGGTGGGATCGCGGATGTGCACTGATGAAGAGTCTCGCTCTAGGGCGAAACGGCTGTTCATTATACCCCTGAACTGATATCAATCCTTGATTTCATGATTTTATTTTCATCTTTCTGTTTAGCTTAATTTACTCCACTATTTAAGTGATATACTGGTGAAGGTTTTAGGGCTCAAGTTGTGCGTATTCTAATACTTTTGCTGTTTTTTGAGATGGTTAAGAAATGTGTTACGTATGCCTTGTCATTGCCTTCCTTGACTGATGGGCAACGTTAGCTGACATAGGGTTAGACTGGAAAAGAGCTGCTAGTGGTAGTCAAACCGAAACAAGGCCGCATTAGTCAATGAAATCCACAACAGTTAGTTTAAGCCAGCCAGCCAGCCACGTAGGAAGGTGTAGACTTCCTGGCTGGTTGGGGTCCTACGGACGGCAAAAACCAATGAAGGCTGGATACAATCGGTGATGTGGCTCAAAATCGTTCTCAATGGCTGGCGGAGTTAGATGCATCCACTCCTTGTGACTTATAATACCCAATGAAACCATATTGTTCTTCGTTGTTACGAATCTTTTTGTCTCATATCCCTGTTTACTGTCTTTATGTTGCATTTCTTCTACTTTTTTCACTTGCTTTGTGTGCTACAAGGAGGGAGTTTGGCGACTTGTACTGCTGCACATCAGTGCAATGTTCTATGTTGAAAACAGACAGGCAGACAGACAGTCAGCTGATTCCTATTACTGTGATTCGAATATACTAATGATTTGAAAATGACACTATAATAAAATTACATCTCTAACTGAGAATACTTCATAAGCTCTCTAAAAAGCTTTGAATTTTGTGAAATTGTTATACAACAGAGAGATATTCGTATTTTACTTCATAAATGTTGTGTCTACCACCCAATCAACCATTAAATACCAACAACTCTGATGAGCAGCAGCTGTTTTGTTTGGACATACTCTGTTTGTGAAAAATCCCTCTCCGGTCAATTGATTGAACTCCTTTTGATAATCTGTTAGCATCTCAGATAGTTGGCGGTAGTGACAAGAGCGGGATTCGACGATTCACAATAGTCTCAAGACAGTATTATCACGCATTGATATTTATTTTTTGTACATAGTATTAATATTCAAGTGTTTGTTTGTAGGAATTTGATTGGTTACAGGATTTCATCATGGGCTGTGTCGGTTAGAGAACCATTGGAAAACCTGGAAGTACTGGACAGCTGTTTCGTCCTAGTTTGGGACTCTTCAGCAGTATGCACCCATCGGGATTCGAACCGAGGACCTTCTGATTACAAGGTGAGCTCGTATACCATTAATCCACTGGCTTGGGGTCGCGCTATTTCGTGAATTGACAGAAGTTAGAATTCATGGGCCATTAGATCGGGTTCCAGTGGCTTAATGGTATACGAGCTCGCCTTGTAATCAGAAGGTCCTTGTTTCGAATCCTGGTGGGCGCGTATTGTCGAAGAGTCCCAAAATAGGACGAAACAGCTGCCTGTCCAGTACTCCCTGCAGGTTTTCCAATAGTCCTCTAACTGATGTCAGCTCATGATGAAATCCTGTAACATTGTATTGAAGTGAAATTATTAATTTAGTGATAAAGCCATGGAGATGCGTCATATCCACTTAAGAGCCCAATTTTCAACCAGTGGGTCATGAGTTCGAGTCCTACACCACATACTTCAGCCTGGGCAACTGGATAGAATTATCAGCACTCGCAAGATAAGTGTAGCTCTTAGTCTAATACATGATGAATGATGGTGGGGTGATAGGGTTCAAACAAGAAAGAAGTAAAACTATCTTCTGTGGAACGTCTCCAGTTTACAAAGGATTGTCAAAGGTACATTTTTAGCAGTTTATCTATGTGTGCGTCAGTCACTTAGTTGTAGAATGTTTGTCAACCACGCCTGAAGTGGTCCGCAGCTCGACACCCGGTTGACTCACTCCTAAACATCGCTTATCCTCTAGTATACCCGATAAAGAAGGAAGATTGTAGGGTATGAGGTTAACAACCCCACCCTGTAAAACACCACTGGTACTGCAACGTCAAGACTCGAAGTGTCATGTTCCACTTGAGGCACAAAATGAATAAAGCAAAATAAGAAAATTCATCCAAGTTAGACTGTTTCCAAAAAAAAATAGTAACAAATAATGGCTACACATGTATACAAACACACTAACTAAAGGTAAGCAATAAGAAAAGAAAAGTATATAAAAAGAAATTTCATCAAATAGTGAGATGGGTGCGTGGGTGGGTTGAAGGAGACGACTGACTGACATGAAAAATTAACATTTCCAATAACAAATTCAAAATTTCCAAACTTATGTTCGATTGTCTGTAGGTAAAAGGGATGTTATTAAACTATTCAAATATTTACCCTGCGTAAATTTCTGGATGATGATTAGCAGTGAAATCCAGGATGCGCGTTTCGTCCTATATGAAACTCATCAACCGGATGTACCTGAGCCTGAGCACTTCAGTCTATTCAATCAATGGGAAAGTTCAAAATTGAATGAAATACACTCACCCAGTGTATTTAAAGTAATTTAGCGGGTTCGAATCTCAGAAAGGATATGAGTTTCTTCAAGGTTGCAGATACGCCGCCTTACTGACTGACTGTTGAGTGCCAATTAGCACGAAACCTAGGTCAGGCAAGGCTTCCTGCGGTCAGCAAATGGTCTGAGTCTAACGGTCTTAAACTGAATCCTTCTAAGTGTCAAACTGTTGATTTCAGCTTAAGATGTAAACGACAGTTAAAAGAAGTCATCGATTCTCATGACAGTTGTAAAATTGACGACAATGATATAGGAATCAAATCAGAAATTAAGTATCTTGGACTCATTCTCTCTTCTGATCTCTCCTGGTCTTCTCATGTCTTAGCGATCTCCAGTAAAATATTCCACCTGACATTTTACATTAAGAAGTTAAGACACTCGGGTATAACTCAACCCCTCCTCTTACAGTTCATAAACTCTTGCATCCTACCTATTCTTCTTTATTGCTCACCCTTATTCTTTCCTGGTTTGCTTAAAAAGGACTATGTCACAATTCGTAGAATACTGAAGACTGTCAGTAGGGTGAGTGGTGTCCCAGTGGACCACATAGTTAACGTCGTTGTCGATAGGCACTTGACTTCATGCAATAAATTTGCTAAAGGGATTTTGTCTGACTTGGAGCATCCGCTTTACCCTCAGCTTTCACCTAGCATCTCCTCAGGTAGAACAAAGAGTAACTTCAGAAAACTGTATGCTCGCACGTCTAAGTATAAGAATTCTATGATACCATACTTGGCACGTATTTTATGTGATGAAAATAGTGTCAGGCAAGAATTAACTAACCTTTTTTCATCTAGTAAATAAACAATTTCCTCCATCCATCCTTATATACCTTCAAGTTTTACTTTTATTACTTCTATTATATTTATGGTCCTGTTACTTCTCTGTTTTACTCTCATAATTGCAAACACCAACTTATCTCCATGACGGCTGTAATCTTTGTTTTTCCCCTCACTATATCATGTAAAGAGAACGTTATATTCAATATTTTTAAACATGTTAGGATTTCTATACCACATTGCCAATACTGTGTGACACAAGCCAACGGCAATTTTCACTTGTATTCTTATTATTATTACCCTAGCTGTTATCATTATTATTGTTATTTCCATTTTATATGCTGCATGTTTTTGACACTACCTCTATTGTAAATGTGGAAAATTTTCTGTGTGATTAATTTTATTTATAATTTGAGGAAATTAGATGCAATATTGTGATTAATGCTGAAAATTCCATTCTGTATCACAAGTACTGTTTTTGGAATAAAGTAAATCATTATTATTATTATATCATCAAATCAATGTGCACCGTGTTGGCGAGCTATCTAGTGGCCTAGTGGCCACATTGCAAACCTGACTGACTGATAGAATTCAGTCTGCACAAAAAAAAGAAGGATTAAACACGTCACACTAGTTACTAGTGTCCAGTCAAAATGAGCGATATTCTGTATGCAGTCAACCGTATGTGTCTGTACTTAATGTATATAACATAGTCTCTTTTATATGAATAATGATTAACGTCCAATTGTTTTTCTTCATTCAAACATCTTTAAGGTACGAATCAACAGTACTTATTATAGTTTACTGTTTATATGTGTTATTAATGTACTACAATCCACGGGTTGATGCATTTTGGCGTGTATGGTGTCGTGAACATCCAACTTGTTGTCCACGTGCAATACACACTGATCAAGAAGAACACGATTTAATTCAACAGCATACTGGTGCATTTGGACATGCTTCAATGGCAATTGATAATAAGTCATTAACACCATCAAATGTTGTCATCATTGATCATGAAGTGACTCAGGTGAAAAGTGTTCATGCTAGTTATAAACGTTTTGAGGAAGAAGAAGATGACTACTTCACGGAGAAGACAGGTTAGTTTACTTTTGCCGTGTAAATGCATGTCTTGAGAACATTCTGTTTATCCTGGATTCATTTTTGTTTGAATTCTTTATGTTTCAAGTCGAATATAACGGCTTTAAGCCCGAGGTTTGAGGTTTCAGTGGTAGTGAAATCGTTAGGCTTACACTCAATCTTCTCTCTGTACCGGACTTGATATCGGCTAAGCAGGGAGTCAAGTCCCAGACCACTTGCAGCCTGGTTGGCGAGTATCCTACCACTCAACCACCGACTCATAACCTGTATTCAGTTGACAGTCAGCTGAGAAATTTAGAAAGTGTGCGTTTGTGTGTGCGCATTTGTGTGATATGTATTATTAGTATTATTATTGTTTCCTTTAGTTCCTAGAAGAACATAAGGCTTCAGCCGCCAGCGTCTCAATTGTGTTCGGTTCTCTGCCAACGTTTTCACCACCTAGCTCCACGTCTACCCACATACTTTCATCTCCTCTTCACATGACCTCCTCCACGCCATGTCACCCTCGCACTGACGACCAACTCACCGCTTCCCTTTCGGGTTCCACTCGAGCAATGGCCTGGCGTGCGATGTCACTCACTTGATGGTGGTTTGTCTTCTCAGAGTATGGCCTCCAATCTACCTACCTCCATTTCTTCCTGCATATTTGTTGCACAGTTGCTTCCGGGTTGGTCCGTTTCCAGAGATCCCAGTTGCTGATCTTTTCTGGCCGGCTATCTGATCTTGAGTAGTATTGAGCGAAGACAGCTGTTGATGATGTGTGTAATATGTAACATCCTGGTTTTTAAACATTTTGTGTGTATCTGCGAACTATTCCAGGATATGTAATTTTAACAGAAGATACCCATATGAATAATTATAGAGTGATTCGTCGCTAATAAGCGATCGCCTTTATTAAATGCTTTGCTAAATGAACTAGAATTACTTTCTTTTTAAGAAAGTGTGAAGTGAGCAAAGTAAGGCTTTTGAGTGTTGTTTGGTTTTTAGTTTGAGCTATACAGACTGCCATATACTCAGATGCACACTAGACAATCTAAATCAATAGTTGAGCATTCGGTAGAGTATGTCTTGAAGTTAATCAATAGTCAGTATAGTTGTATCCTTTTAACTGTGTAATATTTTCTCCATTCCTTGCTTTTTGAGTGAGATGTAGGGCTTCAAGCGTCAAACCTAGATGTTTTAGTCTCTATGGTGTTGCTTTTACTGGGTAGGATAGCTAGTCTCACACCCTACAGCCTTCCCTTTATCTCGTCCTTACTATTAGTTAGTCAACTGAGCTAGGTTTAGGAGTGAATCAGCTGCAAAATCGGGCCTGGAAGACTTGCGTGGTTTTCAGGTATTCTACAGCTGAACCAAACATACAACAACAGTATTACAGTCTTTTTTTTTCTCCTATCTCCGATGTCTTTTCTTTCTTTCTGGAAGTTTCATCTCCTAGTAAATAAAGTATCGCCTCACTATATACTTGTTGAAGGCTGATATTCTTTGAAGTCTTTGAACTGCTGTAGAAGAGGGTCAGTTAATTTCAAAGCCTACAGTCTGTTGTGTCTCAAAGAATCAATAATGAGGAAATAAGCAGTGGGATTTTAAAACAGAGGCTAAACTGGATCATTCGTAGAACCTTATATGCAGTGTGTCATGTAAATATGGAAAAAGCTGAAAACTTAGTTCATCATACATTTGAACAATGCTCAAATTTGGTCACACATACATAGGCGCGAATAAATGCTCTTTGCACCTGAGGGCAGGTGAACGTTTTTTTATCAGTTCTTAACGTTCCCAGTGGGACATGGGGCTTCAAGCTCTTAAGCTTTGAAGTTTCAGTAGCAGTGGTGTTTATCTTTATGGGGTGGAGTAGAGCTAGCCTCACGCCCAACCTTCCCTCCTTATCTAGCTAGGACAGGTAAAGGAGTGTGCCGGTCGGGACTCGAACCCCGGCCCACATGAATAGCCGACCAGCGCCCTACCACTGAACTACCAACACACACACACCAGGCGAACGTATATATGCTCAAATGGCTTGAAATTGAAATAAGTGAACTGTGAAACTTCGGTAAATGCAGATTATAACAGACCACCAAACTTCATTTAAAGTCGAAATACTTAGTTCATATATTGAAAAAGTCATAAAAGTGATATCGAAACAGCCTTTAAAAAAATTATAAATAACGAGTATTAGTCAGTCAAATGAGTGTTTATTGGTTAATTTTTCTTTAAAAATCAAGAAAAAACCTTAAGTATTCTTTTGTGTTTTATGTCTCAGGGTCTCATCTCTGCGAAAAACAACTGTTTTCTTGTTAACCTTGACACCTATTTTACTATAAAAACAAGTATGGACAAGTCGCCAGCATCTTTGTCATACACAAACGTGGAAACCTAACAACCCTCTTATATTATACAGTCTCACCTTGTAGATAATACTAAAAGACGACTCTGATGAAATTGTGTGGTTTGAATTCATTAAGTTCTCGAGGAGAATTGACCTAGTAATAATCTCGCATAGATATGCGTTTGGAAAGTGTGCAGTTTGTGCGGCGAACATGCTTAGCTACGCCGACTCTGGCGTAGACGAGATGTTCGACTATCGACCAAAGGGCGGGTGTACTGCTCATCAGTCCGCTCCGTCCTCCTTTATGGTTGGCTGTGAGACCTGGTCACTGAGAGTGGAAGACATGAAAAGACTAGCTGTCTTTGATCATAGGTGCCTGCGCTCTATTTCCCGTGTAAAGTGGCATTATAAGGTGAGCAACATGGAGGTTAGGCGTAGAGTTCTAGGTAAACAGGGGAAATCAATCGACGAAGTCCTGAAGCTACAAAGACTGAGATGGTTAGGACATGTGTTACGTATGCCAAGCCATCGCCTCCCTCGACGAGCAATGTTAGCGGATATAGGGTCAGGCTGGAAAAAAGCTAGCGGCGGTCAAACAAAAACTTGGCATCAGTCAATGAAATCCACAACAGTTGGTCTAAGCCACGTAGGAAGGTGTAGACTTCCAGGCTGGGGTCCTCGGGACGGTAAAAATCTATGGTTGGAAACAATTGGTGACATGGCTCAAAACCGTTCTCAGTGGCGCAGATGCACCCACTCCCTGTGACTTATGATCTTCAATGAAACTGTTTTGTTCTTCGTTATTACTCCTTTGTCTCACACCTCTGCTTACTGTCTCTATTATGCTTTTCTTGTACTTTCTTCTCTTGCTTCGCGTGCTACACGGAATGTGGCGACTTGAACTGGTGCACATTTGTGCAAAGTTCTATGTCGAAAACAGACAGACAGACAGCTTCACAGAAGTAAGTGGATTTTTAAACACACACTGAAATGGCTCAAAATGTGTATGTGCGTACTATTGAAATGGCGGAAGACGAAAGACTTAGTATCTCTATATACCAAGATTATGTATCATTATTGTTATTATTATTCCCTTGAGTTCCGAGTGTGACATAGGGCGTCAACAACACATCTCCTTGTTCATTCTGTTTTCTGCCGTCCTCTTCAGCTGGCTAGCTCCACGATTGACCAAACTCTCTCATCGCTTCCTCACACGATCTCCTCCATGTCACCCTCGCACTGACGACGACCCACTCGAACGATGGCCTGCATTGCGTGCGATGTCATTCGGCGACCTCCTCAGTGTGTTGTATACCCGGTCCATCTCCATTTTATCCTACATATTTGTTGAGCGATCGGCTCTCGCCCAGTAGTTTGTTCCCAGCCAAATTTTCTTCTTGCTAATCCTTTCACGCCACCCCATCCATTTGATCTTCAGTATGGAGCCAGCCAGCGAGTGAAGTGGTCAGCTGTTGATGAAAATCTCCAACAGGCTGTTGGAAATCCTTTTCGTGACTCAAACACGGTGCAAGTTTCTGACCCGTGTAGTAGGACTGACTGACTGATTGACTTCATATTGGTGTTAAAAATGCAAATCTTGTTCCTTATGCTGAATCAGTGCGGAAGATTTCCAAACTGGTTTCAGGTTGATGAAAGCGTGTGTATCTTGCCTTTCCAATTCTACCTGGTGGGTTTTGACATCTTCGTCCGTTCCAACTGCCTGTAGTTGAAACGATGCTTCCCAGATAAGTGAAGGAGGCAACCTCTGTCAAATCTCTCCTGTTGATGGTAATTAGTGCTGGTTGGTGTTGCTGTTGATTGACTGGTTGGTTGTCTTCATCACCTCTGTCTTCTCTATGTTCACCTGCAGTCGTGTTTTTGCTGCCTCTTTAGTCAGCTTGTCGGTTTTCGCCTGCTAGTCTTCAAGTTTGTGTGACATTAGACATATGTCATCCACGAGCGGAATCCAGATCTTCTAGATGGAGTCTCCTTATCTGTGATCCAGCGTACTCTTGTCTCCTCGCTCCCCATAGTCTCACGCATAATCCAGTCCACCGTAATTAAGAATATCATCGATGATAATAGGCAGACAGCTTTGTCTTACTCCTGTATGCACTTCGAATGCTTCTCTGAGTTCCCCGTTGTGGATCACCTGACACGTGACATTGTCATATAGCCAGACAGCTGTTGAATGAGGTTGATAAAGACTTAGGCACTGCATACCGTAGAGTTGAAGTAGTTTCTAAATTACTTCTTGGTCTGGTCTACGCTGTCGGAGGCCTTATCTTAAATGCACAATTTGCACAGATCTTCGTGTTGTGGTACTTCTAGCCTTCATATAGTTAGTGTGTGTGTGTTCCTTTCACGTTGTCTCCCATGTATCTTTTTCTCCACAACGCTGTATTATTCGCCTTCTCTGACATCAAATGTGTATCTCTTTGCTAGTTGATGTTTGTTATGCTGATGAATGTCTCTTTATATACTACTGATAAATCATATTAGTAGCACTTGCCACACTATACTTTTTGATGAATATTTTTTTTTCCTAAAATTTTCAATTTACTTAACAGGAAATCCAATCGCTGATAATATGGTTGGTCAACGTCAACAACCACAACACAACGATGCATTAAACGATGTAGAAACACAAATTCGTTCAGGTGATGACGCTGTTGAATCTTGGTATGATACATGCTTTGCTCCATTGAAATTACCTGGACATGAAGGTGTACGTGGAAAAATCCGCTATGCTTTTTGTCTTTTCCTCTGGCCATTACGTTGTGTTCTCTGCTTAACTGTTCCTGATGTACGCAAAGCTAGATGGAGACAAATTCCAGCTTCGCATTGGTTATCTTTCTTTATGTCATGTGTATGGATTGGTATCTTCACTGTTATAATGATGTGGATGATAACAGTTATCGGTAAGTGTTTGTAAATCACTGAAGCATACTTGTATAATATTTATACTGTAGGCAGCTATTTTCATGATTTCTTAGTCTCTCTACCCCATTGACTTGACTGAATGTTTTATCGATCAGGTGTGCTAGCTATACACAGTCATGACAAGAAATAACTCCACTGGACTTCTGTATTCATGGTTAACTGTTGTTTGGGTTCTATGCTTTGAATTCCGTGGAATTTTAGTAGGTAGAGTATTATTGTGGAGCTGTTTAGTTCATTGGTATAAGTGCTCAACTTCCAATCAGAGAATGAGTCACGCGTTTGAAACCCTCTTCATTTACTGAGACTTGGGAAGCCAGGTGTTAGTGTCTGTCTGTCTATCTGTTTTCGACATAGAACTATGCACCGATGTGCAGAAGTTCAAGTCGCCATACTCACTCCATGTACCACACAAAGCAAGAGAAGAAAGTAGAAGAAATGCATAATAGAGACAGTAGACAGGGATCTGAGACAAAAGGAATAGTAATAACGAAAAACAATATAGTTTCATTGAAAATTATAAGTCACAAGGAGTGGATGCATCTCCACCAGCCATTGACAACGAAGATTTCGAGCCATATTACCGATTGCATCCAACCTCCATTAGTTTTTACCATCCCGAGGACCCCAACCAGGAAGCCAGTCTACACCTTCCTACGTGGCTGGCTGGCTTAAATTGACTGTTGTAGATTTCATTGACTGGTGCTATGTTGTGGATTGACCGCCGCTAGCTTTTTTCCAACCTGACCCTATGTCAGCTAACATTATCCGTCAGTCGAGGAGGCGATGACACAGCATGCGTAACACATATTTTAACCATCTCAGACGATGTAGCTTCACGACCTCGTCTATTGGTTTTGCCTCCCTCCTTACCTAGCACTCAACTAAAGCCTAACCTCAATATTGCTCACCTTATCATACCACCTCACACGGGGATAGAACACAGGTGGTAGTGTCACTAGCTTTCACACTATAGGCGTGGCTTACTGCCATCTCTTCTGGCATACCTTCAACAACACGGACAAAACAGGCTAATCTGTCTCAGTTGCTAACACTTGGCCAGTCAAACGTCACAATGTGACCAAAAGGACGTGTGTGCTGCTCAGTAGTCCTCTCCGTCTTCCTTTATGGTTGTGAGACCTAGCCATTGAGAGTGGAAGACATGAAAATATTACTTGTCTTCAATCATAGGTGCCTGCGTTCTGTCTCCCGTGTGAAGTGGTGGTATAATAAGGTGAGCAATATTGAAGTTAGGCTTTAGTTGAGGGCTAGGTTTAATACACAGTAGGGTGCAGCAGGTCGGGTGTGAGGACAAATACTCACCACCGATGACATTAGCTAGTGGTCGCGCTATATCATGAATTGGCAGAAGTTAGAATTCATGCACTGGCCATTGGATCAGGTCCCAGTGACTGCTTAATGGTATACAAGCTAGCTCTCTGGCCTTGTAACCAGATGGTCCTGGGTTCGAACCCCCCTCTGGGTGCGTACTGCTGAAGAGTCAGTCCTAAACTAGGACAGGAGAAACAGTCGGCTGTCCAGTACTCCCTGGCAGGTTTTCCAACGGTTCTCTCGCGCCAATGTCACTTCATGATGAAATCCTGTAACCAATCAACCAAATCCCTACAAACCAAAAGTTGTTCTTTTTTCTTCTTATTTTTCTGATCCTATCTTTGACATCGTCAACAGTACAACGACAGTTTAAGCCGCCATAGGCTGAATGCATAAAAATAAATCATTTCAAGATAGTTGAGTTTTATGCAGTTCATCTATATAAAAATGGATGCCTAACAATGTGTGTGTAGAGTATCTGTGTGTGTGTGTGTATATACATAAATTAGGCATACGTTAGTCTAATAATACACCTTCATCTACTACTAATTTACTCTAGTTCCTTACAGAAACTAACTTAAAAATAGCTCATGCATACAATATATATATATATATATATATAGAGAGAGAGAGAGAGAGAAACAGAGTAAGGAGAGAAAAGTGTAACGGTAAGGATTTGTCTATTATTACACATCTCACATGGGATACATATGTATGTTTGAGCTCTTCGTGCTATATACTCTAAATTAGACTAAAAGTAGCTTAGAGAATGAAAATAGAAATCTTTGTGTGTGTGTGTGAAAAAAGAAAGAGTTAAAATAGGCAAGTTTCTGACATCCAATCAGTAGAACAAATTTTTTTTCTAAATGAGTAATATTAGTATTAGTTTGTCTTATCATTATTATTACTAGTATTATTTACTGGAAGGAGAGTACATTCGTAAGTGAGTATACTCATCCCACAGGTCTATTACTATAGCAACATACACATACACACACGTACACACACACACACACACAGTAGTAGAGTAGCAGTCACATACACGTGTTTATCTATGATGTGGAACAATGATAAATGATGATAGATATTCTATGTCTTACTTACTAAATGGATTCATTCAATGCTTATCTGGTATGCATAGTTGTATTTCCTATTTTTAGTTGTGATTAATTTTATGGTAGAGTTAAAATCCTCACTACTAAGTCGATTTGCTAATCATATATTATATGTATGTATGTTTTCAAGTATTGGTTTTGTAGGGATTTTGTTTGATTGGATGAAGGATTTCATCATGGGATAACATCAGTTAGAGAACCAATTGAAAACCAGCTGGGAGTGAGTACTGGACATCCAGCTGTTTTGGTGAATTGACAGAAGTTAGAATTTTATGGGTTGGCCATTGAATCGGGTCCCAGTGACTGCTGAATGGTCTACGAGCTAGCTCGCTTTGTAACCAGAAGGTCCTGGGTTTGAACCCCCTGTGGTGTGGGTGTGTACTGATGAAGAGTCGCAAACTAGGACAGGGGAAACAGCTGCCCAGTACTCCCAGCTGGTTTTCCAGTGGTTCTCTAACTGATATCAGCTCATGATGAAATCCTCCATCCAATTAATAATATATATGTATATATATATTCATTAAACAAACATCTGATTAGCTTGAAAATCCTCATTGAGTCATATGAAAAAGAGAAGACGTTTAGCGAAGAGACTCTTTTCGCCGGCGAATTCATTCACATAGAGCTGTACAATCGCATTTATATATAATTATTTGTGTGTGTGTGTGTGCGTACATGAGGTTTATCAAGTTTAGATAATTGATCAGGTAATAAAAGAATGATCTAATGTAGAAACAAGGTTAATTAGACAGCAACTAAAGATTGAGTTGGTAAGTTAGATAACGTAATATAATTGACTGAAATGTTTCAACTTAGGTCAGGGTAGCAACAGAGGTAGTTATAGGTAGAGACTAAGTAGAAGTGGGGTAGATAATAATGCCATTTAAATTAGAACTGAAATTGAGCAAATAAGTTGGATGACGTGTCATAAATGACTAGAAATTGAGCGTTGTTCAAGTCAGTAACCATGTGGTAGTGAGGTGTTGAACGTAAATCGGGTGGGGGTAGAAAAAAAGAAAGTTGAAAATGTAAAATATTACAATTGAGAAGACAAAATAATACTAATGAAGAGACAGAAAAAAAAGAGATTATGTAGAATTTACTTGTCGGGTAATAAGATAGATTACGTCTATTGCAAGTGTAGTGATTGAACGAACTTCTTCTGTATGCAGAGTTCAGGGCTTAGCAAGTGAATCGCCATCTGATTGTGGTGAAATAATAGGGGAGGAGACTTTTATCTGTGAAAGTAGGAATGAGTAGTGTTTGTTGTTGTTCTCTGAATTGAGGACACGTGGCATATAATATATATTGGCTTAATCACTCGACACTTAGCTAGTAGTAGTGGGTCTTGGGGTTCGAATCTCAAAATCCGCCTACTTCAGATTAAGCAGCTGAACTGGATAGTATTATCAGCTTTCCCACAATAAGTGTGTGTGTTTGTGTGGCTCATAACCACTGTCTGCGCGTTGATGTTTCACCCCTAGAAAGTTCACCATCTGTGCATGTAGTTCAGGTTTTGTTGCCGGTAGGCACAGTCCTGAAGCTCGCTTACATGGGGGGAGTAAATCCGGAAAGGAGGCAAGCTGGGGGAATGAGGCTAGCGACTTCACCCTGTAAAAAAAATAAACACCACTGCTGGCTGAACTTCAAGGTCTCAAAATTAAAGTCCTGTTTCCCATTAAGGAGGCTAAAGATTGAGAGAAAAACATAACCGCCTGTTCCGGAAAATTAACTTCTTACAAACCAAACTATAGAAAATTAATCTGATGCTCACTAGTGACTTGTTACAGAATGGAGTTTCCTGGAGTTCTAGTTAGAAGTCATGACCAGTGAGGTCCATCCGGGTGTCACGTGTGAAGATGGATGTCCCACCGACGACATTGGTTGGGGTCGCGCTAAATCACAAATTGATAGAAGTTAGAATTCATGGACTGGCCATTGCGGAATCTGTTCCCAGTGGCTGAATGGTATACGAGCCAGCTTGCCTTGTAACCGGAAGGTCCTGAGTTCGAACTCTCTGCGGTGGATGTGCACTGCCGATGATTCCCAAACTAGGATAAGACAGCTGTCTAGCAGTACTCCAGTGCTGGTTTTCAATGCTTCTCTAACTGATATCAATCCGTGATCAACTCGTTAAAAACAAAACTAACCCTTACAAACCCAACTATAAAAAATGAAGTTCAAGCCAGGAGAATATACACTAAACCAAATTACGTTTCACTTGATTTAACCTGGCTTTTAGATTTCAGTTGTATTTTGTAGATTCCAACGATTATGTGACAGCTTTTCTATGTCCAATAATACTATGAGATTACCTGTAAATGTTTCCTTGCATTCTTATGTCAGCTTGTCATCAATTTTTTCTAAATTTTTGACAACTTCAGTTAACATTAACGTAAAAAGACATAATTGACTGCCTAGATCCTTCATTACATGTCACTCTTTATTACGATCTGAAAAAACTGTCTTCAAGTCGTTCAAATTTTCGGGAATAAGATAAGATAGAGCTAGGTGACTGCCAATATCTTGTCATAAATCGATCCATTTTTTTCTTTGCTTTTTTTGATCGGCTGTGTTACTATTGTCAAGAATGACATGTGTGCTTATTTTAACACGGTCATCCTACGCCTTTAATTGGGTTATTTACCAATTTCCTTCTATTACTGACTTCATTATACTCCCATATTTAGAAGAATAAATAGGAAGAAAAGGAGTACGACGTCCAAGGTTCGACGCGCCTGGTCGACTCACTCCTTAACCCTGCTTAGTCGCTAGTAAACCCGCTGAAAAGGGTAGGTTGTGCAGTGTGAGGTTAACAGCCTTATCCGGTAATAAAAAGAATAATACCACTGCCACGGGCACGTTGAAACTCAAGCTTGGAGTCCTGTATTCGTTCCACTTGATCCGCAAAACAATAAAATAAATAAATGAATAATAGTAAGAGTAATAGTGTGGCATGTGCTACTGCCATAGATTTATAAGTAGTATATAAAGAGAAATTTATCATATTAGTTTGTTTATTAGATGTATCACACAGTCAGTAAAACAGTATTATTATTTAATGGATGACAAGGTTTTGAACAAAATTTATTCATTGTTCATAATCATTTCATCAATTATGATCACACACGACTTCGAAACTTGAATTTTATAGTTTTCTTTGTTCTCTCCTCCTATTTGTCGTTGTCGTTAGGTTAGTAGTAGAATTTTCCAGATATCTGGATGGACAGGTGTTGACTCATTCCTACTACACGTATTCTCTTCAGTTTATTTGATAAACAAAGCTTCTGTTATCAATCTCTCTCTCCATCATGTTAGTTGGATTAGATTTTGAAACTGTCATCTTATCCCCATCCCATCATCCTATTGTATGGCTGTGTGCAATTGCATGTAGTGAGTGCTATAGCTGAAGTATTCTCTAGATTTCTTATCTTATTCGGGTCAACCAATCTAGATTTTGCTGCTAGGTTTTAATGTTCGGCTAGTCTGACTGACTGCCCCTGTTCTACTATAGCTATAGCATTAAATGCAGTTACACACAACCACACATTAGGATGGGATAGGATGACAGTAGTTTTAAAATCTAATGTCACAGGGTGGAGGGAAAGACTGATAACGGAAGCCAGGTTTATCGAATCAACAACTGACAGTGAATACGTGTGATAGGATTGATTCAACACCTGTCCACCTAGATATCTGAAAAATTCTACTACTCCAATGGCGACAAATTAGGAGAGGACAAAGAACACTATAAAACTCAAGTTTCGAAGTCATGCGACTATAACTAATGATATGATTATGAAAAATACCCATATATTCATAAGTAAAAACACAGTTTTTTTTTGTTCAGCGAAGAAATTTCTTTTCAACGACTTCATTTTCAAGCTGTACAGTTGTATTTATATTACAGAAAAAGGTTATTAAGTGGCACTAAATAATTGCTCAGTCAATATGCATATATATAAGTGATAAGAATAACGATAATTAAAATGTTATAAGGGGTAGGTAGAGTTGAAGTGGATGGATTACAAAATTATTAAAAATTGTTTCATAAGTGAATTGATATCGAAAATATTTTTAGAAAAAATTGTCAAGCGTTGTCTAAAAATTAAAAAAAAAATTAAGTGTACGATTACGATAAGAATAAAGATGTGAAGTGAAGTGAAAAGAATTCAAGTGGTAAAATAAAAACTAGAAAGAACATTAATTACTATGACCAAGGTAAAGAACGGTTACGCTTAAAAGTTTATTAACAAATTCTATAGATCTGAAGGCTTAAATGTCAAACAAATCACAGTGATAAAGAAAGAAAAAAAATCCCATCTTCATTCAACTTGATTTTAAAGGTGAAAAAAATATTACAACGATTGTCAAAAGAAGATTGAGTACATCAGTCAGTATACAGAGTCTATCCTGCAGCTGAGCTCATTCTCGTCTGTCGAACATGCTCATTGGTGTAGTCACAAGTTGACAGATATATTTATCATGTTAACTCCAACTGTGTCAACAAATCCACATGTATCTGCGGTAGCAGTTACATTGAAAGAACAGAAAGAAGGGCACACACACACACACCTTCGACTTTCTGAACATATACCAAAAAGCTTATGTCTCAAGGGAAGAAATACTTTCAACAGTCCCGTTGTCAGGCTTCTCCTTGACCATGAGTCATGAAGTGGACGTCATAAGATCATTCAAAATTATCAAAAGGTAAAGAAGAGTTCAATTCTGCTTAAATCTGATAAGAAGCAATCTTCATCAAGCGCCTAAAACCTCATTTATGCGTTCAGAAAAAACAGCAGTTATAAGTCTCTCCTTCCCCTAGTAATTGGATTTTTTCATCCTCTCTTTTATTCGATTACGTAACAGTAAAAAATTACATTGTGTAGGATTAGTATTGTTTGGGATGAAATTATTACTATTGTATGCGTACATTGATTGTTTAAAAATGAACTCTCTGTGTATGTATGTTAAAAGTGTACAATTGATAGTGTTCCCTGAGCTGGTTGGTTAGTTTAGTTGCGGAGCTTTCGTCGTCCACCCTCTGGACAATATCCCCACTCAGCGCAATATTTAGCATAACGTGAAATTTCTTCATGCGTGATATAATTGTATCTTCCGGTAACCATCTTTACATATCTATTGATAATTTTCTATTGACTTGGATTTTAAACTTTCTGGTCACATGATTTACTTTTGTGATAAAGAAAGGAAGACGAATGGTGGTTATACAACCATTGTAATTTCTGGTAGTCTGGAGCTGATGAGAACCTGTGAAATAGAATGATATCATTTTGTACTGCAAACTTCGTCCTCCTTTCTTTATCGAAATTTATCAAGGGAACCAACTGCATGAAGATTTACTTTTTATCAGTTGGTATGTTTGGTCTATATGTTAACGCGTTTGTTAATTGCATTTTTGTTTTTTGATTATCAGGCTTCTAGGAATCCCCTGGCGGAACTTTTGGTGTTTCCTCTGCCTAAGATTCCGACATTATCCCAATCAAATTGATGACCATAGTTGTCTATGTGCATTGATATGAAACAGGAATATATATATCGTGTCTTTTCACTGCTGATTTCTTTTCTTGGATTCTAATTCGAAGGGGACGCCCACTTTGGCCTGTGTAATGTCTGTTAATAAATTGTATGAACTGTAACAGGCATATCAACTGATAAAAAGTAAATCTTCATGCAGTTGGTTCCCTTGATAAATTTCGATAAAGAAAGGAAGATGAAGTTTGCAGTACAAAATGATATCATTCTATTTCACAGGTTCTCATCAGCTCCAGACTACCAGAAATTACAATGGTTGTATAACCACCATTCGTCTTCCTTTCTTTATCACAAAAGTAAATCATGTGACCAGAAAGTTTAAAATCCAAGTCAATAGAAAATTATCAATAGATATGTAAAGATGGTTACCGGAAGATACAATTATATCACGCATGAAGAAATTTCACGTTATGCTAAATATTGCGCTGAATGGGGATATTGTCCAGAGGGTGGACGACGAAAGCTCCGCAACTAAACTAACCAACCAGCTCAGAGAACACTATAAATTGCAAATCATCCCCACCTGAGCTACAAATCTTCTCTATTATGTTAAAAGTGTTTCTGTACATAAAACTTTAATAGTGTCATCGAGTTGTAAGCAAGTAGTTGATGAGAGAAGCCAACGGAATAAACAAACTGCTGTTCTTCTTGCTTTAATCCTATAAAACTTTCGATTACTAAAACCTCTTCTCTTCTCTCGTCGTCACCATAGTAGTAGTAGTAGTAGTTGTAGTAGTGATAGTTATATATGGTCGAAGCATAGAAACTTCCGGTTTTCAAATAAGGGATTAATTATTTCTATAAATTGATGCTTCAATTATTTTGTGAGTACAGTTCAACTAAACTGGTAATAATAATAATAATAGTAACAATATGAATGCAATTCAGTTGTATTTATTTCCTGTTTCATAAAGTTTTGTTATTAATCATTATTACTATTATTATTCGATTGGATGTCACATACAGATATATATATATATCTTTCAATGTATTAATAGTAAGTATACTGTTTGAAAAATTAACAACAAACAATAATTTTGAACGGAATTTCTTTTTTTGTAGTTTGCAAATTACACAGCTCTAGATGAAATCACGCCCCCCCCGTCCCCCCACTTGTTTTTTTCTCTGGAAATTGATTGAAACTGATTCCGATCACTGCATTATGTATGTGTAATCTATTGACTCTAAACTCAGTCAAATTGGGGGATATCTCGCTGGCAAAATCAACTGTCCGGTATTTAGATCACTTTTTCTGTGACCGATTGATAAACACTACTACTGGTTGATGTGATGTAGTATAGATCTACTTATATCTGGCTAGCAAGTAGTATATAGCATTATGCATTAATACTTGTGGTGTGGCTTACTGTTTATTCAATCAGGCGGAACATATACTATGATCAGAATAATTTTGGTTGGTAAAGTAGACTGTGATGTAATCTCATCTTCTCGAACTGTGTAATTTTGCAGATTGTGGATTTTATTTAAGGTGTTTAAAACTATTCACCCAATTAGGTAGTCAGAAATCGAGGGTGGCTTGAGCTGATTCAGTTCCTTTAGGTGATATAAAAGAAAAGACGTTCATCAGTGAAAATTTACTCCTCTTTCCGGCGACAACACCTTCAAGCTGTACAATCGCATATATATATATATATCTACAGTAAATTATCTTAGCATTAAAATAAATACTTCAAAGATTTGTCATTAGAATTTTAAATTTTAGATAACAAATTACGTAAGTGGGTAGAGGGTTTCATTATGAGCTGACATCGGTTAGCGAATCATTGGAAAACCAGCTGAGAGTACTGCCAGACAGCTGTTCCATCAACCCTCTTTGAGACTCTTCATCAGTACGCACCCACACCACAGGGGGTTCCAACCCAGGACCTTCTGGTTACAAGGCGAGCAAGTTTGTAGACCATTAAACCACTGGGACCCGATTCATTGCCAAGTCCATGAATTCGAACTTCCATCAATTCACAATATCAGTTCATGATCAATCGAATCTCTACAAACCAATACTTGAAGATTACGTAATGTGGAGAGCGGGCAGAAACTAAAATGAAATTATTAGAATTGTAAATTTTAGATAACAAATTTCGTTAATGGATTAGAAACTAAAGCAAGATTAAATAAGCAAGTTGAGTGAGGTATTCTAATTGATGGGGTTGAGTAGAATTTTTGTATGCAGAGGCCATGTTTTAATATGTGATTTGCCATGGCTTCTACGGTTTGAAGAAGTTTGATTCATACCTTTTTAGCGAAATTCCCACGTATTCTGTAGATGGCTTTGAAGTTACTTTGTGGGTTTAACTTGGTGTTCTGATTCTATCACGTGTTTGAGAATAGAGCTTCGAGGAGAGGGAACTTTTTCTCCTTGATAAAGCCATTACTGTGGGTAAGTGTTCAATGATACGTTTGGATAACAAACTCTGGATGTTGCCGATATACCTAGCTCCACAAAAGCAGGTGAATCGGTAGATTCACACTGATGAGGCCAGTCGACAGTGGTAGGTTATCCTTCACGTCCATGCGAATCACTGGTTTCATAAGTAAGGTTTGTCGAAGTTCAGCCGCTAAGAAGGTTTTCATTTTGTTGCCAAGAGCTTTAGAATGATATCACTCAAAAGAGTAACTCTTCACTGGATGCCTTTTCTATTAGGTGAGTCATCTCAGGTACACCGCTGATGAGCACGGTCTCAAATGAGCCAAATGGCAATCCAGTGTTTAGGTCTTATTCGATCTGGCTCGTTAGCATGCACTACTACTGGTTGATGTGAGTGCTATCCAACTTGTCATATCAGTAAATCAGTAGTATGTAGCGTCAATAATTTTGAATATTGAATAAATCTGGCAGCATAAACGCTGAACAGTTTATTGAGTAAATAGTTTTAGAATGACCCCTGTACTTTTGAATAATAAAAAAAAGAATTTAAAAAAAACAGTGAAAATATCACACGGTTGAAAACATGAGGCAATTATGAATAACTCGATTGAGACAAAAAATAGGTTACGGTAGGAAGCTTAAACCACTCCACTGGGCTACCTTAATTTGCATCCAATATAATACATCTACTTTTCTTCGTTTCTTATTGTTATCTTTGAACTGTAACATGATCCCGCGCAAATTTTCAATCAACTTTCGACATATCGTTATGCACTTCAAGTTAAAAAAATGTGAGATGGAAAAGTGTTGTAGAACATCGAGTCTTGTCTCAGGGGGAATGATTGTTACATTATTCGATATTTAGTTGAGGATACAATAAAGAAAGTTAAAATTTTGCAAGAATTTAGGTTGGGAATTCTGTACCGTTTAAACATTATTTCTAGAATAAAGCTGGTATTACTATTATTATTATTATTCTCGGTATCGTTAAAATGTTTTACCTGAAAACCTTGATGTTACTGTAACAGCAGAAGACAAGAGCCAGGCAACAGATCATTCATTTAGAAAATCAACACGTATTTATATATTTTTATGTACATTATTATAGATTATTTGAGCAAACAAACACAGTCTTCTGATTGGTTGTTTCTCACAGACAGTTGACCTTGCACCTCTTTGTGACTGTTTCTTGAATGTCACATCATCTATGTTAACTGTATCTGCCTACGCAAAGCCTGCTGTGATTGGTGGTTGAATCAGTCTTTGTAGTTATTTTTCTCACGACCAATATTTGCGACATAAACATTGACGTAAATTACTGTCTACCAATTTGGTTAGCAGCCTGCTCTCACCACATTACTACAAGGATTAAGTTCAAGTTGATGTTAATTCCGTTAATCAGGTGATTATAATATACAGATATATTGGGATTATGCAGACTGATATTCAAATGTTGGTTTGCAGGGATTTGATTTGCTTGATTACAGGATTTCATAATGAGCTAACATCGATTAGAGTACCATTGGAAAACCACCTTGGGAGTACTGGACAACTGTTTCTGTTGTTCTAGTTTGGAATTTTCCAACATTAAGTTCCATATCGGGGTTAGAACTCAGGGCCTTTCGATTACAATGCGAGCTGGTAGGCTATTAAGCCACTTGGATCCAATCCAATGACCAACCCATGGATTTGAACTTCTTCCTCTAATTCACAATATCGCGCAACTGGCACTAGCCAATGTTATCGATGGCGAGAAGATTTCATGGGTATATTATCAAGTGTCAGTTTGTAGCGATTTGATATTACTTCAAAGTTTCTTCACAGACTGGTATCAATTAGAGAACCATGAAAAGTGAGGGAGTTTTGGATAGCTATTTCATCCTGGATTTGAAACTCTTCAGCAGTACGTGTACCCATGACTCAACCAGGTATCGAACTCAGGACTTCATATACCGCTCAGCCACTAAGACGTAATCTAACAGCCGGACGAAAAATTCAACTTCTGTCATATTAGTTTGTTTATTAGATATATCACACAGTCAGTGAAACAGTATTATTTACTGGATGACGTTTTGAACACAATTTATTGTTCATAATCATTTCATCAATTATAATCACACGACTTTGAAACTTGAGTTTTATAGTTTTCTTTGTTCTCTCCTCCTATTTGTCGTCGTCGTTAGGTTAGTAGTAGAATTTTCCAGATATCTGGGTGGACGGGTACTGAATCATTCCTAATAGGAATATTACACGTATTCACTCTCAGTTGATTCGATAAACGAAGCTTCTGTTATCAACCTCTCCCTCCACCATGTTTTTAAACTTTCGTCTTATCCCATCCCATCATCCTATTGTATGGTTATGTGTAATTGCATGTAGTGAGTGCTATAGCTGAAGTATTGTCTAGATTTCTTATCTTATTCGGGTCAACCAATCTAGATTTTTCTGCTAGGGTTTTATACTCGGCTAGTCTGACTGACTGCACCTGTTCTACTACTTTGACCTATGTATTAGACCTGACAATCATTCCAGCAGCAGGGTATTAGATAAACTAAATTGTTTTGTTTAATTGACTCCGTAGGCAGGATCCTATCACTGACAAAGCTTGTTTCTAACTGAGTTTGTGGGCTTAAATGCCACCTGTCCACCCAGATATCTGGAAAATTCTACTACTTCTCTGTCGAATAAGAAGGAATAGAAAAAAAACTATAGAACAAAGGTTTGGAAGTTGTGCAGGTTACAATTGCTGATATAATTATGAACAGTAGGAAATTGTGTTCTAAACTGTGTCATCCAGTAAATAATAATACTGTTTCACTGATTGTGTGTGTGATACATCTAATAAACAAATTAATACGGAATTACATACTACCCGAATGCCCAAGTTTTACACATACTCTAACTTCCGGCAGTTGGCAATGTGTACTACGATCGTCAGCCAGTATTATCATCATTATCGGAGAGTATTTGTCCTCATAGCCGTTAACACCTGATGGACACACCACTAGGCACAACTTTTCTCCAGAACTCCAGACCACTTCATTCTGTCTTCATTCAGTCCGCGCTAGTCACTAGTAAGCGCAAAATCAATTTTCATTTCTCATCATGGAATAGTATACTTATAGAAAATTACGCTTCAGTTTCTATTTTTTTTTCAAATACTTTTTCTGAAAGCTTTGATCACGAGTTCCAGAGTTTTGTTTTCATCATCATCAGTCTACTGCGGGAAAACAACCCTACAAGTTTTTATCTTTATAACCCTGCATTGTATTCCATTGCATGTCTGTCAAATTCCTGAACACTAGTTAATATATATATATATATATATATATATATATTACAAGGGGCTTAAAGACCAAAATTACGCAGGGATAGAACGAATTTCAGGTGTGAACCAAATGAGCATAGAAACAAATTGAAATCAAAATTTTCAACTTAAAATGTAAGTTAGGAGGTATGAAATATCGATTACAAGACGCATAGAACCAAAAAGAAATTACACAGGATTAGAATATAATTGTAAAATGGTTATTTTTATTTTATTTTTTATTTTTGATTACAGCTTGATTCCACACCGTATTTTTGGTACATGTGTGGAATTTTCAGCGTGGATATCGGTAGCCCAAAATTCGCAGGCCGACCATAGATATCAGGTGTGCGTCGGCGTGGGTTCGAACCCCGGACCATGTGCATGGTCGGCGAGAGTCCTAACCACTGTGCCACCGACGCACAAACAGATTACAAATGTGATCAGGAGGAACATGGAAGGAAAAACTTAAAATAACTAATTTTATAACTGAAAAATAGTGGAATGAATTCAATGAAGACAAAGAGAGAAAAATATACACACAGAAAATAAAACGAAAAAACAAGTGAAGGATAAGGGAACATACCAAACTATAGGTCCACTGTCGTTATAAATACTGGACTAGTTTCCTTTGAACATATAGCTCCAGCTTTTCGATGTATATGGCGAAAGCTTCCGCAGTACAAAGAAGTCGGAAACACACTGACTGCCTTTGGTGGTGGATTTTTGTTTACTTTGTAAATATGACTCTAAATGATGGAAGAGTCAGTTGAGATTCTGTGACAGATATTGATTGACGAGTCGTTCAGTTATTGCGCTGCTGATTGGATGATGTTCTCTAACACGTTTTGATAAGACCCGCATAGAACGACCTATGTCCCTAGCTCTGCAAGAAGAACAGGTGAAGTGATATATGCACATTGAATGAAGTCGTCATAATTGGAAGGAAGTCTGTCCTTCGCGTTGCTCCGAAGTAGTCGGCGGAGGGGGGGCTAGAGAATATCACCCTTAGAGTTGCTGCCTGAAAATTCTTCTTCAGGGAATTATATATATATATATATATATATATATAATAAGATCCGGATTTTCAACTCCAATGTGAAGTCAGTGCTACTATATGGATCTGAGACTTGGAGCGTCATAAAGAGCATCTCAAACAAACTACAGACCTTCATTAACAGCTGTCTTCGCTCAATACTTCGCTCAAGATCAGATGGCCAGAAAAGACCAGCAACAAGGAGGGATCTCTGGGGGCAAAGCAACCAGGAACCGACTGTGAAACAAATAGGCAGGAAGAAATGAAGATGGATTGGGCATACTCTGAGAAAATAAACCATCAAGTGACATCACTAGACAAGCCATTGCTCGATTGGAACCCGAACGGGATGTGGCGAGTTGGTCATCAGTATGAGGGTGACTTGGAGGAGGTCATGTGAAGAGGAGATGAAAGCATGTGGGCAGACTTGGAGTGGGGTGAAAAAGTTGGCAGAAAACAGAAGGCAATAGAGGTGCGCAGCTGAAGACCTATGCTCCTCCAGGAATTAAAGGGTACAATAATAATAAATAAAATTAAAAGTTCAAAATATATATATATATATATATGTCTATTATGTTTAGTCGTAAGAACAAGAAAAAGGATTCTGCAGTCTTCCCAAAATATTAATAATAGTAGCAACAATATTTAGCGTTTATTCTCTCCCCAAAAATATCCAAACTGAATAATTAATTAAATAATTAATTTTTTCCTATTTATATTTCTGTATTTTATTCAAATCTGAAAAAATCGATTTCTGCTACTTCTTCTTCTTGTTCTCCTTGTCCTCCTTCTTCTGCTCAAAAGGTTATTTCCATTGCCAAATAATATAAATGAGAAAGGTATCACAATTCCTCTGTGACTGTTTCTCTTGCCTGTGATTTATTATGCGATTCTCTCTCTCTCCCTCCCTCTTTCTGTGCATACATATTAACGCTTACAGCCTAATGTAGCTGCTATATTTTATGTGTTTGTTGTGAGTTAGTTAGTTAGTTAGTGGATAGAAGACTGTCATTGACTGATTGACCAGAGGGTGAGAGGATAGACGATGAAGTAAAACAAGGTATGTTAATGATAAAAATAATAATAATAGTTATAATATGATTAATTTTTAAAAATGCAACTTTCATACTTCTCTTCTACGTAGGATGAATTTCCTGACACGCCCACATTCTACTCAACCACGCACCCACCCACCTACCCGCCCACTCACTCAGTCACCTACGTATGTGTGGGAGATTAGCCTTGCGTTTATATACTGCTTTTATACTGGAGAAAAATAGCCAACAATACTAAACTCGGATACCTTATTATCATTATTATTATTATCATAACCATTATTTAGTTTATAGGTTAAGCGCTGTTGGCGGGATAAGTGATTTTAAATCGCCTGTGTTTAGTTTCCCCACCTCTCTCTGTCTCTCTCCCGCCCACCCACCCATCCACACACACTCACAATTATATATCCTATTGTTAATTCCATTTTTTTCTTTTTGTTTCCGTTGTCGTTCCGTTTTACTACAACTGACCTACTTTTTTTGAAGGTTATATCACAGAAAAAGCTTTTTGTGATTGAGTTTATATTCGTTTGAAGTAATGTACATTATTTCCCCTTTTTTAATGTCTTATTCTTATCAGTATTATTATTAGTGTTATTATTATTATTAAAATTAAATTCTCTCATACCTTTCACTCAAAATTTTGTTTTATCCTCTTGTTTGCTGTGTTTATTTTTTATTCGTGGGTTTTGAGTGTGTGTACTGATGAAAAGGTTGTTTTTAAAACTCCGTTGTTGTTCATAATATATGGACAGCAGCACTCTGCTTGAAACCTACAGAAGCTGTAAATTATAATCATCCCTACCTATTGTATTGGGTCCCAGTAACTAATTGGTCTACGAGCTAGCTCACCTTGTAACCAGAAGGTCCTGGGTTCGAACCCCCCGTGTGGTGGGTACGTACAGATGAAGAGTCCCAAACTAGGACGGGGGGAAACAGCTGTCCAGTACTCCTTGGTGGTTTTCCAATGGTTCTCTAACCACTGATATCACCTCATGATGATTTCCTCCATCCAATTAATATTGTAAACTGAAAAGGATTCCATCTTCAACTGACAAGCACTTTCATGTATGGCTTGAAAACCAGTTGAACACTGTGAAACCTTGATAGACTTAGGTGGTAGACTACCAGATTTGTCTATAGCAAAATATTTAATTGATATGAATTATAAGATCGGTGGCCAAGTTAAACTTTAAGTACCACTGACTAAAAAATAGAGTGTGATCGCACCATTGACCTTGAATGGACCAATGAGATTTATTCAAGTGGGTCGAAGCGTCTGTTCCGCTTGATTTGAGTCAAATACCTGCTCTAACTCAGTTACTTTCGCAATTTGGTGAGGAACAAGTCCTCCAATATTACTTAGATGTGGGGTTGATTAGGAAAGAAAGGATTTGTTCGCGTGGAGGTGTGATAACCATAAAAAGCTTAAGCGCAGGTCTGTTGATGGATATATGCATTGTTCGGCAATTTGTTTGAGCCAAGTTAGTGTCAGGGAAGGTAAGCTGATGATCCTAGTATTTCATAGGAACATATGACACCTCTCTACAGAAATGATTCGTCGAAATGATTGCAAATAGAAAGTGAAGTACTTTAATACCTATTATTACTCAACTTGTGAAACAAGGATCTATAATATCCACAGATGAGTTATAACTCATTGTCATCCCTTGGATATATTCACCAAAGAGTCAACTATTCTAATGATTTTGTGGATCCCATTACAGGGACCCACACCAATTCTACCAAAGGCTTTTGGGGAAGCTTAAAAAAACAGGATTATAGCAATTAATTGGTCTTAAAATGATGCCATTTATGTACATGTGCGTCGGTGGCACAGTGGTTAGGACTCTCGCCAACCATGCACATGGTCCGAGGTTCGAGCCCACGCCGACGCACACCTGATATCTATGGTCGGCCTGCGAAATTTGGGCTACCGATATCCACGCTGAAAATTTCATACCTGTACCAAAAATACGGTGTGGAATCAAGCTGTAATCAAAAAATAAAAAAAATATGTATGTGATGTGGTGTAACTTTTCATTTGATACTTCTATGCTAAACTGGGAGATGTTTTTATCACATGTGAGAGAAAGGTATCCTATGTAACACTTTTATACCATTTTTATGCATTTTTTGTTACATGAATATATATGTATTCCATGCACAAAAATGCCTCCTTTGTGTGATTGGTGCGTTCAAGGTCATTTGCTGATTGGTAGTTAGTGTTGCTTAAAGCTTAACTTGCGTTGGTGGTATAGCGGTTGCGGCGCTCGCGTACCATGCACATGGTTCGAGGTTCGATCCCCTGCCGACTCACTCCTTTACCTCGCTAAGCCAGAAATAATGCTGGTAAAGAGGAGAGGTTGGACATGAGGCTAGCAACCCCATCCTGTAAAATAATAAAAAAAACACTGCTACAGAAACTTCAAACCACTAGCTTGAAGCCCTATGTTCCACTGGGGAATGTGAAGGAAAAAAAACTTAACTTTGTCCACTTGGCATCAACTTACAAGATTTGCTGTAAGAACATTCAGGGATGCTGACTAAAATTTTACCAGAGGTAACAGGTACCCATAAACTTAAGTGTCCCCCTCCCTTCCTGTATGCACAAAAATAATTTCGTGTTATTCTTAACTATCTTAGTAACTCTTATCTGATTATATTACCGAAAGTAAGGTTAATGGTTATCCTTATTATTATTTTTTTATTATTATGTTTATTTTAATTGGAAGACATGAAAAGACTGGCGGTCTTTGATCATAGGTGTCTGCGTTCCATCTCTGTGTGAATTAGTATAATAGGGTGAGTAATATTGAAGTCAGGTATAGGTCGAGTTCTAGGTAAGGAGGGAGGCGAAATCAATTGACAAGGCTGTGAAGCTACATCGACTGAGATGGTTAGAAAATGTGTTACGTATGCCTATACATCACCTTCCTCGACTGACGAGCAATGTTAGCTGACTGATATAGGATTGATCAGGTTGAAAAAGAGCTAGTTGTGGACAAACCATAATATAGGCTCATCAGTCAATGAAATTCACAACATTTAGTTTAAGCTAGCCATGTACGGAGGTGTGGACTACCAGACTGGTTGGGGTCCTTGGGACGGCAAAAACCAATGACAGCTGGAGACAATCAGTGATATGGCTCAAAACTTTCGTTCTCAATGGCTGGCGCAGATGCATCCACTCCTTGTGACTTATAGAATCCAATAAAACTATATTGTTCTTCGTTATTACTATTCCTTTTGTTGCGTATTCCTGTCTACTGTTTCTATTTTGCATTTCTTCTGCTTTCTTCTCTTGCTTTGTGTGCTACAAGGAGGGAGTGTGGTGACTTGAACTGCTGCACATTGAAAACAGACAGACAGATTTTAATTAGCCTTTTATTTTACACATAAATTGATTTGACAAGTGTGATCAAATTGCTAGTCAAAATCTATTGCGCAAATACATCGCCACTTATTTCTTTTCCATAATAAACTCCGTCTTCTAATAACACGCTGTTCATATTTCGTTTCACTTCTTTTTTTGTCTTCTAAATTTTATGTAGGTGTTACTCTTCACATTCCGGATACTATCATGGGATTAACATTTATTGCCGCTGGATCCAGTGTTCCAGATGCTATTGCTTCAGTGCTTGTTGTTCGTGAAGGTAGGCGTTTATCGATGAATACACAAATTCTTTTATTTTTTTCATTTTGTGCAAAACCTGTAAGTCTGAGGCGGGGAGGGGAGGTTAGAAATATGGATTAATGGTAACATTATTCTCACTAGAAGACACCCGACAATTGAGAGCTTAGTCATATAATGTGTAAACATTTACGCCTGTGCATTGCTTAGGTTCCTGGTTATAGAACTCCCAACACTCGTCCAAAACATCATGGTCTTGAATAGCTAACATTTCATTATTCCCTTTGTATGACCAGTGGAACATAGGGTTTCAAACTTTGGTGTTATTTTTTGTGGGATAGATGAGTTTCTGGCTTCATGTCGAACTTTCCATTCTTCCCAGTCTTACTACCTGTTTAGGCGAGGTTTAAGAGTGCATCGGTGGCCTGGATTCGAACTCCGGACCACTTGAGGTGGGGTTGGTGAGTTCTCTACTATCGAACCACAGACCCACAAGTACTATCAGATTGAAGCGGACTGCATAAAGCATACAGCCTTCTTCAAACTTTGCACATAATCGGTAGGTCGCACATGATCTGGTCGCTTTTGGCAAGCCTAGCAACAAAAAGTCACGAGAACACCATTAGAGCAAATAACAGGCTATGTACTCCAGCTAACTATGTATATATATATATATATATATCACGTCCAAGGTAACCGGGAGAGATGATTAATAAACTCGTGGAGAAATGTAAAAGCTCACTTCAAACAGAAGTATGAGCTGAGGATGTCACCCAATGGGGTGATGAAAGTTTCGCAAATTAACCATCCAGCTCAGAGAACACAACCACACCAAAGTCATCCACCTGATCTACAAATCTTCTCTATCATATCTAAATAGTAATGCTAATTTATGTATTTACCACAATATTATTGATTTTTATTTTACGATTCGCCAAATATGATATGATATAATTTGAACCTGTTTAATCTTGATGTAACATTTATCAGGATAAACAAATGAAACATGAACTTAAAATTTTTATATCGTTATTACAAATGTTACAATCAAGTGGCAACAATTATTGATAGTATTATGAGCGTGGTGTTTGACAAGAGAGTTGTTAGATGTTTCGAGGGAGTCGTTAGGGTACCTTGGTTTTGTGCTTTCTGGCACTTGTCAGAAAGGACATATCCTGCATCCATGAAGTAACTCATGTGCCCTCTAGAATTCGAACCCACGCCACCCACTGCCACATTCAGAGATATTATCACTGTGCTATTTGGGCTGGTGACAGACCTTATGTAGAACCATAATGGATGTTTTGATTAGCCTCAAGGAAGTTAATAACTTTATGTTTCTTATCCCCTGATTAATGTTAATGTATTCAGATTATGTGCGGAAATAAATTTTATTTTTCCAATCACCCATTCCATTTTTCCCGAACCATTGGATCGTGCCTCTGTGGTTGTGTATTACCGTGCCGCTTACCTTGTAAGCTGAAGACCTTGAGTTCAAACCTCAAGTGGGGGAACATGAATAAGTACTGTGGAAGAATTTCAAACTAGGAAGAAACTGGAAAGCTGCCATTTTTCACACTTGCGACAAACGTTAAACATGTGATCGATCCATCCACGATTTGAAAGACCTATCCTGATTGTTACTAATCAATTTCTCATGTTTTTTTATTAAATCTTCGGTTGACAACACACAGCACAGTGGTTAGAACTCTCGCCGACCATGCACATGGTCCGGGGTTCGATCCCCTGCCGACGCACACCTGATATCTATGGTCGGCCTGCGAAATTCGGGCTGCCCATATCCATGCTGAAAATTCCATACTTGTACCAAAAATACCATGTGTAATCAAACTGTAATCAGAAATTAAAAAAAATAAACCAGTATACTAGATGCAACTGATAGCAGACTAATACCCGGATAATAGTCGAATGCGTTAATCTCAATAGGCAGGCGCTGTTTTGCATTACTGAAGTCAAATATAAGGTTTCATGGACGACTTATTTTATCGATTTCATGGTCGAATGGTGTAGTAACTTATCTTGATTACCTACATGAAAATAACAGAATTGGCCAATAATAACATTTTCCCCATCATATACTGTGACAACACTGAAATGATTAACCCTGTCGACAGTTTGTTTTGATGTATGTCGCCAGTTGAAGTGAACATGTCGCCAATTTGTTATCGACCTGTCGTGAATTGATATATATTCGCGTTGACAGCTAATATATGACCGAGTGGACTTATGCGTAGGTGTAATAATACCGATGCAATGAACAATTCAACTGATTTGCTAAGGATGTCTATTTGTCCGTGGTGCCTTTCGCTCGTCTGAACCACGTAGGTATCAGAAGACAAACACTGGTCTGTGACTGTTAGGATACTATTTTATTAGGAAAAACACGTCTCATTTATGTATATTTATTAACCAAGTTAAAGTCAGCCCAGGACACTAAAAATACATTGTTCTGATTGGTAGACGATTTGGTCAGGTAGGTGAAAAATAAGAATTCTGATTGGTTGACGATGTGACCAAGATCAAAGTAAGAAAAAGATGTAGAAATTTTACAGTCATCCAGTCACATGATACTGGATTATGCGTCAGACAGTTGGAAACGAGAAGACATGAATATCCTTGTCCGAATTGAAGAAAGAGGTTACTTCATTCACTCATCATCTAGGGAGCATTGTCTCAACTACAGACAGTCGGAACGGATGAGGATGTCAAATCGAGCGAGAATCGGGAAGGCGAGCGAAACACATTCATCAAACAACTAAAACTAATCTGGAAATCTTCGTCACTCAACTCAGCATCAACAACAAAATTCGGTTGGATTTTCAATACAAACAACGTCAAGTCGGTCAGTTGTTCTATACGGATCAGAAACTTGGCGGGCGGGTCACAAAGAATATTTCCAACAGCCTGTTGCAGACCTTCATCAACAACTGTCTTCGCTCTATACTGGCTGGGCCGGAAAGAATCACTAACAGGGGAAACTATGCGAACAAACAAAACAGGAATCAATCGCCAACCAACAAATATGCAGAGTGGAGAAAGTTGGAGATGGATTAGACACTCGCGGCTGAGGAGGTCGCTGAGTGACATCGCGTATCGGGCCCTCGAGTGGAATCAGGCCGAAAGGGAAGCACGCGGCAAGTGGGACGTCAGTGCAAGGTTGACATGAAGGAGATCGTGTGAAGAGGAGTTGAAACAGTATGGACTAACTAACATGGATGCAGGTGAAAAGTACAGCAGAAGGAAGACAGAAGTAGCAAGTGGAGACTTGCAGCAGTTGAAGCCGTATGTTCCACTAGGAACCGAAGGGAACAATAATAATAATAATCACACGATGAATCATACGATGACTATAACTGTCTTAAGCCGATTCCTATGAAATGTTGAATGGAATTTAGGACAATCCCAGAGTTACCCGTTGTCTTTTTTTAAAATTTCGTGGCTTTACATTCCGAGAGTAATACAGGGCTTCAAGTTCTAAGCTTTGGAGTTTCAGCAACCTTTATGCTGTTTTCTCTCCACGGGGAGAGGGGGTTACTAGCCTCATATCCAACCTTCCCTTCCTTACCAGAAATACTACACCATAGGCGACGTTTAGGAGCTCGTTGACAGGTTATTGAACTCGGATGACGTGCGTGGTAGATGAGCAATCAACGATTGAGCCACCAACGCGAAATAAGTAATAAAGCTGTACAAATTTTATGATAAAGAAAGCTCAATAATAATAATAACAAAATAATTTCAGCTATCATCTCATACATCTCAGCAAGTGTTAGTTTACAGGGATTTGATTAGTTATCGGATTGGTTACAAGCTGATACCATTTTGAAAACGATAGGAAAACTAGGGGGTACTTCTTGAGGGAATCCCAAACCAGGGCCAAAAACAGCTGTCCAGTATACTCCCTGGCTTTCCAGTACTTCTCAAACATAATTTCAGCTCGTCTCCAAACCTGTAACATTGTAAAAATTAAAAGTTCAGAAGTGTTATTTATCAGAGTGACTCTCTAAACCATATTAGCCAAAAATGAAACTACCTAATAAAGATCTTGACAAATCTTCGTTGACCAATCAGACGTGTTCGAAACAAAAGTACATAACTTGAAAAAACCGTTCATTTGTATGTGATGCAATATTAGAAAGTAGTTTTTACATAGGTTAACGTCCTCATACATGTTCCAAGAAGACCTCCCAATTTCTCATAGGAGTCATCATAGTAGTTAGGTCAAACCAATTTCTGTGCATAAATTCGACGAGATAACTGTAAATCATTATGCTTCTTGATTCATTCACCTCTCTGCTCCTGTATTTTAGATGAGTCTAGAAACTGTCGATGGAATCTGTTTGTATGAGTCCTATCGAATGGATTGACGAAATCGTCCGTATGGCTAACCACATTGTGAATATAGCTCAGAGATGACAGTTGGCAGGAATTTACTTAGTAATTCGTGTACAGCATCCACAATTCCCCCCATATACAACGAACTCATCTGGCCGGTGGTTCTTCAAGGTCATAGGTCCCGTTCATTAGGTTGTTTCGTTTTGGACAAGTATAGTTTAGAGTCAGCCTTATCAGTACCAAAGACCTGGATCGTACAATAAGATATACACATATATTAGTCATGTTCTGTCTAGCTTTACAGTTGTAAATCGAATAGTTTTCAGTTCATATGAGACGTATGTTGTGTGGGTGCTGGCGGGGGTGGGTGACGGATGAGATTTCCAACCGTATAATGAAGGCTAAGGTGGCACCTCTGGCGCCATCACGACGTTATCCTAGCTGTCAAAGGTCGGGTATACAATGCTACGGTGCGGGCTGCCCTGCCTTACGCCTGTGAAACCTGGCCTCTCCGAGAAGGCTGAGGATGTGCGGCGACTGCGTATTCGATCACCGCTGTCTCCGCAAGATTGCTTGCGTTCGGTGGCATCATCGCGTGAGTAATTCTGAGGTTCGGCCTCGTGTGTTTGAACGCAATGAAGATCACCATTTGTTGAGTGTCGTCATCTGGAAACACCGGCTCCGGCGGCTTGGACATGTGCTTCCGTATAGGTCTCTGTTCGCTAGCCCTGGGACGGAATGGAAAAGGCGGAGGGGTGGTCAACCCATGATGTGGCGTCGTGGGATGAAGAATGTTTGTGCTAGGTAAGCATCGGTTGGTGTGTCACGACTCCGTGGTTGGGGTCCGAGAGATAGCTTAAATCGATGGCTCGAAACGTTATCGGATATGGCGAAGAATCGTAATCAGTGGCGAATGTGTTGCAATTTAGTTTTTTTCCTTCCTGAATACTGTTTGAACTCGTTAAGCATGACTGTTTTCCTTCCAGATGAAGTTCTTTATCCGTTCTCTACTTATATTTTTAGTTCTAATCTATGTTGTTTTATTATTATTGTGTGGTGCATCTTTCTTGGTGACACATTGTACCAAGTTTTTTCCTGCGTTTAAATAAATAAAATAAATAATAACATATGAGACGTATATAATGATGTTTAGAAAGCCATTGCGTCGGTGGTATACCGGTTAGAACGCTCGCCAACCATACACATGATCCGGGGTTCGATCCCCGGCCGACTCACTCCTTTACCTCACTGAGCTGGTAAAGAGGAAAGGTTGGGCATGAGGCTAGCAACCCCATCCTGTCAAATAAACACTGCTACAGAAACTTCAAACCACTAGCTTGAAGCCCTATGTTCCACTGGGGAACGCGAAAGACAAAAAAAAGAAAGCCATTGAAAGGTTCTCTCTCAAATAAATGCCCGCTATATAGCTATAAAATAGCACCTCAAGAACTACAAAACTTTGCCGTTATTTTATTTTTTTTGGCTCTAAATGCATGATATGTTGACCCTTATTTTCCATTTATTAATTTTGTGTAGGTGAAGGTGATATGGCAGTCTCCAATGCTGTAGGAAGCAATGTGTTTGATATATTAATCTGTATGGGATTACCATGGTTAATGAAATCAATTATTTCTCAAGCGCCAGTTATTATTTACTCTCGAGGTAAAGTGTGATTCATGTTCAGTGATGTTGTTTCTTTATTCTTTGTAATTTTGAAAAGAAAAATTTACCCACAGATGGTTCACTGGTAGCTCTTAGATCCATTCACTCTGTTGTACATGTTAAATGGGGGGGTGGACCACTGCCTAGTTGACTTACAACAGTATTTGTTGTACAAGTTCAGCAGACCTAGCAGGCACTTACTGGTCAGTGTAAGTGGTCTTCAACTACTCACGTCGATCAATCAGTAGTATATTAGAATCGCACTAATTTTAGTAGAACCTAGGTGTTCTGTTGGAATACATTCAGAAGGATATTGTTCACTTGGCGTGAATCTCTTAGGCTTAGGTTTCTTACTTGTCAACAAGGTATGCTTGCAACCTTTAGAATATCTGGAGTCACGAGCTTTCTGGACGACGACTGGTGCGCTTCTCTGAACCAGTTCAAATTGCCACACTCCATATAGTACACAAAGATGAAAGAAAGATAGAAAAAAGCGATTCAAAACATTCATAATGAGCAAAAGTTTACTGGAGTAGAATAGTAGTAATATGGAATAGCATAAAAATTTTTATGGATTTAGGAGATTTTAAAGAGTGAATGCAACTGCCAACATTGAGAATATTTCTAAGCCATATCACCAATAATCCTCTCCAGCCATCAGTTCTTAGTGTCTCAGTTACTCTTGCGTCTGAATGTGACATTAACAAGCTGACATTTGGAGGGATTTAGTTGAAGACAATTTGTAATATAGCATTGCCGTCACCATTAGTGCCTTCAATGAACATACATTTCACCTTGACATGTTGATGAAACTCAAACCTCTACCTCAACTTCATCGAATTCGAAAAGGCCTTCTACAGACAGCGTTGACCGAGAAGTAATTTAGAAACTACTTCAACTCTACGGTGTGCAGTGTCTAAGTCTTTATCAACCTCATTCAACAGCTGTCTGGCTATATGACAATGTCACGTGTCAGGTGATCCACAACGGGGAACTCAGAGAAGCATTCGAAGTGCATACAGGAGTAAGACAAAGCTGTCTGCCTATTATCATCGATGATATTCTTAATTACGGTGGACTGGATTATGCGTGAGACTATGGGGAGCGAGGAGACAAGAGTACGCTGGACCACGGATACGGAGACTCCATCTAGAAGATCTGGATTCCGCTCGTGGATGACATATGTCTAATGTCACACAAACTCGAAGACTAGCAGACGAAAACCAACAAGCTGACTAAAGAGGCAGCAAAAACATGACTGCAGGTGAACATAGAGAAGACAGAGGTGATGAAGATAGCCAACCAGTCAATCAACAGCAACACCAGCTAGCACCAATCACCATCAACAGGAGAGATTTGAAAGAGGTTGCCTCCTTCACTTATCTGGGAAGCATCGTTTCAACTACAGGCAGTTGGAACGGACGAAGATGTCAAAACCCACCAGGCAGAATTGGAAAGGCAAGATACGCACGCCTTCATCAACCTGAAACCAGTTTGGAAATCTTCCGCACTGATTCAGCATAAGGAACAAGATTCGGATTCTCAACATAAATGTGAAGTCAGTTAGTTCTTCTATACGGGTCAGAAACTTGGCCAGCGTGTCAGGAAAAGGATTTTATTTTATTTTTGATTTTTGATTTACAGCTTGATTCCACACTGTATTTTTGGTACAAGTATGGAATTTTCAGCATGGATATCGGTAGCCCAAATTTTGCAGGCCGAGTCTCTTCTTTTACAATTCATGAACTCATGTATTTTGTCCATTATTCATTCTTCTCAGTGCTTTTCGAAAAAGACTGTATCATATTACTTCGGCTGCAAGTAGGGTTATTGGTGTGTCTTTGGCCTAACCAACTAATTTCGTAGTCGGTTGGGCATTTCAATTCTTTCAGGCAGTTAATCGTAGTTATCTTATGCATTTCTTGAGTAAGACCACAAGAAACTGGACCAGAATTCATGTTCGTAAGGCTAAATATGAAAATTCTACCGAATTATAAATAGCGCGGGGTAGAGACCGCTACATAGGTTATTATTTTTTTTTTATTTTCTTTGATTTACAGCTTGATTCCACACTGTATTTTTGGTACAAGTATGGAATTTTCAGCATGGATATCGGTAGCCCAAATTTTGCAGGCCGACCATAGATATCAGGTGTGCGCCGGCGTAGGCTCGAACCCCGGACCATGTGCATGGTCAGCGAGAGTCCTAACCACTGTGCCACCGACGCACAGCCTGTAGCAGATTTTCATCAACAGCTTACATCTTTGCTGGCTTACTCCATACCGAAGATAAAATGGCTTGCCGGCTAGAAAGAATTAGCAACATGAACGGAACGTCCCAAACTAGGACGAAACAGCTGTCCAGTACTCCCAGGTTTTCCAGTGGTTCTCTAACTGATGTCAGCTCATGATTAAATCCTCCATGCAATCAAACTAGAAATGATAACATAAATAAGAAGGAATATAAGTCATCCACTGTTATACCATATAAGAAGGCAACATCTGAAGTCTTCCCCTCGTAGGATTCTTATTAAAGCAGGAATTAGGATGATGGCATTTAAACCTAAAAACTCACTCAGGTAGGACAAGCTCTGTAGGTTAAAGGACCCTGTCGGCTGACCCAATTAGACAAAATAATATAATTTACAAAATAACGTACAATGACTGTGCGGTCAACTATATATAGTGAATCCTTGTTCATCGAGTCTACACCCAACACATGCAATAGGAATGACTCTTCACTCATACCGGAAATATGCAAAATGACTACTACCAATCATCAAATCAAGCGATGAAAAATAGTGGAATTATATAAATGAAGTTAGAAAGTTGTGTGAGTATTGCCTTGATATGATTATGAGTGGCCAGTGATAAACTGTGCTCCATACGTTGATCGTTGGTCATCAGTAAACATTACTGTAAAACACACTGTGAGACTTTATCAAAATAAATTTTACCCATAATAGAATTATACTCTACCACCACAGTGGACAAGTTTTATTCTTATAGCAACTCATTAAGGTAGTTATATTTCTGAAAATTGAAAACATGCTCAATGAGCTGAAATCAATCATATGGATGACTAATCAATGTAATTAAAATGCTGGTTAGTTCTCAAGGCCAGTGGGTGAGAGAGAGATTGACTCTACACTTTCTTTTTGTGTATACAAAATAAGTTTGGTTTGTAAAGCTTGATTGCAATCGCTTCGGTGGTCCATCGTAAATTTGCTGTTCTTTGTATGTTTAATATTTTGAAGGCTTTAGAATTTGTCGACGAAATGACGCATATCCACAAGATGTCTAGTAATTGCGCTTTGTGAATATCTACTCCCTTCTAGGCATAATTTTCTTAGGATATTCTCTGAATACATTATAAATTATTTAAATTAATCCCGGAACGTGTTTAAGAAAAAAAATATCGGTGGGTGCATACTGATGAAGAGTCCCAAATTAGGACGAAACAGTCGTCCAGTACTCCCAGATTTTCCAGTGGTTCTCTAAATGATGTCAGCTCACGATGAAATCCTCCGTACAATCAAACAAAATCCCTACAAAACCAATACTTGAAAATTAATCTGATGCTCACTAGCGACTGGCCCTATTTAGGCAGTTAACCTGGGGTTCTTCTGGGAAGCCGTGACCAGTAGGGTACAGCAGGTCGAAGATGAGGCAGTAACTCATCGAAGAAGACATTGCGAAATGGTCGCGTTGTGCCGTGAATTGGCAGAAGTTAGAATTTAAGAACCATTGGATTGGCGGGTCCCAGTGGCTTAATGGTCTACGAGCTCGCCTTGTAACCAGGAGGTCCTGTGTTCGAATACCGGTGGATGCCTACTGATGAAGAGTCCCAAACTAGGACGAAAAAAAAATCAAAACATGATCTTTTCTCTGAACGTTTTGCTGTGTAAGCTGCCACAGCTGCTTCTTCAGCAGTGTAATTATTCGGATTTTATTAATCGTTAAAATATAAAGTCAAAATTTTTCACAGAAATTGTAGTCAGTTTATTTGAAGTTCACCTGTCGATAGACATTTGTACCAATAGAAATATGCAGGCAGTCGTGAAATAAAGAAAGGGGGACCTCTGAAGCCTTGCACATTTTAACTACATCGAATGCAGTATATAGGAAGGAGAGAAGGGATAGACTTATCACCTACTCTTATATGGCAAACTCTAATAAAGCAAGACAGATGAAAAAACGACAAAAACCTCTATGAACCTCCATGACCTTTAAAAAATGTATTGTCATGTTTATCACATGTGAATTGACGTCTTTTCCATATGACAAATAACATACACTCATACAGAAAAAATATATACACAATATCAATTTGACATTAGTCATTACAAATATATGTGATGATTGTTTGCATATTTCTATTGGTACAAATGTCTATAGACATATGACATTTAAATAAACTGACTTCAGTTTAGAATTTAGTTGGTGGATGGTGACTAGCTGTGGAATTCAGGATAAGGCGCATTTCGTCCCATTTAGGACTCGTCATCTGGATGTGCATGCATTCCCCAGCAAGTGATGACGATGTTCCCACCGAGGCTCGAACACAGTACCCATAGTTTCAAACGCCAAAGCGTTATCCACTGGAGATGGCTCTCGTGGCCCAAGTGGTCTAGTAGACAACGCTTTGGCGTTTGAAACTATGGGTACTGTGTTCGAGCCTCGGTGGGAACATCATTATCACCCATTGGGGAATGCAGGCACATCCAGTCATCAACGAGTCCCAAATAGGACGAAATGCATGTTGTCCTGGATTCCACTGCTAGTCACCATCCACCAATTAAAAATCCTAATTACATGCCCAGACATCGTCGAAGCATCTGCACAAGAAGCTGACATGTCAACCTAAGACCGAGCACTTTGGTGCAATCAATCGACGGGAAAATCTAAAATTCAGTTAAATGACTTCAATATATATAAAAAAAATTTTGACTAATTATTTTGATGATTAACAAAATCCGAATAATCCCGCTGCTGAAGAAGCTGTGGTGCCTTACACAGCGAAACGTTCAGAAAACAGATCTTGTTTTGCTTTTTTATTTCTTAAACACACTGGGATCAATTTAAATCATTTATAATGAATCACTCTTACTCGGCGCGCAAATTATTCCAGGAAGTCTGTAACATTTTCTTAGCCATAATAAAGTCGGTTGACAACCGTGGGAATGTTTTGTCTTTATTGGTTGGAAATTTCTATCCTGATTGGTTGGTGATCAGACAAAGATCAAGGTGAGACAAAAGAAGATGAATTGATCACACACACACACACTGAATCACAATATGTGTGGAAAGTGTTACATTCATATAGTAACTTTATCACAAGATAAATCACACGATTCATAAGAAAGGATTGCATGATACTTTATGCTGGGTTCTATCACCCATATCGACAATGTGTCTGGTATTTACACTTTGCGAATATCTGCTGCCTTTTAGACATAAGTTTCTTAATGTATGATGTAAATCTGATAGAGGAGATTTGTAGCTCAGGTGGATGATTTAGATGTGGTTGTGTTCTCTGAGCTGGATGGTTAATTTGCGAAGCTTTCATCTCCCTACTAGGCGACATCTTCAACGCATACTTCAATTTGTTGAAGTGAGCTTTTAGATTTCTCCACGAGTTTACTAATCATCTCTCCTGGTTGGTGACCTTCGACGTGATTGGTTGTTTTTGTGTGTTTTCACACCTTCTAGGTTCCTTGTATTGGAACTGATTGTTTCTTTGACTTGAACTTTGACCCTTTGTTTGTGAGGTTTCTTTCTTATCGGTTGATAAATTTAGTCTATCTCGATGTGTCTATTGATTGGTGATTCACTGGAATGCCAAGCTTCTAAAAATTCTCTGGCTAGCTGTCTTGTTGTTTCCTCTGTCTAATATTTGAATGTCAGTTGTCCCAGTCGAATTGATGTTCATGGTTGTCTGTATTCAGCGAGTGATATGGGGGAGTGGATATCATGTCTTTTGACGGCTAGCTTATGTTCGTGGATACGAAGACGAAGAGCAGGGACGTCCACTTTGGTCGATGTAGTGTTTTTCGTAGTTGTTGCAATTTGTTTTGTAGATGATGTTGGTTTTATCTTCTTTCACTGTTGAGTCTTTTGGTGATATGTATCCATATATATATATATATATATATATATATATATATACATATATATATGGTGGTCTCTCTTTCTGTTGCTCTCCTAGTCTGTGACCATTTCCCTTTGATGAACCTGTCTCCTTTATCAATGTATATTCCTCTTATATTATATATAATGTGTGTTTGTTGACAGTCTGTTCTCGGTGATATATCTCCATATAATATGTGTGTTTGTTTGACAATCTGTTATATTTCGCTATGTATATATGGATCGATACTCCATTATAATTAGCCAATCATGTTAAGACTGTCTATTGATTTGTTCACACACTTGTCTGGACATTCATATATATTTCGCTCACACAATCTTGTGTGACTTACTTACTTTGGTGTGATACCACTTATTGCTTCTCCTTGTGTTTGGAAAATAGAAGTATCATCGCAAACCTAGTGGTCTTCTGATTTCCGTCTTTCTTGCGTCAGGACTATTAAATTCTCGACCAGTACATAGCAATAATTTGGCGACGAGTACATAACATTTGGTTGACATAGAATTGAGTGAAGTGACTTTGTTGGTTTGTGTACGACGACAATTTCTGAGATATCTTTTATATATGGTAGGGCGATTTTCTTTGTGCTTTCCTTGGTTGGGGCTCTTGCTTTGATAGATTGGCTTAAGGGTGGGGTATATGTCTTTTGATGAAATTCCGTAGATATTCATTCTTTTGGAAGACACCTCCATGAGATATTTTTCTTCAATTTTCTTTAAGATGGGAGTGCTGTTGAATAGTATTCAAGAAGGCAAGGATTCATTGCAGCACTTTCACCTTAAAGCTCACTTCAATTGAAATTGAAGTATGCACTGAAGTTGTCGCCTAGTAGGGCAATAATGAAAGCTTCGTAAATTAACTATGCAGCTCAGAGAACACAACCACATCAAAATTTTTTTTAAAATAATATAATAATATTAACAGCTTTATTCCAAACAGTATTTGTGGTACAGGTATGGAATTTTCAGCGTGCATTACAATATATTGTATCTAATTACCTCATAAATTTTATAAGATTTTTAAAATAAATAAATTAAAACCAACGCCGAAAAAAAAAGATAAATAAAAATTTAAAAAAACAAACAGCGTTGAGTTTACATTTCAAACAATGCACCACAAGATATGAAATATAAAGTTGATGTGTGATAGAAGATGAGAACAACAGTGTAATAGTAACGAGGAAAGGAAAACAAAAACTAATGAGACTATTTGTTAGAGTGCCGCAGTAAGTTGATCGTGTCATACCTAACGGACTTCTCATCACATAACAGCTGTGCCAGATATTGTGGTATTGTGGAGTTTTTGTATTTGGTAGTCCTAGCATATAGCCTCCTATTATAGCTGCTTCTAGTTCTACCAGATGAAATGCAAGGAGAGAGCTGTGTATAGAGAAGATGCTGGGGGTCCGACAATATTGTATTCGCTAGTTTCTCACATAACATAATATGTCTATCCACAATAGTGTTAACCAGTTGGTTTAACGATATCCCACTTGCCCTACTAACGGCTTTTTGTGCCCTTCTCAGCGAAGCAAAGTCTTTCTTAAGTAGTCCAGGAAAGATGTCAATAATGTACCAACAACAATCAGTTAAAGAGAGACACGGAGATCTCTGTCTGAGGAACAAGGAACAGTAGTGGGTATATTTTTTGTCCCTAAGCAGAATTTATTACTCACAATCATCAATAATCTATGCCTACAAAATTATTCACTTCATGTGATGTGTTAATTATCCTTTGCGTTTCTTTCTTTCTTTTTTTCATCATTTCCGCCACTAGGTTTGCTTTATTCAACGTTAACATTATTTACCACTGTTATTTACCTATTAGTAGCAACACATATCAATCGTTGGCGATTAACTAAACCCTATGGATATGCTTTATTATTTGGTTATGTAATTGTCCTCATCTTCTGTAGTCTCTATGAGTTGAATTATTTTGGAACTGTTCATCTGCCTGCATGTCCATTGATTGAATAAAAAATGCATCTTTATTGTCAAGGAAGATTAATCTAATTAATCAATAACTTTTAAGATTAAACAAACAATAAAGAAAAATTTCCCCTACTCCACCTCAACTGCCTCCTCGTCGACATCATGTGTTCTTATTATCTCCTGTAAGCAGTGGGGGGGTGGAGGTAAGAGGTAGGAAGTCTCACACTCAACCAGTTCTCTTCTTTTTCTCTCCTTCTTGGGTTTTTCCTCTGAATAAAAAAAAAATAAAACTTACTTGCCTACAGCATTCATCTTTTTTTCTTTCTTTTGTAAACATTAAAAATCAAGTAAATTACACAGATTTCAATTGATTATTATCTAACTGAGAGACTTGGCGGCTCATTTGTTTCTTTCAGTCTCCAGTATATTTACATATTTTACCCTGCTGTCTTTTACAACAGTATATATCTCATTATATGGTGTAATCTGAGAAACTTATATATATGATATGATATTCTTTGACAAAAAATACATCCTACTTCCCGCCCCCCCCCTGTACTTACTAACACAACTTGTTTTAGGTCATTTATTATTCTGTGCATTTCATTGGTTTATTATATGATATGATCATTTTCAACAATCTGTACTACATTCTTCCCTATATTTATTTATATATTATCAAATATACTACTTATTATCATGTTTATTTAGTCAAATTATTATTTCTGTTATTTCATGAATTCTTTGTGTTCCCCCCAGTGGAATCTAAGGCTTCAGAAGCTTGAGGTTTGAAGTTTCACAGTAGCAGTGGTGTGTTTATTGTCTTAGGGGATGAGGTAAATAGCTTCGCCGAACCGCCTTCCTTCTTTACTGGGGCTTATTGCCAGGAATCGAGCCGTGGGCCAGTGAACCACCTACGCACATTATTAGATATAAAGTGTGTGTGTGTGTACCAAAAGAAATGGGATATAAAGATCGATATCGGGTATTATGCTCGTTACAGCTGTAACAACAGAAGACAAGGACCAGGAAACAGATCGTTTATTAAGGAAATCAGCACATTTATAGATTTTCATGTACATTAATATAGATTATTGTTAGCAGAAAAACACAGTCTTCTGATTGGTTGTTTCTCACTCAAAGTTAATCTTCTTTTTTTTCTTATTTACAGCTTGATTCCAAACTGTGTTTTCGGTACGAGTATGGAATTTTCAGCATGGATATTGGTAGCCCAAATTTTGCAGCCTGACCATAGATGTCAGGTGTGCGTCGGCAGGGGCTCGAACCTCGGACCATGTGCATGGTCGGCGAGTTTCCTAACCACTGTGGATGAAACTAGTTTATTGTTTAAAAAGAGTGAGAATCTCGATACGAGGAACTTGCGTCACATTAACGAGGAGACAGGTGTACTTAACGTTAACTATAACAGCTCTCGACCTCCCCGCGATTGCCATGGGAAAAGGTGGACGGAACGAGAGACTACATGGTTTTATATAGCTTTAAGTACTACTGTGACTGTTTTTTGAATGTCAGATCATCTATATGTTAACTGTATCCGCCCACGCAAAGTCTGCTGTGGTTGGTTGGTGAATCAGTCTTTGTTCTTATTTTTTTCACGACCAATATTGGGGACGTAAACATTGACGTAAATTACTGCCTGCCAATTTGGCTAGCAACCAGCTCTCACTACACAGCTACTTTAAATACGACCATTCAACAGAAACCTATGGTAAGTGAGAAGACGACTTATGAGGAAGACGTGGTTGAAATCTTCTGTGGTTTAAGGACCATCCAACCGGATGATATTATCACATGGTTGTGGCAATCGGCAGGTTGCCGTGGACCTAGGTTTCGTGATTGTTTGCACTCACCAGTCAGCAGAATGTATCTGCAACTCATGTACCCTATGAGACTCGAACCCGTGCCATCTAGTGCTGAAGTCAGAGACGTCACCACCATTGAGCAATTTAGTCTCGCTACTGACCTCTTGTCAGACTTTATTAGGATACTAGGCAGTGAGTAAATAATGTCATGCATACGTCTTAGTACTTTGCTTGATGCAGACTGAATTCTATCGGTCAAATTGTTATTATTATTACTCGAAATCTGACTTGATTTGGTGAATAAGGCTTAGCATAGATTTTTGAAAAAACACTTAGCATTCACCGATTTCGACTGCAGTTCAATATCCTACGAAGTATTCGCAATTTACGATTGTGACGTCGTAGTGTGGTCATTGATTAAAAAGGCTGGCTTAATAGTATTCCCAAAACCCCAGTGTTTAGTAAACAACTCCATTAAAATCATTTCTAAGAACTCATTGACCATAATGAAATATTCTCCTCCATAATTACGTATATCTACCGTTGTAATAGTTACCCCCTACTCTTCCTTGAAGATTACCACATCTGAATTGATGCATATCTATCCAGGTTTATCTCATTGTCTCAACTGGGTAAAGAGTATTGGACGAGTCAGGAAAAAGCATCATCGTCAACTGAGTTGGCTAAAATTCATTCAATAAGTTATGTCTCGTGTTTTCGGAGGGTTAACACGCAAACTCGATTTCTTGCTAGCTGTTCACTTGACCACTATTCAGAAACAAAGACTGACGGATGCTAACCACTACGAGTGTCAATCTCAGGAGTTACTATTAGTTAGAGAAGATTCGAACAAAACAACTTCTAAACCTGAATATTGACAATAAAGTTGGATTTGAAAGCTCATAAAGAGATGATACGCGTTTACATCATGTCACTGACAACCTCTACCTATAGTTCTTCAAGAAACCCCACCAGCCGGTCTAAACATCCTCAAGTTTTTGACTCATACCGACCGTCCAAACGTTCATAGATTGGTGCAACACTATGATTTTTGCCACCGCTTACTTCTTTCTAACCTAATCTTGTTTCAGCAAGCAATGTTCAACGAGGACAGAGGCGGTGTGTGTAACATATCAATAACATCTGATATAACTACAGAATTCTCCTATAGGTAAGTGATATAAGATCAATTACCCGAGGTAAATCAAGTCGCGACTGACCACCTTCATTCTACCTATTCAAGTTGACTGCGTTGGAATCGCGGTACGTTTGACTTGCACTAACTAACTTTTTATCCTTGGAAAGGCGAGATACGCACGCCTTCATCAACCTGAAACCAGTTTGGAAATCTTTTGCTTCACTCAGATTGCACATAAGGAACAGGATTCGCATTTTCAACACCAGTATGTGAAGTCGGTTCTTCTTTACGGGTCAGAAACTTGGCCAGCTAACTTGTCACGAAAACGATTTCCAACAAACAGCCAGTTGTAGATTTTCATCAACAGCTGCCTTCGCTGGCTCCATACCGAAGATGAAATGGTCAGAAAGAATAAGTAACAAGAAACTATGGGAACAAACACTACCAGGAGCCGATCGCTCAACAAATATGTAGGAGAAAGTGGAGATGGATCAGACATACTTTGAGGCGACCATCGAATGATATTGCACGCCATGCCATTGCTTGAGTGGAATCCAAATGGGAAGCGACGAGTGGGTCGTCAATGACAGGGTGGTGAGATGGAGATCGTGTGAGTAAGGGATAAGAGTGTTTGGTCAATCGTGGACACAGCTAAAGAGGATGGCAGAAAACAGAATAAAGTGGTGATGTGTTACAGCATTTCATCAGAAGCTGACATTGGTTAGAGAACCATTGGAGTACTGGACAGCTGTTTCATCCTAGTTTGGGACCCTTCACAGTACGCACCCACCGGGGTCCGTACCCAGGAACTTCTGGTTATAAGGTGAGCTCGTAGGCCAACCAATACTTGAATATCAATGAGATACTCGCTGGCGACTGGCTCTATTCAGGTAGGTAGTTACCTGGGGTTCTGTCTGTTTTCGACATAGAACTTTGCACAAATGTGCGGAAGTTCAAGTCGCCACATTCCGTGTAGCACGCGAAGCAAGAGAAGAAAGTACAAGAAAAGCATAATAGAAACAGTGAGCAGAAGTGTGAGACAAAGGAGTAATAAAGAAATACAAAACAGTTTCATTGAAGATCATAAGTCACAAGGAGTGGATGCATCTGCGCTAGCCACTGAGAACGATGAGTTTGAGCCATGTCACCAATTGTTTCCAACCATTGATTTTTACCGTCCCGAGGACCCCAGCCTGGAAGTCTACACCTTCCTACGTGGCTTAGACCAACTGTTGTGGATTTCATTGACTGATGCCAAGTTTTTGTTTGACCGCCGCTAGCTTTTTTCCAGCCTGACCCTATATCCGCTAACATAGCTCGTCGAGGGAGGCGATGACTTGGCATACGTAACACATGTCCTAACCATCTCAGTCTTTGTAGCTTCACGACTTCGTCGATTGATTTCCCCTGTTTACCTAGAACTCTACGCCTAACCTGGGGTTCTAGTGGGAAGTCGTGACCGGTGGGGTGCAGCAGGTCTGGTGTGAGGAGAAATACACGCCAAAGACATTGGCTAGCGGTCGCGCTTTATCGTGAATTGGAAGAAGTTAGAATTCATGCGTTGGCCATTGGATCGGGTCCCAGTGGCTTAATGGCCTACCAATTCGCTAACTCCCATCCTAACCATCATAATCGGTGCAATTCCAGAACCATATCGTTCCTGCCTAACCTCAGTGTTACTTTGGATGATTGGAACATCCAAATATGAACGAACTAATATAACCTGTTACAACGCAATAGGATGGATGCTTAAACATAGAATTATTATCAAGTACACCTAAGGGTGTTCACGATGTGTAAAATGAAAAAGACAAAATATTTGCCGAAGAAATGCTTTTTCTATCAAGACGTCAAACAGTTAGACGAATTCATATCATTTCTTACAAACATACAATGGTTGCCAATTATATAATGGAAAATTCCCCTTAAGGAACGACGATAAATGCGCTACTGTGTTTAGGTAATGCCTGGAGGTTATATATCGTCAAAAAGCATAACTACTTTTATTACAGAAAATTTTTATTAGTTTATATCAGTTACAGTAATACAAAAACCGGAAAATGTTATAATAACAGTAATAATCTTAATCATAAAAACATAATTACAAAATGTATTCATACACGCACACACACACACACACAGATGTACAGTTTTATATACAAATACAACAACAAGCAAATCAAGACTTTGAAAATATCCATGCAACATTTAAGCCAGACGGACCTAATGCAATTGACCTAAAAAGAAAAGAAAAAGAACAAACAGTAATATATATTAGTACTCTTACAGTTATTTGCTCTTTTATAACATAAAACTGTCCAATTAGATTAGACAGACTGTTGAGAATTAGGATTTCAAGGTTGAGCTTAGAAGTTTCCCTCGTGATGGCGTTGTTGTTGCTGGTTTTTGATATGTATCCATATGATGTGTGTTTTGTTTTTGACAGTCTGTTATATTTTGCTATGTGTATATGGATCGATACTTCATTATAACTGACATTATACTTTTGTCTGTCCACTAACTAAATAAACAATGTATGAGCTTATTATCACATGACATTACAACCAATCATGGTAAGACGTTATCTTACTGGTTCATGTGTATAAGCCATTTTCATATATACTCTTGCTTTATCATTCCTGTTCACACGTTTCGTACACTAAGTACCATTTCACTCACACACTAGTGTGACATTTATTTTCCTTGTCTGGAATATACAAGTATCATCGTAAACCTGGTGGTCTTCTGATTTCCCTCTATCCGCGTCAGGACTATTAACTACTCGACGAGTACATAACAGTTTTATACGGCTGATTTGCTGCTATCCCCATGCAGAACCTTTCTTTACTTATTAGAGACTTACTGTCGACTGAGCATTGAGAGACTAAGGAATGCGTCGGTTGGGAATCGAAACCCGAGGATGTACTTGGTTGGCAAACAAACAGTCAACTAGATGAGTCACTGAAATAGTTAACATAAGTCTGAACTATTTTTGTATGCAGACTAGTTAGGAGGCTGTGGTGAAAGATAAAAACCTGCACTGACTGATACACTCACTATTAAAGGCTGAGATTTTATTAGTAGTAGTAGGCTATAATATGAGGTATACTCACACGACAGACAGGCACAGGATTCAAAATGCAATACTCATTCACAAGTTAACTAACGCCTTATATCTAACAGATAAGCCTAAAAATATTACTCACTCATGTGATTTTGAACAAATATTTATATTTATACCCTAAAATACTCGAATAGATACAAAGGAGCTCATACGATCACGTTTATTTGAAATAGTTATCTCAAACTACAGAAAATTCAACAACTCCCTGTGTTGATGTATTATTGAGGATAAAAATTCATCAACCTTTAAATAAATCTTTCCATGACACGCTAAGCACAGATGAACTCATTCACACACACACACCCTTTGCTTAGTGGGCATGCCTCAAATAAAATCGAGTTTTACTATTTACAGAAAGACATTATCAAGGAGGAGAGAACTGGCGAAAGAATCACGGGCTAAAAATCTCGCTCTCTCTCTTTCCCGCACGTTCATACACGCTCCGAGAGGGATATAAGGCTTCATGCTTTGAATTTTCCGTAGTAATAATGGTATTATTCTGTTTTTACGACGTGAAGCAGGTAGCTTAAACTACCCTTTTACACTAGTTTACAATGAGGCTAAGCAAGGTCTAGGAGGAGTACGTCGACTGGAAATCGAATCCAGGACAAGGTATTCTACCAAATAACTACCGACGTACATTATTGAGTAGAGGTTGAATATATATATATATATATATTGATTTACAGTGTGTAGCGGAAGAAACGGAATTGATGAAAGATCCATATTAGGTAATATGCTTTTTTACTATTTTGAACACGAACCAAATATGATCGGGTATACTGACTGAAAAGAACTATGCACCCAAGGTTATTATTCCATTTATAAAATATAGCCAAATTTGTTGAATAAAGCTTAGCATAAATTTAAAAGATACACTAAGCATTCATCGAATTCGACCGGCTTCAGTGTTAACATCATCAGCTTACAACAAATGAATCCGCTTTTTACAGTTGTCAGAAGTAGCCAATAGAACTGAACTGAGGTTGTAGTTTTGATTGTAAAAAAGGTGGCTCAACAGAATTCGACACACATACGCATACACACAAGGGAGATCACAACAGGAGGAAGATAAAGTAATAAAAACAAAAATAACAAATTTAGAAAGGACCCTCAGCCACAGGGTTAGGGTTATATGCTCAGAAGAGGTAACTGAAGATGATCTAGGCATCGCGTATGACACCCTAACTGAAAAAAAGCTATCCAGAAAAGTTCACATCAAGGAACACATGACCAAGAAAGCAGAGAAGCACTATTCTTCATCTGTAAATAAGAAGCCTATATACATAGAGGATCGCAATTCTAGGGTGAGACACACACACCTAGTGAAATAATTACTAACAGGTTAAGAAAATCAGTTCAAAGAACTTTTAATGCTGGTTAACTACGAGTCATGTTTTCTACACAACCGATGGTGATTCCCCGATTCCCCTAGACTAGCTAGCCACTTCCAGTTGTATCTGCCAATCCAACTGCGCTTGTGGTGGTGGTGGCCGTTGCTCTATGTACTGGATTTTTTGTGCTCGCTCGAGAACATCTACCAGTGTGGTTAAATAAAAGTGAAGTGAAAAAAACCCATCAATATTTCGATATTAGACCACCTGGTCCAAACCGGCCACACAAAGCTAATATGGAAGAGTCCTCTTCTCCAAAATCTATCGGGTACCAAATAAATTGCCAAAAAACATCCAGGTGTGTCACACACTACAAACAGCAGAGGCTACCGCGATCCCCTTTAAATAACCGATCCTCTGTATGCAGAAGAAGCACATCCAGCCACTACTACTACTACTACTACTACTACTACTGCTGCTCTGGCTTTCAATAGAGACTATAAAATCCATGAATGCGTATTATTATTTTTCCCAATTTTTCTGATATTCAGTGTATTCCTTTGTTTAATGCTATCGAGTTGTAACCCCTCGATATTATTGTTGATTCGATTTTATTATTTAAACAACACCAACGTTGGTAATAAGACTAATTCCTTAACTACTAATATGTATATATATAACTGTGGAACCTGCTGAAGAAGGAGTTATTGAAAAGCATATTCTTTGTTCAATAACTATTCTCGCAAGTGACAAAACACAATAGATGTCCATGATAAAAGAGGGGGAATGGCAAAGTCAACAAAAATAGGCATTACGTTAATTAATATTCAAAGTGAAGGTAGGCATTGAAAGTATTGACACTACAGTTCAATCGTCTTCGATCCACACATATACTAGTCAGACAAACTTGAAGTTCTCATCACAGCCCAGTCTCACAGTCACTGTGGTTTCAACAACAACAAGAACAACAGACTAGATGCCGATAAACACTTGCAAACCTACACAATGTGACTGATTTCAAGTCTTCAGTTGATGAGGACAGGTTTTAAGGCAAGAAGAGTAAAGGCGAAAGATGAAATCCTTAAATGAATCACAAATCTGAGTACATTTTCATTTCTGTTTTATTTGTCGTCCTGAGCGAAACATACAGCTTCAATCTTTAGGCTGTCACGAGGTGAGGTGGTTAGCCTTACACTCAAACTTGCCCAGTTCGGCGAGGTTTAAGAATGCGTCAGTGAGCAGATCATGCAAGTGGTTGGCGAACATTTCATCCCATATCTACGAACGCATACCTACATTGTCAACAGTGAACTACACAAAGTTATAGATCATCAAGAAAATAAGTGATATATATAATTACTAATTACTAGTTAATTGATGGATGGTGATTAGTAGTAGAATCCCCGCTGCGCATTTCGTCCCATTTGAGACTCGTCATCTGGATGTGCCTGCCTGATGTCCCCACCGAGGCTCAAACCCAGTGCTCATAGTTTCAAACGTAAAAGCGTTATCCACCAGACCACTTGGGCCACGCTTTCTCGTTTGAAACTATAGGCAATGAGTTTGAGTCTCGGTGGGAACATCATCTCTCACACACTCACTGGAGAATGCAGGTACATCCAGTTACTAACGAGTCCCAAATAGGACGAAATGCATGTTGTCCTGGATTCCATCCACCATCCACCAATTAAAAATTCTAATTACATGCGTAGACATCGTCGAAGCATCTGCAGCACTAGAAGCCGACATGTCAACCTGACACCGGAGAGCACTTCAGTCCAGTCAATCGTCGGGAAAATCTAAAATTGAATTTGTTACGTAATTACGTTTCGAAAAAAATACGATGAAAAATCACTAGTAGCACATTGGTTTTTTGTACAACACTCACCTAAACTTTGCTTCCGTTGTTAAATAATGATGAAAAAATAGCAGAATAGCATGATAGAGATTTTTCTGACCCTATGAAAAGCGGAACAAAAAAATTAGAAGATTAGTTCACAAGAGAATAGTACTGCTTACTGTAGCAAATGTATAAATTCGTCCATTCAGTACTAATTTGAATTGAGGCGGTTGAATAGAGACTTGATAAAATTGACAAGTATGCTTGCTTTTGATATCTGTAAGATAGGAGAGAGAGAGAAAGTAAGGAAGAAGAATTAATTACGATTGACACTATTAGTGTGAATATTGACGACAACAACCATGAAATATAACCAATCATAAATTTTACAAAACGAGCGCATTCGATGTCTCTCTGTCTGTCTGTTTTCGACATAAGACTTTGCACCGATGTGCAGAAGTTCAAGTCGCCACACTCACTCCATGTAACACACAAAGCAAGAGAAGAAAGTAGAAGAAGTGTAAAATAAAGATAGTAAACAGGGATATGAGACAAAGGAATAGTAATAACGAAGAACAAAATAGATTTATTGAATATTATAAGTCACAAGGAGTGGATGCATCTGAGCTAGTCATTGAGAACGACTTTGAACCGGCCATATCACCGATTGTCTCCAGCTGTCACTGGTTTTTACCGTCCCGATGAGCCTAACCAGTCAGGAAGTCTACCTTCCTCCATGGCTGGCTTAAATTGACTGTCGGGGATTTCATTGACTGATGAGGCCATGTTGTGGATTGACCGCCGCTAGCTCTTTTCCAACCTGACCCTATTGTCAGCTAGCATTGCCCATCAGCCGAAGAAGGCGATATCTAGGCGTACATAACACATGTCCTAACCATCTCAGTCGATGTAACTTCACAACCTCGTCGATTGATTTCTCCTCCCACCTACCCAGCACTTGACCGAAGCCTAACCTCAATATTGCTCACCTTATTATACCACTCTTCACACGGGAGACAGAGCGCAGTCATCTATAATCAAAGACAGCTAACCTTTTCATGTCTTCCACAGTCAATGGCCAGGTCTCACAGCCATAAAGGAGGATGGAACGGACTGTGGTCGATAGCCGGTCGGATATCACGTCTACGCCAGAAACGGTGTAAACGGCGTAAAACACCTCTGGTGAAAGGGAAACTCATTCAGAAAATGAAATAACGTTGAAGTCAATCAATATTAACTGTAAAGTCGGGAAGGGGAACAGCAAAGCACTTCAAGGCGATCACTTCAGTAAATTCACTTCAAGTTACCAAGAAACGTTTATGTGACAAACCACAGTGAACAGACGACAAGTTGTCGATTAGGAAAGAATGCCAATAAATAACTTCGTCCTGTAGGCAAACATACAAGTTCATCAATTAAGGTGGTCTTCAGTAATCTACAGAATGCCTACGTCTAGCTAAACTACCTACCTCTAGAAGTACGCAGAGGATCAAAGAACTCGGGTGCAATAATCAAAAGGTTGAAGAATCCTCACTCACAAAAGAAAGTTAGTCATTAGCACATAATTATTTATTTTATTTTGATTACAGCTTGATTTCACACCGTATTTTTGGTACAAGTATGAAATTTTCAGCATGTGATATCGGTAGCCAAAATTTTGCAGTCCGTCCATAGATATCAGGTGTGTGTCGCTGGGGGCTTGAACCCAGGACGGTGGCAATGCTCGGCGAGAGTCCTAACCGCTGTGCCACCGATGCAAATATAAAAATACAAAACTCAGGGAGTAATGCTATGCTATAGTGTACTTCATTCTGGAGTTAGATTGTAACTGATCCACGTTTATGAAGGCACACACGTAGGGGGTACAGACACTTTAACGACTGACTAAAACATTGCTAAAAAGAAATGAAGTACAACTAACCTTCCCTCTTTTCAGAGCTTATTATCGACTAGTAAACTATGCAAAGTTTAACGCTGCGTTGCCGGTCTGGAGTCGAACCCCATACCACATATGCGTGTGGAAGCAGAGAATATCTACTACATCTATCTGATTATAATCTTGCAAGGCTTAAAATAAACACCAAATTGCTTTTAATCCATACACATCCTTCCTATTTGGAATCAGTTGTGTTCTCTGAGCTGGTTGGTTGGTTTAACTGCGAAGCTTTCGTCGTCCTTCTGGACAACATCGTCAGCGCATGTTTTAGAATAATGCGATAATGTCGAAATGTTTCGAATAGAGGAAACACCAAGTGCTACAGAATTCCTAGAAGCCTGGTACTCAAGTGAATCAGCGATTAACAAACATATTAATGAGAGGACAAGTACTCGCCGATGACATTGGCAGGCGGTCACGCTATATATCCCTAATTGGCAGAAGTTAGAATTCATAGACTGGCTGGATCGGAGATCCCGACAGCTTAGTGGTGCAGTGGTGTACGAGCCCGCTGATAGAAAGGGGTTACAAATAGTAGTCATCTTCTGGTCGGATGACACCTTACACCTTGTGCCTCTGGGTCAACCGCAAATCATTTTCTTTCCATTGACCTAGTCAAACCGATTAGCAGTCAGAACAATTTCTTTCCCACAGCACTAGCTAAATTTCAATGTGGTTAGATATATATAAATATGACGTGCTTCCCCCCCCCCCAAAAAAAATTGTATCTTCACAGTTACAGGCAAGTCCTTACCTTTTGATATTTACGTGTGGCTCCGTGAATCGGAAGTGACTAAGGGATGAATAACCGTATCTAGCATATCAGTTGAATCGTCCATTATATCTGCTTTATTATTTTTATTTAAACGCAAAAAAACTTGGTACAATATGGCACCAAGAAGATGCGCCACACAACGATAATAAGTAGAGAACGGATAAAGAACTTCATCTGGAAGGAAAATAGTCATACTTAACAAGTTCAAACAGCATTAGCCAACTATCATTGGGAAGGGAAGAAAAAACGAAATCACAGAACGCTCGCCATTGATTACGATTCTTCGCCATCGGCTCAAGCTATCTCTCGGACTTCAACCAAGGAGTCATGACGCACCAGCCGATGCCAAACTAGCACAAATATCCTTCATCCCACGACGCCACATCATGGGCTGGTCACCTCTCCACCTTTTCCATCCCGTCCCACGGTTAGCGGACAGAGACCAGTACGGAAGCCTCTGGGATGACATTCACAGCACGTATCCAAGCCACTGAAGCTGGTGTTTCCAGATGACGACACTCAATAAATGGTGATCTCCACTGCTTTCAAACACACGCCGCCAAACCTCAGAATTACTCGTGCGATGATGCTGTCGAACGCAAGCAATCCTGTGGAAACAGCGACGATCGAACATACAGAGTCGCCGCACATCTTCAGGTCAGAGAGGTCAGGTTTCACAGGCGTAGAGCAAGACAGCCCACACCGAAGCATTGTATACCCGACATTTGACAATCAGGCTAACGTCACGACTGCACCAGACGTGACTCAATTTGATGTATGCCGCCCTAGCTTTCATAATACGGTTAGAAATCTCATCCGTCATCCTTTGCCAGCACTCACACAACCACCCAGATACACAAACTTATCAACAATTTCAAGCGGTTCACCTGCAAGAGTAAATGCAAACACAGGCTCCTGGGAATCTTGTAACAGTACTTTACACTTAGACAGAGTAAAGGACACACACTACTTACAGAAACTGATCGTCAACTGATTGAGTGCGATTTAGGCAGCCTGCATGCTATCGCACAGTAAAACGATAATGTCTGCATACTCGAGGTCGTTATTATACCCATGTATACCTCCATCCAGGTTCATAACACTCGTCTTATAACCTGAAGGTTCTCCCTGAGTGCTTACTGACGAAAACAAGGATGAAACATCTATCCAGTAATTTAAGATACTTTAACTCAAATCAGTTCTTAATCAATATTGTAATGAGAATGATTAAGAAATATAAATTTATATTAACTCACCAGGCTTATCAGGAATTCGAACAACATTCAGTTGACTAAATACCCGACCAGATAAACACTTTGGATGAGGTGGCATACGTGTATCCATATAGGTGGCAAATAAATGCAGTAAAATCTAAAAGTTTTAATAACAAAAAAAAAGAAAACTTATTTGTGAAAGAATTACTTTATTATTACAGTTATGAGGCATATATTGGATGAACAACACTAGTGTTAGGTATACAGTTCACACAGAAGTAACGAGTTCGATTTTATATATATATATATATATATATATATATATTAAGAGAAAGAGAGAGATTGGAAAACCTGGGAGTACTGGGCAGCTGCTTCGTCCTAGTTTGGGTCTCTTCACCAGTGCCATGGCCCGATGGCCTACAAGCTCGCCTCGTAACCAGAAGCTCCTGAGTTCGAACCCTGGCGGTGTGTGTGTGTGCTGTGAAGAGTCCCAAACTGGGACGAAGCAGTACATCTCAATTTTGTTCTAGTAGTGTGCCAAAAATATCTGTTATTAAAAAACCTATGAAATGCGTTTACGACCAAATGCCAATATACGCACAGACAGAGGGGGAGGGGGGAGATTTCATGTCTCAACAAAAAAGATTTAGCATTATGAAGCACTGATTAAAGTCGCCAAACCTAACACCAACAGTAGACTCTATTAGGTGATATGAAAGAAGATACAAAGAAAGCTATGCACCAAACGAAATAGAGAAAAAGAGAATATGAAAAGGCAATATTACGAATTAGACGATGACATAATACAATTTTCATCTCAAAGCCGATTCTAGTACCGAATAGACGATACTGTCGACAGTCGGTGAAACGATTGTAGGCCTTTAGTATTCATATCACTGTATTATTATTATTATCATCATTATTCCCTTGGGTTCCAAGTGGAACACCGGGATTCGCCGACATATTTGCCTTTGACTCTGTTCTCTGCAGTCATTTTTCACTGGCTCCACGACTGTCCATAAGCTTTCATGTCCTCGTCACTTAAATTTCCTCCAAGCCACTCTTACGTTTACCTAACTTATTATTTCCCACTTGGGTATCACTTCAAGGTCTTGTGCACGGTCATTCAACGATGTCCTAAGGATATGTGTCAAAAGTCAATCGCAATTTTCTGCTAATTTGTTGCCAGAGTTCCTTGTTGCTGATCCTTTCTGATCAGCCAAATTATCTTCAGTAGGTAGAGAAGTGGACGGCGCTATTGGAAATGCTTTTCACGATGAGTTCTTCAAGTTTCTGAATGACTTGAGATTAGTGCTGAAAATTCGAATTATTATTTATTTATTTAGTAAATATTTATAACAAAAAGGATTTTTTTTCCTCGCTTTCAAGGTTCCTGAAATTAAGACTTATCTGAGAGGATGTGTAGAGCATCTTATCAATACAATATAATATGCTTGCACCTTCACATCTGGTCGTCCTAATAAGGCGGCCTGCTTAAATCATTGGGTTACCGAAATTACTTTCCTCCAAAATGCTTAATTTCATCTGGATTTATCATTGTTTTAATCGTCCAGTTATATATCAAATGACCTATACACAAACTTGCGCGATGATTTAACTTGCTCCCAAGTAAACGCTGTACAATTCTTCAACGAAATGAAGATATACTTCAGATTATTACTTTACATGTCAATCCTGTGCGAAGAAAAAGTACTTTGGAACTGAATACGCTGAAAATTTTTGTACTGTATACTAGCATACTGTCTTAAATAAAGCTTTACCATTATTATTATTATTATTATTATTACTCTTGTTTATTTTCGTCAGTTTACTAAGTCCAATAAAAATGTTCCTTAGTTAAATGTTGAAACCACCTCTCTCTATGGTTTCGACTTCATAAACTGATGTGTACAAGTAAACCACGATGATTTGAAGTAATTAAAGTCTTCTAGTAGTGAATTCAGCGTCAGAACTTGAGCATTATTGATCAGATTTTTAAAAGTGCATTCATCGTGCAGTGTCTGATTAGGAGTAATTAAAAACATATTTTTTTCTGGAAATTTTGAAGATTTTCTATTCGACTCCATCGGGTTGAATAGGATTAACAAATACAACAAAGATCAGTGTAATAGCATCAAATCGTTGTCGCTTAAATGTACACATCAGTTTATAAAAGAGGCAAGAACATAAATAGCTTCAGAATTTCACCAAGAAAAATATACTTCATTCAACTTGGTTAAGATAAGAAAACAAAATGAGAACCAACACGACCAGATAAAGGCGCAAGCGTTGTAGTAGTGCATCCTCTATGACCCAATTAAGTGATTCATCCCAAGACCTTCAGGTTATGAGACGAACGTGCAAAATATCACAAATTATAGTAGAAGTTAGAATTCATGAGCCATTGAATCAGGTCCCATTGGCTGAATGGTAACCGGAACGATGGGAGCGTACTGCCGATGAGTCCTAAACTAGGATGAAACAGGTGTCCAGTACACCAGTGTTGGTTTTCAATGGTTCTCTAACTGATTATCAATCCATGGTCTAACTCAATATATGTATATAATTATTCAGTAGTGAATTCATGCAGAAAAGTAGTTGATTAACCAAAAAACAGATTAGCAGATTAACCGTTGAAGAGAAAAGTAAATGACGAGTTAACGAACGAACGAACAAACAAACAAACAAACAAACACAATATATACTTGTTCATTGAGCAAAGAAAAGAAAAGGAACTTTTATGTCAATCAGTTTGATTAATAATCAGATAACTGACAGATGATAATCATTCATTATTTAGATTTATTATTGTGTGTATAGCTGTAAGTCAGCTAATTAACTGATATGTGAACAAAAAGCTTGTATTGTTCTATTTACAACGTTTATATAGGGAAAAATCTGTGTGTTGAATAGAGAGAGCGAACCTCTTGATAGAAATAAAATAGATAGGAGAGAGAAAGACAAGAAGCAGAAATATGAACGGGTCTAAGCACACACCCCTCCCAAAAAATGGGAATACGATCGTATTTATTAAAAGTATATCCATAACGAGTATATAAAATACTTGTAGTTAATTGGTGGATGGTGACTAGCAGTAGAATCCAAGATAACGCATATTTCGTTCTATTTGGGACTCGTCAGGTGGATGGATGTACCTGCATTCCCAGGTGAGTGAGGGTGCTCCCAACAAAGGTCGGATTCAGTGCCCATAGTTTCAAATGCCAAAGCGTTATTTCGGTCACAAGAGCCACCTGCTGTTGTGCAATGGGTCTCGTCTCATCGATTACTCAATTCAATTTTAGCTTTTCCCGTCCATTGATCGGGCAGAAGTACTCGGGGAATACCATCACTCAGTGGGGAATACAGGTACATCCAGCAGATGATTCGCAAATGGGACGGAGTGTGCATCTTGGATTCCATTACTTGTGAACCATCCGCCAATTAACTTCAAGTTGCATAACAAGATATCGTCGAAGTATCTGCACAGGGAGCCGACATGTCAGCCTGAGACCGAGTACTTCAGTCCAATCAGTCGATGGGAAAATATCTAAAATTGAATTATATATGTACAAAATTCTGTTGACAAACGAACTAATGAGGATCCCTGTGAGGATTGGCACTAGTCAACGTTATAAATCCTACCTGACTAAGTTACAACGTAGAACTTTGCACAAAAATACATCAGTTCAAGTTGCCACAATCTTTATACAGTACACGCACACAAAAGTAGTAAAAAAAGGAGAAAGAAATTTAGACGTGAGCAGAAATGTACGGGATAAAGGGTAATAACATGGAAAAATATGACGGTTCATTGGATATGTGAGTTCACAAGGAGTAAGTACATCTGAATCATTGAGAAGGATTTTGATCCATATCCCTAATAGTTTCATCAAATCGTTAGTGTTTAGCAACCTCATCATTTCAACCAGGTAGTCTACCTTCGTATACACCTACCTCCGTATAGGGCTCAAAACAACTGTCAGTTTGACAACCCCTAACTCTTTTCTATCTCAATACCATATTAGCTTACATGGCTCATCGGGATGATGGTGAGGGTTCGGAATACGCAACACGCTTTCTGGACACATAAGTCGATGTAGTTTTGCAACGACTGCATTGTGATCAACTTTCCCTCTTCTTGTTTAACACTGTACGCCTAACCGTATTGTTATACTCACACCACACGAAACAGAAGGCAAGTATTTGTGGTCACAGAAATCAGCGTTAGCATAAATCATAACATCGATATCCATGAGGTTATCAAAGGAGCACACACAGAAACCAATCATTCATATCAACCAAACATTTTCTAGTTCGCATAGGATTTTAAAATATAGCTTCATGACTCAGTGAATGATCTGATTCTGGTTCAGCTTCATACGTTATATACGGAAAGAAGTATCAAACAGAGTGTTTCTGACTGACTGATGAATTAGAGTCGACAGTGTTTTTAGAATTATGGCTTTCAACAGTGACAGGTGATTGGTGGTTAGATTTGTTTGTTAGACACATTTTAACTTCATTAAATACTTCAGGGGTTAAATTTAGCATTTCCAATTGACATACTACACAGCCATCATAGCGTGTGCATACGACGCCAGGCAATTAGCTTTGTTTGCTGACATTTTGGACGTTGAATGCCTAAACTACTAGGTTACAACAACCAACAATGAGAAGGCAGGTGCCAACAGATATGAACCTGTATGTTAGTACCTTTTATGGGGCGGGTGAGGTCATGAAAGCAACCTATACTTTGAATTATGATTGAAACTCAGGTATATACAACATTTAAACACAAGAAAGTGCCAAAAAGAAGGAAGGGCTGATCTTAATGTTTAAAAAAAACAACAGATTTTTAATCTTTCAATACTAAATTTCTTAACGTGTTGATTAGCAGCAGCAATCAAAGTGAACACATATTTGACTTACAATACTATCAGATGGTAGATGCTCTTTCCAAGGCCATCCAGTACTTCGTGAACCAGAATCCCAACGAAATTCTTGCAGGCAACTCTCTCTGGCCAATTCTAAAAAAAATGAACAAGAAAACAAACGGTAGGTCTCTTCCTGAGAGATGTGAAAAATAACAAACAAACAACAAGCCACCTCTTCACAGAAAAAGAAAAATGAACAGGAATGGAATGAACACAGTCATGAATTACAAGACATCGGGCAATTTGATTTGTCACTCACTATACAGTCCTACTGGAGCTTAGTTGCGAATCCGAAAAGTACATGTTAACGTTTCTGACTGCAGTACTGCGGGAGACGACGGTTCGAATACTACTACAGGACACACATTCCTTCAAAACGTCAGATACACCTAGATGAGGAGTGTCATCAAGCACAAAATCGATAATCTCAGGAGGGGGGGTTCTGCCGATTGCCTGAAACCATCTAACATCAATACTGTACGTCTGCTTATTTGATACCTCAAACAGTATTATATTGAAGATAATGTTACGACGTTCTTTACGACTCCCGACCGATAGCTGCTACCTTGACGTGGTGGTCGGGCTTGCACAACGCGATGACCCAACAAGCTACACTGGTTGGAACAAATGTTGATGCAGATCCTAACAAGCCAGGAAGGTTGTTAGGATAGCGATTAGACTAAAAGCAGTTACAGGCATTGTGTAAGAATCTTTCTTACACTATGCTGGGGATCTGAGGGCGAGGTCGTACTGCTGGGGAACAGGGGTGTAACAGCAGTGAGGTATTTCCCTCAGATGACCAGCATGCCAGCCAGCTATGCTGTCTCTCCACTCCGGAGAGAGAGAGAGATGGGGTTAGAAAAGGTCGACCCCAAAAATTGTGCATTTCGACTTACCCCACCTACGGTGGTCCGTAATCGGTGGAAAGTTGACTAATACGGAACCAATCTCAGAAACCAGTTCATACGGGCTGTGTGTGACCGGCTGGCCACAAGCAGTTGTCCCCTGGGCTCTGCAGTCACGCAACACTAACCCTCTCTCTGTTTCAGATACCCGAAGAATCAATCAACTTTCACGGTGTGGGCAGCCGGGAAGTAACAACTGCCCACACACTTCCAAAAGCACACGAAGCCTTGCTGAGCATCATTCTCCTTTACTCACATCACCTTCCTCATCTTGCTTACTCTTTACGACTATCCCTTTATCGTATGCAAAATGTATGCTGTTTAAATGAAGTATAAGATACGGTTTTAAATAGTCGACCGTGTACATACACATAGTTATTCAAATTTCAGTGTTGTACTTGTACTAGGGCGGCATACATCAACTTGAGCCACCTATGGCGCCGTCGCGACGTTAGCCTGGCTGTCAAAGGTCGGGTATACAATGCTTCGGTGCGGGCTGCGCTTCTCTACGCCTGTGAAACCTGGCCTCTCCGAGAAGGCTGAGGATGTGCGGCGACTCTGCATGTTCGATCACCGCTGTCTCCGCAGGGTTGCTTGCGTTCGATGGCATCATCGCGTGAGTAATTCTGAGGTTCGGCGGCGTGTGTTTGAACAAAGTGGAGATCACCATTCATTGAATGTCGTCATCTGGAAACACCGGCTCCGGTGGCTTGGACATGTGCTCCGAATGTCACCCCAGAGGCTTCCGTACAGGTCTCTGTTCGCTAGCCCTGAGACGGGATGGAAAAGACGGAGAGGTGGTCAGTCCATGACGTGGCGTCGCGGGATGAAGGATTTTTGTGCTAGTTTGGCATCGGTTGGTGCGTCATGACTCCTTGGTTGAAGTCCGAGAGATAGCTTGAGCCGATGGCTCGAAACGTTATCGGATATGGCCAAGAATCGTAATCAGTGGCGAATGTGTTGCGATTTCCTTCTTTCTTCCCTTCCCGATGATAGCTAACGAACACTGTTTGAACTTGTTAAGCGTGACTGTTTTCCTTCCAGATGAAGTTCTTTATCCGTTCTCTACTTATATATATTTTTTCTTTTCCTTCCTTCCTTTTTTTGATCTACGTTGTTTTATTATTATTGTGTGGCGCATCTTTCTTGGTGCCATATTGTACCAAGTTTTTTATGCGTTTAAATAAATAAATAAAACTTGTTTCATTTTAGTAGTTTCTTTTAGTTAATCCCTATCTTATGTTCTCAATAATAACGAACTATCATTCCCATATTATACATGTAGCTCAATACACTTTCCGATATAATTTTCACATGCCTTTTAATGGCTATTTGTATTATAATAATCATGGATTTAGGATTAGATGGTTGGAGGCAATCGGCCTCAGGAAGCCTTGGACCTAGGTTTCGTGTTAGTTGGCATTCACTGGTCAGCAAGACGTATCTGCAGCCTTGAAGGAACACTCATGTCCCTTCTGAGATTCGAACCTGCGTCACCCAGTGCTGCAGCCAGAGACGTTACCACTGAGCTATTCAGGCTCACGATTAACCTCCTGTAGGACTGCTGTATTGGATATTTTTGCTTGCACACTAGTTAGTAACTAGCGTAATGTGTGTGTCCAGTCCTATCTTCGGTGCAGACTGAATTCTATCAGTCAAGTTTGCAGTGTGGCCACCATGCTAGGACTAGATGCGTTACATTAGTTAATGACTAGTGGTCAGTCAAAAATATCCAATACATTCCTATAGGAGGTCAATCGCGAGCATGAATAGCTAAGTGGTAACGTCTCTGGCTGCAGCACTAGGTGACTCGGGTTCGAATCTCAGAAGGGACATGAGTGTTCCTTCAAGGTTGCAGATACGCCTTGCTGAATAATGGTGAGTGCCAAATGACACGAAACCTACGTCAGACAAGGCTTCCTGCCGATTGCCTCCAACCATCTAATATCAACAATTTGGATGAATTTGTTTGAAAGATTTTGGGTCTACAGTGTGAACAGGTTTAGACCAATTGACATGTCTTAAGAAGGCGGGAAAACTCATCATTCAAACACACCACCTACTAATATATGTGTAAAACTTGGGCACTGTGGTGGTAAGTAATTCCATATAATTTATTCCAGTATTATTTACTGGATGACGTTTCGAACAAAATTCATTATTGTTCATAGTCATTTCATCATCAATTATAATCACACGACTTCGAAACTTTAGTTTTATAGTTTTCTTTGTCCTCTCCTGTTTGTCGTCGTAGGGGTAGTACAATTTTCCAGATATCAATTCAATTCACTTATGAATTAGAAAGTCAGGAAGGGGAACTTCCAATGTTACATTGCAACGTAAAAAGGAAAGAAGATGGAAAGTTAAAACACTATTGTTTACAGAAAACCACCTACACATTCAAACAGATATTTGGACTTCCAATCAACCCATCCATCCCATGTCAGTGAAAATAGGATTGGTGAAATGTTAAAATAATAGAGCACAAAACTAAGTAGTACCAAGGAAAATCTAAGACAGGAAGTGATGCACATAAAAGAAGCCTTGAAACTTAATAATTACCCGGATAAATTAGTCAGGAAATATGTAAGTAAATGTAAAAATAAAATAAATAATGATAGAAGCGATAGTGATAATAATAAGAATAATGATAACAATAATAATGATAATAATAATAATATTAATGACGACACCAACAATAAGGAATCTAAATTATCGGTAGTAATTCCATACAAGGAAGGAACCTCGGAAACCTTTCGCAGAATTCTTAACAAGGCAGGAGTGAAATTGGCTGGCATTCAAACCATCCACAAACTCAATTAAAAACTCGCTTTGTCGATTAAACGATCCTGTAGAGCCATTAAAACAAAACAATTTAGTTTATCTAATATCCTTCTTGAATGATTTTCAGGTGAAATACGTAGGTCAAAGTAGTAGAACAGGGTCAGTCAGTCAGCCTAGCCGAGCATAAAAATCTAGCAAAATCTAGATTAGTTGACCCGAATAAGATAAAAAATCTAGAGAATACTTCAGCTGTAACACTCACTACATGGAATTTCACACAACCATACAATAGGCTGGATGGGATAAGATGACAGTTTCAAAATCTAACGCAACTAACATGGTGGAGGGAGAGATTGATAACAGACGCTTTGTTTATCAAATCAACTAAGAGTGGATACGTGTAATAGGAATGATTCAACACCTGTCCACCCAGATATCTGGAAGATTCTACTATCTCAGTGACGACAAATAAGAGAGAACAAAGAGAACTATAGAACTCAAGTATCGAAATCGTGTGATTATAATTGATAAAGTGATTATGAACAGCAATAAATTTTGTTCGAAACTGTGTCATCTAGTAAATAATACTGTTTCACTGACTGTGATACATCTAATAAACAAACTAATATGGAATTACGTCACCTACTAGTTTGAAAGCTTCAACAGCCCACACTGCTAGTGCTGCTTTTAAATTGTCATAGGTGACTCTTCATAGGAAACAAAATGAACCGGAACTGAATTGAAAGCTTAGTAGAACACTTATGACTTTTCTAATCCAAACGAAAAATATATGAATGGATATATATATATATATATATATCGTCTTCAGATGGGACACAACACGCCTTAGAATCTGTCTCAACTAACAGTCTCATTTATCGAAAACATTTAATACTGTTGGTGTTGTTAAGAAAACAAGGATCACACCTACCACGTAATCGATTGACTAGATATCCTTGATCTTTCATAAAATCCAAAAATGCCAGCAACACTGGTAATGTCGTTAGATATTGATATCTCACAGAGCATAACTGTTGAAGAGTAGTTAAACTGGAAGCTGAAAAATAAAATGCATACATATATAAATATAAATACATACGGTTGCTTTGAGTTCTAAGAGGAATATAAGACTTAAAGCGTAAGCTTTGAAGTTTCAGTAGCGGTGTTATTTTTCATGGAGCTACGGTTGCTAGTCCAACACCCAACCCTCTGTCTCTCTTAGACTGACTACACTACAGGCTCGATGAGGTTTGAGACTGAGTCGGACAGGAATCGAACACACTTCCCTCCCCCCCCTTCACGTGGCTGACGAGCATACCACTACCACTAAAAGCCAACTAAGTACGTATATGAAAATTTGAAAACATAGAATAAAGACTATGCGGACTTCCTAAAATTGGATATCACTTATTTGCAGGTGAGAAAGTATACGAGAGAACTTTGTGTCGGCAGACTGATACTGATACATTGATTGGTAAATACAGGTAACAACTTAATTCTCAGTAGAATTCAAATTACGCTTGATCTACCGACTAGGCTATGAGTTATCGAGGATGATACTACGAATCCCATTTAACCTTTAGTAGACGTCTAGTGTTCATTCAGAATTAAGAAGACACTTCACCATATCATGGAGTATATAATAGTTTAAGTGTTCCTTTGGATACCTTTTTGGCCTCTGTAATCGACCTGGTACGACCGAAGGAAGGTAGACTTGAGTCGTTCTCTCGAAATGCTCGCGTGTGGCTACACGTCCATATTCTCTCCCAGGTAAGTCCTGTTCACTGTATCGCAAAATTAAAAGAGCGAATGTGAATGTCTAAGACTTAGAACCGGACTAGTGGTCAGATAGATCTTTCTACGGGAGTTAGAAAACTCTGATTCTAAACCTATGATGTCCATGAGCTGCAGAATCCAAGAGAACGGAATGGTGTTTGAACCGGTTCTAGTCACCAGAACCATGGCAACGTAGCTCCTGAGGCTGTTCCACAGTCTCGTGGATCATACTTTAAGTCAAAGGTGGGAGGTGAGTGTGGCTTCTTACATACAGAATAAAGTAAATAGTTATGTGAGATGCCAAAAAATAGTTTAGTCCAAAAATAAAAGTGTCATCAGGATATGCATAGAAAATTTTACTACTATCAACACTGTTCTTTATGTTTTGTCGATTCTCGATATTACTTCATTGGCGAAGATTGATGAGAATAGACCACTAATATATGTAATTGTTATTTATTTCCTAGAGGGTCATAGAGCTTCAGCCGCACATCTCCATCGGTTCTCCGCCAACGTTCCCCACCCGGCTGCACGTCAGCCCACACACTTTCATTTCCTCTTAACACGACCTCCTCCTCCATGTCACCCTCGCACTGACAACCACCTCGCCACTTCCCATTCGGATTCCACTCGAGCAATGGCTTGGCGTGTGATGTCACTTGATGGTTTGTTTTCTCAGATCATGGCCAATCCAATCCACCTCCATTTCTTCATGCATATTTGTTGCACAATTGGTTCCTGGTTGGTTCGTTCACTGCCAGAGATCCCTCCCTTTTGCTAATCTTTTCTGATCTTGAGTAGTATTGAGTGAAGAGACAGCTGTTGATGGACGTGTCTGATTTGTTCGAAGTGCCCTTAGTGACACGCTGGCCAAGGGTCTCTGATTCGTATCCGTATACGTAAATAACACTGACTTCATATTGGAATTAAAAATCCTGATCTTATTATTCATATACAAATGAAGCTTACATCCAATAAGAGATTTTTCACCGCAGGCTTGTTCAAGATTTCGATTGATGGCATCAATTTCAGTAACAATACGTTGGATAATTGTACCATGAAGCCACTAAAAAAAACGACAACAAACAAAAAAATACAAACAGTTAAAGAGGAATGAAAACAAAATCTGTCTTTATCAAATACAGTATTAACAATAATAAACTATTGTGTGATTAGTACTACCAACAAGCAGTTAGTGGACAATGAATAACACTCATTGATTTGGAATTGACATGAAAACCTACTGCATTCATCAGAAGAAATAAGGTGTGAATTTTTCAACAACACTAATGTCAAGTTAGTCAGTTCTGGTATATGGTACAGAAACAACGTAGTGAAAACATGTCACCAATAGCATTTCCAACAAGGTTTCATCAGGATGTAACCACTAAAATCGATACTGAAGATAGGAAAAGATAAACAGTTAACTTTTTGGTTGGAGTATTTCATCATGAGCTGACATCAGTTAGAGAAGCATTGGAAAACCACCTAGGAGTACTGGACATCTGTTTCGTCAGCCTAGTTTGGGATACTTCAGAAGTACGCACCCATCGGCAGGGTTCGAACCCAGGATCTTCTGGTTACACGGCGAGGTCGACTCCCGGTGGGCACGTACTGTTGAAGAGTTCCAAACTAGGGTGAAACAGAAACCCAGTACTTCCAGGTTTTCAAATAGTTCTCTAAATGATGTCTCTGTCTGTCTGTCTGGATTCAGCATAGAACTTGGCACCGAAGTACACCAGTTCGAGTTGCCACCTTCCAAATAGCACACAGAGGTAGACAAGAAGATGAGTGAAGAGAATCAATACAGTCTGACAAGTATAAGAGTGAAACAGAATGGGTAATGGTAGAAAGGAATATGAAAGATTACAGAGACTGAATACATCTCCGCTGGCCATTGACAACGATTTTGAGCCATGTCACCTATAGTTTCCAGCCATTGATTCCTAGAGTCCCGAGGGCCCCAACCCGGAAGTCTGCATCTCCCTACCTGACTGACTCAGTTTAACTGTCGTCAAGGATTTCATGGATTAATGAGACCATGTTTTTGTTTGGCCACCACTTACCCTTAATGATGTCGACCCATGGAGAAACACTCCAACCAATATAACAAAATCCCTACAAAATGTACACCTTAAAACTAGGAACTCTGACAATAAAGTAACCTAGAACCTATTGAGTCAACAAATATGCAGAAGGAAATGGAGATTGATGGAACATACGCTGAAGAGACCATTGAATGATATTGCGCTAGACAGATCCTGAATTGGAAGAAGAAGAATGTGTGTCTGAGGCTTACACAGAGGAAATCTTATGCGCGATCATGAAGCCAACAAAGAAAGGACAACAGACAGCAGAATGAAACGGAGAGATGAGCTGCTGATGGCCTGTGTTCCACTCAAAACCTTTGGGGATAAATAAATAAAGTACAACCTTGTGTGTGTGTGTGTGTGTGTGTGTGTGTGTTAGCCAGTGATACTACTTGGCTTCCTAAACCTCTGTTGGTGGAGTACAATTTAAACCTCCTCAGATATTATCAGGTAAATTAATGCTGCCTGTAGCTCAGAAATACATCAATTCATAACGTTATAGACAGAAGAAGGGAAAAGGAATAGAACCTAAGTGTATCACTGACTAGCAAAGAGAAAAATAGTAATTTATATCACTTATTTGTACAGTAATTTAGAAAATAAAGTCATTTACACATCAAAACTGATAGGAAAGAATATCATTCTAAGAGTATTCTTACAAGAATAATTCATGAGATGTGTTTCCGCTGATTGTACAACAAGTAAGGTACTTGCTATCGAAAGATGGTTTAAGTGGTATAATAGGGTAAGCTATATTGAGGTTAGGCATCGGTCGAGTGCTAGGAAAGGAGGGGAAATCAATCGATAAGATTGTTCATTTACACCAATTGAGATGGTTAGGACATGGTTTTACGTAAGCATGTCTAACCATCGTCTTTATCTACTGACGGTCAATGTTAGCTGACATAAGACCGATCAGGTCGGAAAAGCACCATTGGTGGTCAAACCAAAACATGGCTTTAATAGTCGATAAAGTCCACAACAGGTTAGTTTAAGCTAATTATGAAAGCATTCTCTACCAATAGGTATAATATAGTAAAAACCGCAGGCATAATTAATCGACTATTCTACACATAGTTCAGGCTAATTTAAATGTGAGAAGCTTCCAATATCCTCATTCATCTGCTCTCCTTTGCCTGCATATTTCCAACTTATTTCCATACAGATAAAAAGAAGCATTGACAAGTGATTGGTGCGACAGAATCCAGACAGATAGATGCCTTGCCTTCCGTCAATTATCAAATAAGAGCGTTTTAAATAGATAAAGTGAAAGAAAGTGTATGGAATGAGTAGGTGGATACTACTCACGCCAATTAGTAGGGATTCATAACCAGATCGATGGGACTTTAACATTGGTTATTGGCTGGTTTGCTGCTGAGCATTGTATAACATTTGATTTAGCGTAGAGAGCTAAAATCAACTCAAACCACATCAATTCTGGCTATCAACTTGAATGGAATGGTACGCAGAGATCGATTTGTTACCGGGGAAAAAAACTCGTTGATTTAGAATATGCAGATGATATAGTCCCTCTAGGTGAACACGCTGACAAAATACAGGGTCTTCTGAACACATTGAGCTGCAATCTGCGAATGTTTTGCATGCGATTCGCCCCTGCTGCCAAATGTAAGATGATGCTACAGGACTTGACTACATTGACTACTAGCTTAGAAATAAGGAGTGAAGCGGTTGGTGGAGCGTGTTGACCGCTTCACTTATTTGGGAAGTTGCATCGGTCCCAACGGGTTGATCGTTGACGAAATCCAAGCACGGATACAGAAGCCTCGTTTCACCTATGCCAGTTCATGCAGCTTCTGGCGTAGACGTGATATCTGGTTGGATATCGACCAAAGGGTGGGCGTAGTGCTCAACAGTTCGCTTCGTCCTCCTTTATGACTGTGAGTGAAACCTGGCCACTGACAGTGAAAAATATGAAAAAACTAGCTTTCTTTGATGCCTGCGCTTTATCTCCCATGTGAAGTGGCATAATAAGGTGAGCAATAATGAGATTAGGCATCGGGCGAGTGTTAGGTAAGGAGGGGAAATCAATCGATGAAGCTGTGGAGTTACACAGATTGATATAGTTAGGATATGTGTTACGCGTTCGCAGACATCGCATTCCTTCGACAATGGACAATGTTAGCTGACATAGGGTCAGGCTGGAAAAGAGCTAGCGGCTGTCAAACCAAAACATGACTTGGTCATCAGTAAATGAAATCCACAACAGTTAGTTTAAGCCAGCCACGTAGGGAAGTGTAAACTTTCTGACTTCTTGGGGTCAGGAAAGCTGGAAACAATTGATGATATGGCTCAAAATCGTTCTCAATGGCGTAGACGTATCCTCTTTGTGACTTATAATTTCCGATAAAACTATACTGTTCTTTCATATTACTTTTCTTTTGGCCTCATATCTCTGTTCCCTGTCTGTTTTGCATTTCTTTTTAATTTTTTTTGGCTTTGTGTGCTGAATGAAGTATGGCGACTCGAACAGCTACACATCGGTGCAAAGTACTATGTTGAGACCAGTCAGTCAGCCATGGACTGGTACACAGTGAAATCAAATTCGTGATAATTTACACAGTTCATGGTGAAATCACAACAGTTTTCTTTAGAAACCGAGATTATTCACACCCGCTGACACGTAGTGCTAAGCCAAACCGGATACACCACTGGTGGGGTTTGTCCCCAAATAAGCGAAATGGCTATCTAGCTTTAAGACTATTTCGACCTGGCTAGTAAGAGCACTGCTAGCTGTGGTGTGAGGTGGGTGGTACCCCCAACTACTCATTGTGTAATCTGAATCATATCAACTCGAAGTGTGTGTGCGTGTATGTGTACAGCAAGTCGTAAACTAATTTGCAAATTGGGAATTTGACTGAAGAAAGAGTATGTTCATCGAAAAAATGCCTTTAAAACACGGACAGGCAACAAAATCTACGTATTCCTGCTAAGGTGTCTGAGCAGACCTTCATTAACAGTTGTCTTCGCTCAATACTCAAGATCAGATGGCCAGAAAAGATCAGCAACAGAGATCTCTGGGAGCGAACCAACCACGAACCCATTGTGAAATAAATAAGCAGGTAGAAATGGAGGTGGATTGGCTGACCATACTCTGAGGAAACCATCAAGTGAAATCACTAAACAAATCCCTCGAATGGAACTCGAAAGGGAAACTGCGAGTTGGTCGTCCAAGGGTGACTTGGAGGAGGTCATGTGAAGAAGAGATGAAAGCATGTGGGCAGACTTGGAGCGGGCTAAAAAAGTTGGCAGAAAACCGAACGCAATGGAGACGCGCGGCTGAAGCCCTATGTTCCTCTAGGAATTAAAGGATATAATAATAATAATTCCTGCTAATAATCATGTCAAGCTAGGAGCATATTTTAAGGATGGTGTTAGATTTGAACTCGATTAAAAATTAGCTTTAGTATTCAGCTGTTGAGTCAGTAGTAGTCAGCTATCCAAGACAAGATCTTCAGCTTCGGCAAGAACTTATGACACTTCAATGGAGGTCATAGTATATTTCGAATGGTAAAGTTAAAATAATGAGCACCTGGACTTAAACAAAATTGGTGAAACGAAATGACTTTTGGTAAGATTTGGTATCTAACTGGCTCGACCTCCAATGAAGTTTTGCGGGAACACTCACGTGGTCTGGCTTCGACTCCTGGCAGAGGCGCACATCCAAACCTCACCTAGTCTAATAGCTGATAGTAAGCTTGGAATAAAAGGAAGGTTCAGCACGAGGCTAGCAACTCTACTCCGTAGAAACAAACACAACATCACCACTGATGAAACTTCAAAGCTTCGTCCACTATGAACTAAACTAAAATTCAGAACCACAACAACAAAACACAGCTCTATTTAGCATCCTTTCCTGTGTATGGTTGGATAAAGCAAGTCAATGCCCCCGTTAAAAACCACATTTATATAATTCAATCGCTATTTATAAATATGTATTTCTAGTGTGTTAGATTCAAACAAACCTTTCGAAGATTCAATGTCCAACGATCCAAATCATTACGGGTAACTTGATGTTCAGTCCAATACTACATATAAAAGGAGAAAATAGACAAATAAAAAGAGGGATTCATAATAAACTGTGAAAATACACTTTACAAAACTTTTGCAGTATACCATAATTGGAATTCATTTCTTAATGTATGCTTAGACTTGTATTCTATTTTATGACGAAGTTTAGATAAGCTAGAGATAAAAAAATTCCCACCACTCATTGCATGCTTCTGTTGGAATCGCTACATACGCTTTATCTGAAAATTTAACGTCGCATCAGCAAAGTGCTTTGTGCTGCAGAAAACTTCGAATGTTTCGGATGTGATTCGCTGGCATCAGATGTAGGATGGTGCTTCAGAAGTGGGCTGCACCCACTCCTAGCTTGAAGACAAGGTGTGATAGTAGTAAAGCATGTTGAATGCTTCACACTTATTTGGGAAGTCACATCAGCCCTAATGGACTGAATGCCGACGAAACCTCACCAACTGACGTCATCACTAGAGTGGATATAATATCGAATTATGCATCAAAAGACTCCTGTACTGCACAGTAGTCTGCTCTATCCTCAATAATGGCTGTGAGACATCCCCACTGAAAGTGGAAGGTACAGGAGGACTAGCTTCCTTTAACCATAAATTTTTGCATTATGTGTTAATTAGTATAAAATGGTGAGCAATCATGAGGCTGGGGTTAGAAAAGTCTGTCTATCTGTTTTCGACGTAGAACTTTGCACCGATGTGCACCAGTTCAAGTCACCACATTCACTCCTTGTAGAGCACACAAAGCAAGAGAAGAAAGTAGAAGAAATGAATAATATAGATAGTAAACAGAGGTGTGAGACAAAAGAATAGTAATAACGAAGAACAATAAAGTTTCATTGGGAAATTATAAGTCACAAGGAGTGGATGCATCTGAGCCAGTCATTGAGCCTCCATTGGTTTTTACCGTCCTGAAGATCCCAACCAGGAGGCCAGTCTACACCTTCCTACGTGGCAGGCTTAAACTAACTGTTGTGGATTTCATTGACTGGTTCCATGTTGTGGATTGACCGCCGCGAGCTATTTTCCATCCTGACCCAATGTCAGCTAACATTACTCATTGTCGAGGAAGGCGATGACAAGACATACGTAACACATGTCCTAACCATCTCAGTCGATGTAACTTCACAACCTCGTCGATTGATTTCCCCTCCTTACCTAGAACTCGACGCTTAACCTCAATACTGCTCACTTTATTATACCACTTCACACGGGAGATAGAGCGCAGACACCTATGATCAAAGACAACTAATCTTTTCATGTCTTTCACTCTCAATGGAAAGGTCTCACAGCCATAAAGGAGGACGGAGCGGACTGATGAGTAATACACCCGCCCTTTGGTCGACAGTCGGCCGGATATCACGTCTACGCCAGAGACGACGGAGGGAGAGTCAATAGATGACGTGAATATACACAGAGTGAGATGGCTAAGATACATATTACGTATTCCAAGCCACCACCTTCCACTACAAGCAATGTTAGGCGACATTAGATTAGGCAGAGAAAAAGGCGGTTACGGATGATCAAACCAAAACTTGGCATCAATCAATGAAGTTTTTGAGTTAATATATTTGAGTGAGCTATTTAGAGAGGGGTAAACTGTCTGTCTTAAGATGCTGACAACAACAACCAATGGATGGAGGTTATTGGTGACATATATCAAAATCGTTCTCACCATGGTGTAGATGCGTTCAGTGTTTGTAATATTCCAGATCCATTAAATCCTTACATGTGTGTTCCAATGTTACTATTGTTTCTCCCTGATATTTCTGCATTTCGACGATTCACAATTTAATATAATTTATAATTTAGCTACAGTGAACAGACTCCTCCATGTAAGTAAAATAATCAGCAGCAGGCAAAACAGATGTTGACAAAAGTGGAAAGCACTACCAAAAACAAAGGAGGTAAACTACATGAAAATTTTCGAAATCTCTAGGGTAAACTATAAGGCAAGTGTACACCTGTGATTGAATCGATTCAATTTTAAAAATAGTTTTCAAACAGTGTGCCGTAAGCCAACGACTAAGATGCGTTTAAGTTCATTGGAGCGTTCGCACTCCTCATGGGACGCTATTGTTGAACTTCACCTATCCTACACGGATCTTGTTGTAATACGATGATGCCATACCAAAGTTAGCTCAGAGCACACATAGCCCATCCAGCGACAAAGAGGTTTTCGTCTCAACCCCCAGTGACGAAAATGAGAAATACTTCGAGTAAGTGGGCTTTACTTCCAGGAGGATACAAAAATGAATGCACGAATCGAGATAATATACGGGAGACGATAATTACAGATTCAGGAGGACGGTTACATTAAAGGTCACTATGTATTCTTAACAAAAATACACTATAATCTTAAGTAGAGTATGTATTAAGTTACCAGCTTACCTCATCCTCGAAGTGTTCGCTAACTTCCCGATCACTTTTACTAGAATCAGGAGTTGTACTGTTGGGAATAAATGAAGGACCAGACAATGATTTTTGTGAATCATTCAAATACTGTTGACAAAGATTATTTGGCTGAATATAAGCAGATTCGTACTGGTATCGAGGTGATACATTCGATGTGACAAATGGTGAAGACCAAGTAACAGAACGGTGTAAGTCTCTTGAACCATGTGTGAATGATGGAATATCCTCACTGCTCAACGCTGGGAGTACTGAATGGTATGTAGAATTGGCAATAGGACTAAGTGCCAAATCTAAAAGAGAAACTAATATCAACACGAAAATATTTATGCAGGAAAGTTCGAGTTAGTTACCAAAGAAAAATAAACTTCAAAAATTAACTAACTGAGTGGCACAATAAACATAATAGACAGTGACCGAAGTTAGAAAGGAAGCTAAGGTGGGAATAGTTCTCAGATCACAGGCACACATATTACAACCCAGAGCTTCGCTACGAGATCCAGTTGCCAACCTGATCATAATTTTACTGTAATCACCAAGGCTTTCAGTAAACTGTGATAAGAATCAGTAAAACTTGACAACCCCCTCAGATTTTCACGACTGGATTCTAATTCTAATCAACTAGACAATACCAGATAACCACGTCGCTATCATATGGAGCGACCAACACAGATGAAACCAATGATAGATAGTGAAGGGAACCTGACCTAATTACCAAAGAGGAGAAACAAAGGAAACAATGGGTTGACCACTTCAAAGAACTCCTGGGCCGACCACCGCATACAACTCGTCGAGAAATGCAACCAACAGTCACAGGACTATCAGTAAACGACGTATCTATGACAAAAGTGGAATGTCATAAAACTACTGAAAGCCGAGAAAGTAGAGGGGCCAAACGAAATCGCTCCCGGGCAACACTGAGGACGGATCCAGAGACCGTAGTGGATATTTCCCCGCCACTATAACGCAAAGTTTGGGAGGAAGGAGAGGTGCCTACTTATTGGAACAAAGACTACCACGTCAAACTACCAATAGAACGGCGACTTGAGCCTTTGCAAAAACTAGTACGGAATAATGCTCCTGCCCAAATCAAGCGAAATATTAGATCACGTCATCCTACAGATGCTCTAGATGCAAAACATCGACCGGAACAAGCTAGATTCAGTTAAAGCAGCAAATCATGTGTGGATCAAAAAGCAACTCTACGTATCACCATCGAACAGAGAATAAAGCGACGGTCAAGCGTCCACCTCAGCTCCATCGGTCTAGAAAATGCTTTCGACAGCATTGATCTAGAAGTGAATTGGAAACTGCATCAACACTATGAGGTGTCCCAAACCTTTATCAACCTAATTATACAGCTATATAACACTACCATATTTTTTTATTATTTTGATTATACCTCGATTCCACACAGTGCTTTTGGTAGAAGTATGGAATTTTCAACATGTGATATCGGTAGGCCGAGTTTTGCAAGCCAACAATTTGTATCAGGTGTGCGTCGGCGGGGGGATCGAACCCAGGACCATGTGCATGGTGGGCGACAGTCCTAACCGCTGTGCAACACCGATGCACAAAGCGTGTAATTCAAAACGGAAAACTCAGTTACACCTATGAGGTGAAAATAGGAGTCAGACAAGGTTGCTTAAGTATCATCGATAATACTCCTTATTGTGGTGGACTGGATCATGCGACGAACTGTGAGAAGCTAGAAAAAACAGGAATGTCGGGCAACAAGAATTCTCTGGAAGATTTGAACCTCACGAATAACTTGCGTCTAATTTCACACAAATTCGGAGATCTAGGGGCAGCGAAGAACAGATTTCAGGTGAATATAGAGAAGAAGGATACAGGTGACGAAGACATCTAACATCAACAACAACAACAACAAGCACCAATCACGGAAGAAATCTACAGGAAGTCACTTCTTTCATACTCAATCATTTAGGCAACATCATTTCAACTGCAAGCAGTAACGTGGATGAGGATGTCAAGGCCAGCCAGAACTATAAATTCAAGATAGGCCTTTATCAGTCTGAAATCAGCTTGGCATGCTACTGCATTTAGCATAGAGAAATAAGATTTGGAATTTCAACACTTATGTCAAGTCAGTCACAGTGCTTCTATATATGGTTCACATACTTGGTGTGTGTGTGTTTGTTTGTGTGTGTCACCAAGAGCATTTCGAACAGACTACAAGACTTTTATCAACAACAGTTGCCTGCCTTCCCTCCATACTGAAGAATAACAGTGCGGTGTTCACCATTTTTTGCGTTGAGGGTATCCTTATTTTGCGCGTATTCATTCGCAAGGGTCTGTCGCTAATTTTAAAGTTGTGGCAACTCGAACTGCTGCACTTCGGTGCCAAGTTCTATGTTGAATCCAGACAGACAGACATTATGCTTTGTATGAAATAACATGCAAGGAAGACAGACACAAATGACGTCAACGAATGAGATGACAGGATAATATTCACATTTGCAATGCAGATATCTTATATAGTTTGAATAATTAAAATGCTTAAGAAAAGTTACTATGTAAGTGGTATTGTAAAGTAATAAATAATTCACCATTCATACTGATAAGTGAAGGGTGATATAAGTTGTGCAGTACACAGCGGCGGTGAAACCAAAACATGGCTTCATCAGTCAATGAAATCCACAACAGTTAGTTTAAGCCAGTCATACAGGAAGGTGTAGACTTCCTGGTTGGGGTCCTCGGAACGGTAAAAACCAATGGTTGGAAACAATTGGTGACATGGCTCAAAATCGTTCTCAATAGCTGACGGAGATGCATCCACTCCTTGTGACTTATAATTTCCCAATGAAACTATATTGTTCTTCGTTGTTACTGTTCCTTTATCTCACACCTCTGTTTACTGTCTCTAATATGCATTTCTTCTACTTTCTTCTCTTGCTTTGTGTGCTACAAGGAGGGAGTGTGGCGACTTGAACTGGTGCACATTGGTGCAAAGTTCCATGTCGAAAACAGACAGACAGAGACTCATTGTGCATTTATCAGTTTACTTGTTCATGTCAAGCAAAATATATCGGCCATGCACAACGTCAAGTCCACAAAAGTATTCTGGAACACTGTCCAGCATGGCTAGCCAGAGGAGATAAGGGAAAAATACCATTAGTTCTACCCTAAAACACCTTATCAACACTCTGGACATCGGACTACTTCATAGTGCTACACATAGTTTCTCACTATTTCACGAAAGGACTTTGAATATACCATTTGCACACAGCTGAATCATTGGCTATTGAGAATTTGAAACCGAACTACGGTGTTCAAAAACACTAGATAAACTCATCACTCGCCGCTCTACCATAATTTTGCAACATTTTGTTGATTAGTCCTTTTTGCCTTTATTGCGTCAACCCGACTTCTGCCCCCTTTTTCTGATCTCTGATTAGTCATTCCCTTTTAGATTACATCAGTTTTCAGAATTCTTTGTTAAATATAAATACGAGTGTACAGCTTTTGAAAGTGGGTCATGGAAAAAAATATCTTCTTCGCTGTTTACCTCCTTTTTTTCTTATAATTTAATTAACCCATCAATACATATTTAGTAAGCGATTCCAAATGCCTGCAAAATTGGGCTAAGAGAGTCGACTATGTACATGGAGAAAACTATAAACAAGTTAGACGAAAAATTTTTGACTTTCAGTGAAGCACAAGACCCTTGAGTGGAGCACGAATGAGAAACGAGTTGGACATCCAAGGTTTAACAGAGCTCTTGTAGACTGACAGCTGAATTCACCTAGGTGGTGGGCAGTGAATAATTGTAGCACAGTAAAGAAAAAAAATACAAGTAGAAATGGTTCAGAATGTTGTGCTGAACATTGTAACCACTTTTCTTAGAAGTTCATTACAATTTTATCTTTTTTGAAAACTGTCTTAACAAGATTTTTCCTGCGGATTATGTTCTCAATAGATGTAGATGACTGACGGGCTGATTCATATTTCCTTTTATTTATTTTTTGTTGGCCGTCATTATATACGGTCATTCATCTGAGTATCACCATCATGCTGATTTAATTTCGGTATCCATCAAGAGAGATATTGGTTAACTCGGTTTTTAAAGTTGAGACTAGCCACGAATAAGAGGTAGTCCGAACAAAATCGTATTACGTTACGTTAAAGTGACATTATTACTGTTATTCTTTGTATGATCTTATTCCTTTGAGCTCTGAGTGGAACATAGGGCTCCAGGCTAGAGGCTTGAAGTTTCAGTAGCAGTGGTTTTATTTATATGGGATGAGGTTGCTAGCCTCACTCCCAACCTTTCCTCTCTACTAAGTTTTGCTACTGGCTAAGTCAGGTAAAAGAGAGCGTCAGTCGGAGGTTGGAGTCCGGACCGCTTGCTTGGTTGGCCAGCATCCTACCAGTGAACTCCCGACACGTCTTCATGACAACACCTTTCTTATTAATTATATATAGCTGGGAATATATTTGACTAGTATATATACGTGAGTCGGTGGCATAGCGGTTAGGACGCTCACCGACTATGCACATGGTCCGGGGTTCGATCCCCGGCCGGCGCACTCCTTTACCTCACTCAACCAAAAGTAAAGCAGGTGAAGAGGAAAGGTTGGGCATGAGGCTAGCGACCCCATCCTGTAAAAATAAACAGCACTGCTACAGAAACTTCAAGCCTCTAGCTTGAAGCCCTATGTTCCACTGGGAACGCGAAGGAAAAAAAAGGAAAAAAGAAATATATATATATGACGAAAACAGTCGACTAAATGAAAAAAAAAACAAATTTTCCAAAAAAACTAGTAACTTACGGTTCTCATGACCACTTGAATTGCTTGGTGTACGAAAGGATCCATAGTGTGGCTGTGACAAACTACTGTGAGAGAGATTATGGCTAGATGACGCTGGTGCAACGCCTGATGGCTTCCAAATAGACTGAGTATCTCCTAAAGGCTGTGGAACACCAACATCCATATAACCCATGGAAGATCTAGCAGGAGATCCACCACAACCACCACCACCAGAGACTTCAAATGATGAGGTGGTAAAAGTAGCACCACACGAAACAATACCTGAAGGGCTTTTCAGTAAGCGTGAGCAAAACATAGAAGGACCAATGAGAGATTTATTCAGCGGTGACGACGGTGACAACGACGGAGACTTCGAGACTGACTCATCTGAAAGTAGTAGTATTAGGCATGGAATTGAAACTTACTTACTTTGTGCATAACTTCTATTTTTCACCTTTTGAGTGATAGCTAAATTTATTATCACGGACACATGATATAAGATGCAAGCAACCAGTAAAGTGAAACATGACAATACTACAAGTAACGATATTAACTAAATAATGTAATAAACCTACCTAACTTTTCGTATATATACAACCAACCAACCGGGAGAGAGAACAGTCGAAAAAATGGTTGAATATAACTAGTGAAATGACCAACACTATAAAAAAAAATCACAACTTACAATTCTATAATTATACAGAATCCAACTAGAATGTCAACAGAAATCCATTTATAGGCATTGTTTAACGCTCTTATACATGCCTCGGTTTTGAATCGATGCTCAATTTTTGGACTCATCCATAGTTGCGTAAACATTTTTGTTGTTGTTAGTTGACAGATGAACTTATCAAAATTTGGAAGTAATTCTGGACCTTCATTTGAAGTGCAAAGAACAACAGAGATTTGCGTTATGCGTAAAACAAATATCAAAAGAGAAAGTAGGGAAAGTACAGGATACTACCGTTATTTCATTGAACTGACCATACAAATATACACACATGGATATATATATATATATATATATATATATATATATATATCGCGTGGTAGTATTTCAAAAGCTAGCCAGCTAGCCATGAAGAAATACAATCAAACACACAGACAAAATTAAATTACACTGTGAAACTGTACACTACTTTGAAAATGAGAAAGTCTAGCTTGCCTCTACCTTCGGGAGTAGTTAAAAATGCCCTCTGATGTCGTGACGAGCCATCAAGTCTTTTTCGAAACAGTATTCAAAGTAAAAGAATCTGGCGTAAGAAACACTGGTTATCCTGCGTATTTAATGATATCACTAAAGCACCTCGAGAGGCTCAGTTGAAGGTGATAATTTTAGGTACATAGTAATATTTTTTTCCCGCATTGCTCACACCAACTTATTTCAACAGGTCTGTACAGAAATCATAATATGCAGACTATTTGTTTGAAGTTTACTTAGAAAATTTGTTTATATACCCAGTTCGACTTGTTACAGATTCACACTTCTGATTGGAGATAAAAACCAATCGTGAAGACTTTGAGATTGTTCACCTTTTTAGGTGCTAGTATGTATAATTCTCTTCCTCCCATTTCTTCTGAGCGTCGGTTCTAAGAACTAATCACCTGATTGAAGGACCAGTACTCAACAGCTACGCAGTATATTCATGGCATTCAAACGCTTCTGTTATGTCCTTTTTATTGTGTGATTAGCGGCTGAGGTCACGAGAATAGTTAAAAAAATGAAAACCACCAGGTCACACTATAGTAATGATTTGGGTAGCTCAACCCGTGAAACAGGAAAGAATACACTTGACAAACAAATCGACACGAATCACTGATGCACACATGGGAGAACACAAAGCCGAAAACGATGCAGAAGTGTATTATTATAACAAAATGTACAGATTTATGTGCACATGTTCAAAGTACACGTTCAATGTCTAGTGACTTATGTTTATTCCACTCATATTATTCGACAATCGGTTCACTGTGTTCATATAGCCCATATCTACAAAACAGAGAAAAAAGTATCACAGTCATGAGGTTAACATATTAGTTTCACAAATGTTATAGCTATCGCCCCTTCGAAAAATAAGGCGGTGACAGCGCCTGGACGCTTAATCAGATAAGCCAGTCTTTCACCTGCTGGAACTTCGTACTCGACAGTCACCAGCGGGTGTCAGAGGTAGTGGGAATGGGGTAATGAGCATGTCTGAACTGGTTATAATGCACCACCAAGACTTCTAACCTGTGTAGGTGTCGTACAATTAATGTCACAGGCGAACATCTGCAGATGACTCCGTAAGGTAGACAAGCGAACTTAGTGGATTGATCTTGCACAACATGCAGTCAATGCAGCCAAACACGGTCTCAGGTGTGTATTTCCGTAGGCCATTCAATGATTGTTTTTTTCTCATGATTATTCGCAAATTCTGCATACCCACCTGTTATGCTATATGCAGTCACTGTACCCTCCCGAAGCTTCCGTGGGAGTGGAGTGTAGTCCACAGTCTCATAAGGGAGAAGTAATGTTTAAATTTCACAAGGTAAGCGTAACTCATGACCGAAAGGACAGGTGGGAGAAACCACCCGAAAAAAGCTTGGATACCCGGCACGCGAGTAAACATTATGGCAGAGCTTCATTTCAGCAATCGGTTGAAATGTAATTGGTAAAAGTAAAACTGATTTATTCCTCCGATTTGTACACCATCAAGTCATTATCCCGTCGATGATACTGGGTGGTGTACATATTTCAAATTCCGAACATAGAACAAACCTGGACTACCAGTTGATTTCCATATGCACCTCCTTGATCAGTGTAAGGCTGGGGGAGGGGGCTTCATAACGTATCATCTATGTTCTTCAGTTCCACGTTAGTGTCATTAGGACGAATGAGGCACTGTTTGGAAACTAAAACTTGCAGCCAGCTTGTACAACAATCGCTGGAACGTGGTGGGGGGCATTCATAAGACCGAATAACATGGTTTCAAAATCATAGTCCAGTGGGCACGACGAAGGCAGTTTCAGGTGTCTTCACAAGGCAGCTCTACCCGTCAATAACCTGAATCTAGTGCAGAGCAGTTGGGGAGGCCGGTTGGTGACATCGCACGTCAGGCCATTGCTCGAGTGGAACCCGAAAGGGAAGAGACGAGTGGGACGTCCAAGGGTGACATGGAGGAGTTGAAACAGTATGGACTAACATGGATGCAGGTGAAAAGTACAGCAAAAGACAGAAGCAAGTGGAGACGTGCACTTGAAGCCCTATGTTCCACTAGGAACCCAAGAAAACAACAATAATAATAGTGTAGAGCGTCACTGGGACCCATCCAATGCTACCCTGGGGCCTATACGAGGTGATGGAAGGGAATCTTGTAATGGCATTTAAGCGGCAATAATCCACACACAGGTGGAATGAGCCATCTTTTTTCCTAACAAGAACAATGGGAGATGCCCACGATGATGTTGACGTTTTTTCCTTGATAGCATTCAACAGGTTCATAGTTAGTAGGTATGCGTGAATAAGACATGTTATCTCCACTCTTGATCTCATGTTGCAAGACACTTGCTCGGCTCATAGCTTAGCAGTCATCTAATAAGTCACTAAAATCTTGGAGCAGAGTCAGGCTGTCAGCTCGACTGTTTGCATTTAGATGTGGGTTTGCTTTTACCTTTACAGTTGCTGCCTGTAGCAATGCACAGCTAGCAGAATATTGACTGCACCACTGAGATCATCTAACCGCAATATCACGCATACCCAAATTAACACGAAGACGCTTTCTGCTCAGCCAAAAATTCAGGACCTAGTATTACGTCCCGTGTTATAATACCATGGACTGCAAAAGAGGATAGGCAGGTGAACTGTAGTATGACAACCAGTAAGCTGAGGTAGTTGCCATAATAGTGGCACCATTCTCTGCAATTAGTTCCTGTATAGTGGAACGCACCTTAGAGCCTGCTTCCAGAGGCAGTAAGTACCTAGAATGGATGACAGAGGATAATGCCCGTGACAACCAGAAACGACACATTCACACTGTTTACTAACTCTTCAAGCATAAGTGGAGATTTCAAAAAACAATGAGTGAAAGACGACACTTTAAGGGTTGACTCACCTGATGGTATTCTGTAATGTTCACATCGCCAAGCTTGTCAACCAAACTTCCCACATTGACTACATCTTTGGCAGGGAATTTTTGGTTTCAAATGTTGGGACGGCACTGCAGACTTTACAACTGCTGTTGCGTCCCCAAGGCATTGCCGAATTGTGTGTTGACGCGCTGTTTTTAGTCTGCAGTTTCCAAGTCGCAGCATGTTAAGCGTGTAGTCGGCAAAATCAAATAGTCTGTACTTTCGAATCTCTTCCACTGTCTCTAGAGCTTCCAACACACTGCACAAGTGACATTCCATGTTGTGAGAAAGAAGACCCCGGGTGAAGTGTGCACAGATATGTGTAGGTAATCAGAAGCTCTCTCGCGCTAGGTTATCGCTGGCCGCTCAAGAAGGAATGAACATGGGCGGACGTGCTGCCGTTGTTGGTGATTGCAATGACTGGTGAACTCCCCTCCCAAAGATTGAGCGGCGAAGTGCATAACTATTCAAAGTAACATGGTTTGAGTATACTAATCCCGTGGTGAGAAACAGCTAAGATGAACTGTATTCGAAACTTTCTACGTTCGTAATCGCTTTTGTTGACTAACAGTGGTAACTCTCACACAGAGAAACTTTTATGACGTTTAAGAGTGGTTGGTGGCACTTTAAGGTGTCTTGTATCGATCACAACTACGACCCACGTTATTCGTAGTGCGCCAAACTCACCGTAAAACACTGTAATCCCACTCGTCAAGCAATGATCTGAAACAGAGAGCAAAGCGCACGTTAGCAGTGTGATCACACAAGTGTTGCGTGCTAGTAAGAACGAGGACTCAAGGTCAAGTATTATATTTACAACCAATCGCAATACAAGTAGATAAGAGGGAAGGGCACTCCTATTGGTCATCCGTTGCCTCGTCTTGGGTAACCAATCCCTGCATACTTCGCAGCCAACCTGAAAGTAGACAAGCATGGTTTGAACATTAGAAAACCGCCAAACTTACCATGCCTTACACTACCCCCTCTCCCATAGGAGCACTGTCCGCAGTGCTAGGTGACTGTTCCTGCGGGACTTGTCTGCTCTAAGGCCTGTTGTCGAAAAGGTTTTAGTCTATTGAAGTGTGTGACTAGACTATGAGAGGAATTCGGTTCCTGAATCCTACAGGTGCAGTCACTTAGTACCTCTACTACAGTGAATGGTCCTTCCCAGCGTTTATGGAATTTAAGAGCTTTCCCTTTAGGTGGTGCCTCCTTAAGTAGCATCACCTTGTCTCCTGGCTCGACTGGTGATCCATGTGCTTTCCTATCATAGTATTCTTTCTGGTACCTCTGGTTTGTTTGGAGTATATCCCTAGTCATCTGATGTACCTTGTTCAGGTTTCGTCGAAGTCTGATTACGTGTTCAGATGCAATCAGTGTATCCTCTCCTAGTGTGTTTGAAGTCAGATCGATTGGCAACCGGAGTTCTCTTCCAGTGACCATATAATGAGGCGTTTGACGCGTAGCTTTGTGAATGCTTGCTCTGTATGCCATTAAGCACTGTGAGAGTGATCGGTCCCATTCCCTGGGGTTGTTTTGATCTACAAATGCCTGCAAGAGGGCTTTAAGTGTCCGATTGGTGCGTTCAACCAAGCCATTTCCCTGTGGGTGGTACGCGGTAGTGCGTGTCTTCCGGATACCCATTATACGACAGAGTTCGCTGACAACGATACTTTCAAAGTTGGATCCTCGATCTGAATGCAGTTGAAGTGGTGCCCCCCAACGGCTGACCCAGTGGTCAAAAATTGACTCTGCGATGGTTACAGCATCAATCTGTGGGATCGCAATAGCCTCGCACCATTTGGTAAAATGGTCTACCATGACTAAAATATAGTTATTATTTCTGGAAGTTACTGGGAGAGGTCCAACCAAGTCTATTTGTACTAAGTCATTCGGATGGCCAGCTATAATGGGTTCTAAGGGTGCCTTATTATATTTGTGCGGAGCCTTAATAGTTTGGCATACCTCGCAGGAGTCACAGAAATCTATGATGTCTTTCCTCTGGTGAGGCCACCAATAACGTCTTTTAGCCGCTTCAATCATTTTCCCTGAGCCCGCGTGGCCTAACTGCTGGTGTAATGACAATAGTACTGTGGGTAGTGCCGACTGTGGAGCCACAACGCGACGAGTATAAGTGGGTCCATGTTGGTAGTAGAGGATGTCATCGACAATTTTCAGATTATCCCACAGAGACCATAAACACCGGGTTTCCCATCCAAGCTTACTTATTTCCTGGGTTGTCGGTCGTTCGCCTCCATTTCGAACACGTTCGTAAATCAAGGCCAGTTCAGGGTCTGAAGACTGAAGTTCAGGCCAACTATATGAAGTATGAGCCTCTAGTTGGAGCAGCGAAACTTGTGCTTCGGTGCATGATGGGCAGTCACCGTGATACCTAAGAGGTTTTCTTGACAACGCATCTGCATTTCCATGATTCTTACCCGGTCTATGCATGCATTCGAAGTCATACTCTTGTAGGTGTTCTTGCCATCTGGCAATCTGACCCTCAGCTTCTTTGAAGTTATGTAGCCAGCTAAGGGCTTTGTGATCAGTGCGTACAATGAAATGTCTACCGAGGAGATATGCCCTAAAGTGTTTAACAAAATTGACCAGTGCCAGCATTTCTTTCCGCGTGGTGCAGTAATTCTTCTCACTCTTGTTGAGTGCTCGACTTGCATAGGCTATCACCTTTTCTACTCCATCTGCGTCTTTTTGAGACAAAACTGCCCCGATACCAGAGTCGCTAGCATCTGTATCTAGGATGAATGGACCTGCCTGGTCAGAAACATTGGGATACGCTAGGATAGGGGGGCTACATAAACAGTTTTTTAGTCTTTCGAAGGCTTCCGTCGCTGATGCTGTCCAATTGTAGTCTTTCTTCTTAAGAATGTCGAATAGAGGAGCTGCAAGGAAAGAGAAGTTAAGTACAAAACGTCGATAATACGAGGCTAACCCTAAAAAACTATGTAACTCGGGGGCTGAGTTTGGGAGCGGCCAGTCTTTAACTTCCTGAACTTTTGCTGGATCACATTTAATGCCTTCGGCTGAAACAATGTGACCTAAGAAACACACTTCTTTCCTGAAGAATTGACATTTCGATGGGTTCAGTTTTAACCCAACGGTCTGCATCCGTTCTAATACTTCGGAAATATCACTTAAATGTTCGGTCAACGTCTTACTATGTATGATAACATCATCTAAATATACCAAACACTTACCTGGTATGCAATCACTCAAGACCGTTTGCATGAGGCGTTGGAATGTTGCTGGGGCATTGACTAACCCAAACGGCATTGTTTCAAACTCATACAGGCCTGCTTGTACAATGAATGCTGTCTTTTGCCTGTCATCTGGGTGTACTTCAACCTGCCAATATCCCGATGCCAGATCTAGAGTGGTAAACCAATTCGACCCCTCTAAGGCATCAAAAGTGTCGTCTATGCGTGGAAGGGGAAAGCAGTCTCGTCTAGTTAACAGGTTTAACTTACGATAATCTACACACAACCGGAGTGTCCCATTCGATTTCTTAACTAAAACTACCGGTGAAGCCCATGGAGATACGGATGGTTTGATGACATTTTTCTCTAACAGTTCATCAACTAACCTGTTAAGCTCCTTCTGGTAATGTGCAGGTACTCGCCGTGCAGGTTGTCTACAAGGTGGGGCGTTACCCGTTTCTATGTGATGTTGGACCAGTTTTGTTCTTCCCGGGCTTTTTCCATCCCAGTCAAAACAGTCCTCATATTTGTCTAACATTTTATTAAAGTTGGCAGCCGTTTCCGATGGTAGGGGTTCTATAGTCGTCAGCATTCGCTGTTTCTCACTCTTAGCATCTCCCTGCACGCCAAAAGTGCCGTGCTCTTTGTCGTTCCCTACAATAAATGGGATGGAACAGTCCTTCAGTATAAGAGTCCTATGACTACAATCTATTATTCCCGACAGCTTTTCCAGGAGGTCGACTCCCAAGATTACCTGCCACGGCACCCGGGTAGAAATGATGAAATTGTGTTGAAGTGACAGTGTTCCCAATTTAAGTGGCAGCAGGACCAGTCCCTGGGATTGCATGCAATCTCCATTGGCTGTCGTAAGCCGCAAATTGTGAGTCCCTATTGTTGGCCTAAACGTCTCTGGAACACATGAGGAATGTACGACAGAACAAGTTGCTCCTGAGTCAACTAACATAACACACTTTTTCCCACCTATATAACCTACAACTTTCGGGGAGGAGGTGACACCGATTAGGTTTACAGTAGGCACACAATTCATATCGACATGTGACTCACCTGCATTGTGACCACAACTCCTAGCAAGCTTACCAAACCGCCTGCAGTAGTAGCAATCGTTTCTTGAAGTGGATTGCGACTGTGGGCGTCCTTTCCACGGTGGTGTAGGATTCTGTGCATGCTTTGTTGTTGTGTGCTGATATCCCATTGCGTTTACTTGTGGGCATGTGGTTCCTGGCTCTTCCAGGCTTTCCATTAGGCGTGCCCTAGCTTCCGCTTCTGTCATGGATGCTGGAGTGTGCAAGTTGAAGTCCTTCCTGTAACGGACGTCGACGCCCTGCAAGAACTTGGAATATATAGCGCTTTCAACCTCTGAATGTGTCTTGTCCTGCATAGCTTGACGCGCAAGCTTGCGGAGACGTAAGGTGAACTGGTTGATAGATTCACCTTGTCTCTGGTTGCACTCGCTGAATCTTTTCAGCGCTTCAATGGGAGGTATTGGTGGCACTATACGTGCTCTTAGAGTACTCAACAGGGTGGTCAAGGGCATATGCACGTAATCCAAACCAATTGTGTACATTTCCAAGGACCGTCCAACAGAATCGATGACGAATGCGTTCGGGTGAGGCACGTTCATCAGATCAATGTATCGGCACACCTTGTCCGACCACAGCTCGAAATCATCACCCACCTCCAGTGTATGCGGCAAGGGATGGACATATCGCGAAGCAGGCTGATTTGACTGAAAAGCTGGAGCCCTCACTTCAGCCAATTGATCCACCTCGTGAGATGCTGTCTGTTTGACAGGAGAAGTGTTCTTGGAAGCCTCATTGGGTCGAGACTTAGAAGAAGAAAGTTTTTTCGTTGGCAGGCTCGCCATTTATGTAATCCCACTCGTCAAGCAATGATCTGAAACAGAGAGCAAAGCGCACGTTAGCAGTGTGATCACACAAGTGTTGCGTGCTAGTAAGAACGAGGACTCAAGGTCAAGTATTATATTTACAACCAATCGCAATACAAGTAGATAAGAGGGAAGGGCACTCCTATTGGTCATCCGTTGCCTCGTCTTGGGTAACCAATCCCTGCATACTTCGCAGCCAACCTGAAAGTAGACAAGCATGGTTTGAACATTAGAAAACCGCCAAACTTACCATGCCTTACAACACCCCCTTCTAAGTTGCGCGGGACAACAATGTGCTACCTTGTAAGGCTTCCAATATCCAATATCCTGATTACGAGCTAGTATAAACCAGTGATTTCTTTGAGCTCGCTTCTTGATTGTGAGGTAGAGGTTCCAGATCTTCGGTGAGCTTCTGCGTAGTAAGTCCCGCCACTCGACTGCTTTAGCTCTGGTAGACTCCAGGAGGAGTGGTGCGGGGATTGGTCGAGATGTGGTTTGTAGTATGCAGTATGTTAGGACTGTATTGCTGCCGTGAATGGAGTTTGACCTAACTCCCGTTGGTCATTCGGTGTAGTCATAAAAGCAGAATAGTAATAATAATAATAATAATAAAAATAATAGGTTGTAGTGTAGATAATATAGGTTGAGATTGTAGTACCCCTATACCAACTGTAAACATGCTTTTTAATCTAATTTGTATACTTGCATTATATGTGTATACAGACTGATTTTATATATACTTCGCAAATACTTGTCCATTCACTGTTGAATATTACCTTGACACAATTTCGAATTTGACTACTGCTTCAATACATATTCGTAATCTTCACAAGTGCCTTTTGATTTACGTTGTGGGCGTCGAGTAGCCACAACGTCTGCGCACATCAATAAGAACGAAGAAATACATAGAATATATGTGTACAGCAGTTTAGTCAGACAACGCACGCAACAAAATTGGTGAGCCCGACGTGATCTTTCGACCCCGACGACCAATTTCGACAGCGACGACGAATTGTTGACCCCAACGACAAATTTCTACCCCGACGACAAATTGTCCATCGCGACGACAACTTTTTCACCTCGACGATAACTTGTTCACTGCGACGATAACTTGTTGACTCCAACGACGTTTTGTTCACCCGGACGCATCATTACACTTGCTGGATTAATTAAACTCTAACTTTATCGGATATATATACATATAATAGACATTTCGAGCTGATTCTTGTGCTTTCTCATCGCACAACTTGCAGTAATCTGTGGTAAGCACCTGCATTGCATGTTTTTCTGTTTTACCATATTCTTGGTGTGCATAATTTTTGCTATTTTGTTACTGTTAAACCATTTTTCTACGAATTGTATCATGTCTTCCGATACCCTGATACCTTACAGCTGGGATCTGTTGGTACCATTTCTCTTACTGTACCAGTTTTTAGGCCCAAAGACTCCCATCTTTGGTTTGCACGACTGGAAAATTATTTCACTGCCAATAAGCTTACGTCACAGACGGTTAAATTTGGCATATTGAGTACAGTACTACCAGACGAAATCGCCGAACAGGTTCGACAACACATAGTTCAGCCCAGCACAGACGCTCCTTACGACAAGTTGAAAGAAGAAGTACTTCGATGCACTTCACTTTCTGATAGGCAAGCACTCGATCGTTTGTTAAGCAACGTAGAGCTAGGCGATAAAACCCCATCACAACTCATGAGGCACATGCAAAGCCTAGTAGCAGGAAGGGATATCGACAAAAGTCTCTTTTACCAAATTTGGTTGCGACGACTTCCTGCAAACATTCAACAAGTTCTTGCTTACGGAGATGACGACATTGACATTGAGAAGCTTGCCAAAATCGCAGATCGCATGTATGAGAGGTCAACACCTCAATCTGTTGCTTCCACCAGCAGAATGCCAGACACTGACGACAGGATACAGGCTCTAGAACACAAAGTCGACACCGTACTGAGTCAGTTAGCAGCACTGACCACACGCACACGACCAAGCCGTTCTAGAAGCTCGTCTCGTCGACGTCTTTCTCGATCACCCAGCACGTCACGACATCACGATACTATTTGCTGGTACCACCGTAGTTACGGAAGCAATGCACGACGGTGTCGTTCACCTTGCAACTTTCAGGCTAAACCAAAAGATATATCGTCATGTATGAAAACTTCTACTGTTGGCAATCTACGATCTAGCAGTCGTTTGTTTTATGTAACAGATAGAAATACCGGTACTACGTTCTTAGTCGACACAGGAGCAGAGGTTAGTGTTCTCCCTCCGACTACGCAGGAACGTCAACATCCTGACCCTGCAGTTACGCTCCAAGCCGTTAATAAGTCTAATATTGTTACATATGGTAGTAAACGAATGACTTTAGATTTTGGTCTGCAGAATACCTACATTGGTCTTTCATCATCGCAGACGTTCCATCCCCAATCCTTGGTATAGATTTTCTACAGCAACACAAACTGCTAGTTGATCCGGTTAGCCCTAAGCTTATAGACTCGCTCAATAAAAGGTACATCGCTGGTACGATTAGCCGTGCATCATCGCTGAACTTGATGGTCACACGCACACCAGCATCTCCATATACTGACTTAGTAAATCAGTTCCCTGACCTTCTACAACCCTCTTTCCGAGCAACAGAACTAAAGCATCAAGTGGTTCATCACATTAAAACCACTGGACCACCAGTTTTTGCACGTCCTCGACGCCTTGACCCACATCGACTTAAAATCGCAAAAACAGAGTTCGATAAAATGTTAGAGCTCGGCATTATTCGACCATCCAACAGCTCTTGGTCTTCACCGCTGCACATGGTACCCAAAAAGTCTTCTGGTGAGATACGGCCATGCGGGGATTATCGAGCTTTAAACAAGCAAACGGTACCTGACCGATACCCCATACCGCATATTCACGATTTCGCCAGCAACTTGCCAGAGGTTAAAATTTTCTCCAAAATCGACCTTGTCAGAGCGTACCATCATATTCCCATCCACCCGGATGACGTTCCAAAAACCGCTATCACCACGCCATTCGGCTTATACGAATTCGTGCGCATGCCTTTCGGGCTGATGAACGCCGCTCAGACATTTCAACGTCTCATCGACCAAGTACTCCGCGGCCTGCCCTTCGTCTACGCATACATTGACGACTTACTAATTGCAAGTGCAGACGAAACCGAGCATGTGAAACATGTGAAGACGGTGTTTGAAAGACTTCACAAATACGGCATGACTATCAATTTAGATAAATGCGAATTTGGTAAGAAATCACTGAAATTCCTCGGTCACTTGATTGACAATCAAGGAATTAGACCAGTCCCCGACGATGTACAAGCCATCAAAGACTATCCATTACCAGATTCTTTCAAGAAACTACGGCGATTTTTGGGTCTAGTCAATTTTTACCGGCGTTTTATCCCGAACTGTGCTAGAGTTTTGCAACCGTTGACCGACTGCTTACGTGGACATAGTCGTTCATTCTATTTGCCTGCATTTTTTTTTTTTTTTTTTGAAGCTGTTAAACAATCACTAAACGACAAGACGCTCTTAGTCAGACGCCAGAATGACGCCCCCTGTCTCTCATGACAGATGCTTCAGATGTCGCCATTGGGGCAGTGTTACAACAGCAGGTACATGGCGAATGGCAACCCCTTGCATTCTTTTCGAAACGACTGAATCCTACTCAATGTCGATATAGCACCTTTGGTAGAGAGTTATTAGCTGTTTATTTAGCAATCAAGCACTTTCGACATATGCTGGAAGGTACACCTTTTACTGTCTTTACAGACCACAAGGCTCTAACGAAAGCCTTATCAGCAAAACAGGATAACTACTCTCCACGTGAACTACGACATCTCGAGTTTATATCCCAGTTCACCTCCGATCTGCGACACATAAAGGGTAAAAACAATGAAGTGGCAGACGCTTTATCACGTATGCACATTGATAACATTGTATGCCCAGACATCGACTACGAACATCTCTCAAACTTACAACGAGATGACGCCGAACTCAAAAAGATCATGTCTTCTAAAACAACATCTTTAAACCTCGAGGCAATTCCTTTCGGCACGACAAAAGTTATCTGCGACACCTCTACAGGTAAATATCGACCTTTCGTTCCAATAGCTATGAGACATACAGTATTCGAGAAGTTACATAACTTGTCGCATCCTGGTGTTAGCGCTACTACCAAGCTACTAAGAGAAAGATTTATCTGGCCAAACATTAACAGCGACGTTAAGAAGTGGACACGAAATTGCTTGTCTTGTCAAAGAGTCAAAATCAACCGGCACACCAAAGCACCACTTGGTCGCTTCCCTAACCCCGACTCTAGATTTGACCATGTACATGTAGACATAGTTGGTCCACTGCCTCCTTCCAATGGTTTCAACTATATTCTAACCTGCATTGACAGATTTACTCGTTGGCCAGTAGCAGTTCCATTAATCGACGTCTCAGCTGAAACGGTAGCTAAAGCTTTAGTCGAAAACTGGATAGCCAACTTTGGTGTCCCATCAATTATCACTACAGACAGAGGTGCCCAGTTTGAAAGCCGAATTTTTGACCAACTAACTGAATTACTAGGCATTAAACGAATACGAACGACAGCGTATCATCCTAGTTCCAACGGTATGGTCGAACGATTTCATCGACAACTCAAAGCTGCACTCGCTGCTTCTTTGACTCGAAACGATTGGTCAACCAAACTTCCACTAGTATTACTTGGTATACGAGCTACTATAAAGAAAGATATTGGCTGCTGTGTTTCCGAACTAGTCTATGGAACAACATTACGATTACCAGGAGAATTTTTCACCCCGGGTAACCAAGTTCCACACGATATGACTGGTTACGTGCACCAGCTAAAACGACACATGAACGAGCTAAAGATATCAATTCCACGTCAGCAGGAACGAGCGTCATACATCCCGTCACAACTGACAGATTGTACTCACGTCTTCGTCAGGAGAGAAGGTGTACAACGACCACTTCAACCCGCTTATGATGGCCCATTCAAAGTTCTAAACAGAAACGCGAAAGTTATCACGATAGAAAGATTGAATAAAACAGAAGCCATCAGTATCGACAGAGTCAAACCAGCGTTCCTCGACGATTTCGAAGTCAACGATAAGAACCAGCTGAACGACGTGCCAACACCTACATCCACACAAGCTTCAACGTCGACAGAGAAGCCTGCGAAAACAACACGATCTGGTAGACGAGTCCATTGGCCTAAACGTTACGTGCAAGTCATCGAAATATAACTTACTACGAATTTTCATTTTTATTATCTTTATTCGTAATTGTCATTTGATTACTCATTTAACTGATTAATATTTTCATACATAAATCACGTCACTATTATTTTAACATCGATATTTCCTATATTATTATATTTAATCACATCTCGTATATTATTCACGTATCGTTTTCGTCTACCGACTACAGATCCCCGGACAATTTTATCGTTCCTTATATATTCTATTACGATTAGCAATTTCACTTTCCCTAGATTATCGCATTTATTATCAATGTTATTAACCGCTTTAAACCGCTCATTTTTCAGCTTAATAAATCGCCTTCTGTGTACTATCGCTGCTACGTATTACGCTGACGCATGTTATTTTCGAACACTTAAATGTATTTTTTTTATATTTTAGTGTTCTGGTGGGGGAATTATGTAGTACCCCTATACCAACTGTAAACATGCTTTTTAATCTAATTTGTATACTTGCATTATATGTGTATACAGACTGATTTTATATATACTTCGCAAATACTTGTCCATTCACTGTTGAATATTACCTTGACACAATTTCGAATTTGACTACTGCTTCAATACATATTCGTAATCTTCACAAGTGCCTTTTGATTTACGTTGTGGGCGTCGAGTAGCCACAACGTCTGCGCACATCAATAAGAGCGAAGAAATACATAGAATATATGTGTACAGCAGTTTAGTCAGACAACGCACGCAACATGATAAGTGGAATAATAAAGGTGACCTAAGGAAAAGATAGAGTGAGAGAAGGCAGAATAGGTCGTGGGGATTTAGTTTGTACGCTTATCCATTGACAGTGTGGTTTCAAGTTTTATGGGGATAAGGCATTGAGACACAAACCTTGCATTTTTGCATGATTGTCTAGCTTCCGCTTAAAAATCTCCAGAGATGGCGCTGTAGTCACGGCCGCCGGTAAAGCGTTCCAGAGACGGCAAACACGAAGCGAAAAGAAATGTGATCGCACTCGAGTCTTTGGTCTCTGGTGTGCTATCCTTAGCGGGTTACCTCGTGGAAGCCTATAATCACTTAATGGCAGGATGCTTTTATTTGGGTGGGCCTGGTCATTTAGGATCTGGTAGACGGTGATGAGGTCTCCCCTGTGCCTTCGGTAACTAAGTGTGAAAAGACCTAATTTCTTTAGTCTTTCCTCATATGATTTGTTGCGGAGGCCGATCACCCATTTTGTCGCTCGTCTCTGGACACTTTCTAGAATGTTAGCATCCCTTTTGAGTAGCGGAGGTGCAATGATATTATGCACCTCAAGGTGTGGCCTCACATATGCCTTATATAACCTTAAGAACAGTTCGGGAGTGAGAGCTCCCAGCTGCCTGTGCATAAAGTGTAAAGTTGCGTAGGCTTTGGCGACGTCCCTCGAGTAATTTCCACTGGTGTCTAGCTTTTCTGTTAGAATAAGACCTAGTTCTCGCTCTGATGGAACACAACTCAAGTTCTGGCCACCAAGGGTGTAATTTACACTCTGTGACCTGCCCGAATGAAGTTGCACTACTTTGCACTTCTTTAGGTTGAAAGGCATTCCGTTAGCCAGAGCCCAGTTTCCCAGAGTGTGCAGGTCAGCCTGCAATCTGTCTGAGTCTTCCGATGAGTTTATTGCTCTCCAAATCTTTACGTCGTCAGCGTAAAGAAGCGCAGAGCAGTTTAGTTGGGGGGGCAGGTCGTTGATAAAAATCAAAAACATCAACGGCCTTAGGATAGAACCCTGAAGAACCCCTGATGCCGAGGTGTGCCAGGATGATCGGATGCGGTTGACTTTGGTGCAGAATTCTCTCTCGCCTAAGTAATCTTTCAGCCATGCGAGAAGTGCTCCAGAAACACCCGCCTTGCTTATTTTGTGAAGGAGCAGACCATGGTGAACTGTGTCGAATGCTTTCGCAAAGTCGAGAAAGATCACATGGGCTGGTACCTTTTTGTCCCAGGATAGTGTCAGTCGTTCCAAGCTAGTAGGAGATTCGTCACGCAGGATCTTCCCCTCCTGAAACCGTGCTGTGCTTCGTGAAGAAGGTTAGTCCCATCGAAGTATTTTCTCATGTGGTCGTCAATGATACTTTCCAATATCTTCGATATCACTGGAAGTAGAGCAACTGGTCTGTAACTGGTCACATTCTGCCGGTCACCACCATTGAAGATTGGGGATAGGATTGCTCGTTTCCATTCACATGGAAGTTTCCCTACATCAAGGGAGTGTTGGAACAGATCACTTAGGGGTTGGCAGAGACTTTCTGAACACTGCTTCAGGACAGATGGTCTGATATCATCACAACCCGAAGACTTTCCCGAAGCTAACCCTCCCAATTTTGCAAGTACCATAGCCGGGGTAATTTGAAATGTACCCAGGCTTGTGCCTAACTGTTTCTGACCTTCCAACTGTGACCTCACCTAAACAAATATCATTTGATAAATGCACAGACTTGCTATGTTTTAGTCATTTGCCTCTTATTCATGACTATGTTTTCTGCCTTTACGACATGCTTAAACTTGGACTTCACTTCAGCTTACCAAGGGTTGTAAGTTGGATGTTCTTTTTTACAACATACAAGATTAAACATAGTTCATATAAACTTGAGATACTGTCTTGGTGCTTGGTTCTGGATCTTAGTCAGACTTTATATAGTCTATGCAGATATGCTAAACGCAATAAGTGCATAAGTTTCATTTGAAAGAAACATAGTTTGTGCAAATGCGGTGGAACCACAGGTACTCACGAAATTCTCCTGCCTGATAGTCCTACAGTTCGGTCGACAAGCACTCTAGAAAAATCAGTGATATAAGAGTTCAGTGGAAATCAGGAGAGTTGGTAGGCAAAACAAATGGGCGGTAAGGCAAAAGAATTTATAGTGAGACGTGTTAGGCAGTGTGAACACATGCGCATACGGCAGAAGTAGGTGGGAAAGACGGACCTGGAAGGAGTAAAATAGTTTAAGATATTGGGATTTGTGGAGGTAAGTGCAGTATTTGTGATGTAGGCTACTAACAGGCTACTACCATTAAAGCTCGTAATCCCATCGTTTTTATGTGGTCTGGCCTTCTTCAGTAGCTGTCTGCTGATAGAATAGCCGCCACATTGGTAGGCTAAGAATTTCATAGGTAGAAAACCCTACGTGAAAATCAGTTAACCCTCATCATTTTTGCCGCCATTCCATGGGAGAATTCATTTACGGCTATCCCATGAAATACTACTGTTCCTTATATGTGATAGACCCACGTACCTCCGATAGCCTAGTAGATACAAAGAAGTTTGTAAGTTGCGTCGCTCATTCGTGGCAGAAATGCGGGCAGTGCTGATTGTCAGTGCTTCCCTGTAATATGATTTACGTTTAGCAGTTAATGTTATTACCTCTATGTCACCGATTAAATGTGATTTAATCTCATGACATGCTTCACCAAAAATATTTTCTTATATGTCAAAATAAATGTAAAATTTAATAACTTGAACAAATGAACTCACGCTTTATTCATATCATCTAGAATTCTTCTTGTTAAAAATCCATGTTAAACATATAATTGCGTAATTTACATGAAAAAATTAGTGGACTAGGTAAAAAGACAGCCTGAGTTCCTGGAATAAAACGAATGGCGTCGAAACGGCAATCTGAGTTGGATGGAGTAAATGTAGTTGAAGATTGAACGATCAATTCTTGGTTGTTTGCTCAAAATCAACTTCCCCAATTTTCGCGGAGGCATCAATACGACAGTCATCGTCTCATCGGTCGCTGTTCAGAAAGAAGAGTAAAACACCGTCAGAAGTAATATTGTGATTTATTATTGTAATATTTGTTCACAGACCTTAGTCATACGTGATTTATATGTTGGTGTAACAATAAAGAATCCTCGAGTCAACAATTGGTGTTTTGGTTTCTTCGTCCGTTATTACTAAGCGTTTCTGAGAAACTTCAAGCGACAGCGTGAGCCCGAGAGTAGCAAGAGCTGGGCATTAACGGTTTACGAGACGTGGCTGACAGTTTCTGACGACAGAAACAGCTCTGGCGGATTCAGACAGTTGGTGAAAGTTTGGATAGTCGCCGTTCATTTTTCCTGGTGCCGGTCAAGTCCTCTTTCAACAAGCAATATCTGGAACATTTTTGGAATTGGGTGAAGTTCAACAATGCCTGGGTCAAAGAAGGGACAGAGTGTCTTGGATGCAAACAGGAAAGTAAGTCATGGTGACTTGTCTGTTACTTGTAACGATGTGTCTGATGTTAAGCATGACATGGTTGATGTTACTGTTTCGCCGTTCAGGGATAATAGGAACATCAAACTCCCTAAATTTGAACCACGGTGTTTTGATGGAAACCCGGCTGATTATTTACAATTTGTAAAGGAGTTTGAGATCATGTTGAGTGGTTTTTTATTAAATGATGAATTGAAGTTAATGTATTTGATGAGATATTGCACTGGAGATGCTGCAAGAGCTATACAGTGTTGTAAGTTTATGAAGCCAAACGAGGGCTACGCTGAGGCTATGAGCATATTACGTCAAAGGTTTGGAAGATCTTCAATGATTGTAAGGAACGTATACGAAGCTGTCAAAGGTAACGGCAGTCAACTTCAAGATGACTCCAAGGCACTTACTGAGTTTTTAGATAATCTTATGACTTATAAGAATACCTTGATTTCGATGAATTGCATGAGTGACCTCAACTCGAGTTTTATACTAGAAGTAATAGCGAGACGCCTACCTACTCGACTGCAAAGGAAGTGGGTGAAGATAAGCTCCCGTATGGAGGATGAGGGTATCGAGCCAAAATTTGATGATATCCTGAAACTAGTAAAAGATAGTGTCAATCAATCTATGAGCAAGTTTGCCAGTATATTGAATCTCACCCCTAGGATAGAGCAGTCTGAGGGTAAAATGCAATCATTGATGACGAATAGGCCTCAGAGAGGTGGATATCGAGAAGGCTCCATGATGTCTAGTAATGCATATAGACCTAGTGAGTGTAACAGGTTTCGTAGTACATCCTCAACAGATAAGTTACAAGATGCAAGACAAACACGGTTTTGTTTTACACGTGTGCAAGAGGTGCATACAGAAGTGAACTGTGAACCAGTGAGCAATTTCAGTGATAAGCTAAATGTAAACTCCAGGCCTGACTCCGAATTGTGTGACGATAACGGTGCGGTGAAGAAGTCTGTAGTTGCAACTGGTAAGCCATTGTTGAATAGAGTGTCACAGAATAGAGTTGCTGCTTCAGAGTCCAGTTCTAACCCTACAAGTGTACAAGGTATTACTAGTCAGAGTGAAGATATAAAACCTTTTAGGATTTGTGAGGAGGAATCATAATAGTCTACTTCTGTTATTAAAGAGTTTGAAAATGATGAACTTGACGGTAAAGTGAATATTCGTGACAATGATCATGATACTTCACAGTTGTCTTTGGTTGATCATGATGAGATGAGGGATATGCCTACTACTGCTGAGTTGAACAAAAGTTCTGTACAACCTGAACGTGAAGTGGAAATAAATGCAGATGCAGTTGCAGAAGGCATGCATACTTGTCAGACCGTCAGTGTGAGTGATCAGCATGTAGCCCACCTATCATCAGATGCTAGTGCTAAACATGAGCTGATAGTAAAAGACAGCAGTGGTGGTGGTCTTGCAGGTAGACAAATTTCTGAAAGTCGAGCAACAACAGCTTCTGATCCACCGCTAACTTCATCAACTGATATCAATCAGTCGTCGTTGGTGCTGTCATCCACAATGAAACAGATGCCCATCAACTCAAGTGTCTTGTCCAATGACTATGCTAGTGTCAGTTCGTTTGAAAGGACGAATATCAATGGTCAGTTTAGTGAAGATAAGCCAGGTGTAAACGAGATAGTAATTCTTAAATTGACTTGCATGAATAAAGGCATTTCAAGTTTCAAGTTACTATTTGAATGCTATTATCTTTGGTGTAAATTACTCTGTTTCTACGTTTGGTTGACTAGATACTTCGTGTGTTTGTTCGTCATCTATGTTCTACGATACAATGACATGGGCGTGTTACCGTTCAGATTTGAGGATATAGCTGATAGAAGGAAATCAGCAAATGAAATCTGCGACGATTTTCCGACCCAGGGCGTCAACCTGAGAAGGGTTGTAAGCGTACTGGTGTAAGTCCTGCAATTCTTCGAAGGAATTCCACCAAGAAATGATCCGCGAGGTTATTAGTACTGTTTGTGCATACGAGTGGTGTGTCTTCTCAGTTTGTGATTTTCGATTATTTGTGTTTACTTGTTGTTTTCGTACCTTGTTGTTATTACATAATTTTGTTAAAATTTTCGTCGTGATTACTTCTGAAGTTGTGTCCACTCTTCTACATCCGTGAATGAATTGATTGATGTTAGGGACAGCAGATGGGTCGTATACGCCGAGGAGGCTAGGCTATTGCTGAGAATGAAATGCACACGGAGATAATTGTTAGCTGTGGTCCCACACGCCGGGGAGAAAGAGTGTAGACGACTGAGGCTCGCATGCGTCATCGTTACTAGAATTGAGGCAGAGTGAGTGACAAGCGATTGCAGTGGTAATTGGTAGTAAGTAGATAAGAGGATGTGCGTGGTGTATCATGAGTTGGTGCTATGCTCACGTTGCATTCTGCAAGAGTCATTCTAGCAAGTGGCGATTGTGTTGCAAGATGTCAAGAGGAGGTCTCTGTCTGGAGGCGCAGGTCGTCATTGATGTGTGAGATTGTGCTGTGAGTATGCTTGTGGTGTGTTGGCTTTTCTGTTTGTTTTCCATTTCAGCTCTGTCCGTGTGACCCAGGTTCTCGCAATGGCATCCAAGTCAACGTGTATTGGTCGTGATGGAAAAAAGGGTTGGATCCCCTTTTTGCCGGGGAGTGTCAATGTAGTTGAAGATTGAACGATCAATTCTTGGTTGTTTGCTCAAAATCAACTTCCCCAATTTTCGCGGAGGCATCAATACGACAGTCATCGTCTCATCGGTCGCTGTTCAGAAAGAAGAGTAAAACACTGTCAGCAGTAATATTGTGATTTATTATTGTAATATTTGTTCACAGACCTTAGTCATACGTGATTTATATGTTGGTGTAACAATAAAGAATCCTCGAGTCAACAATTGGTGTTTTGGTTTTTTCGTCCGTTATTACTAAGCGTTTCTGAGAAACTTCAAGCGACAGCGTGAGCCCGAGAGTAGCAAGAGCTGGGCATTAACGGTTTACGAGACGTGGCTGTCAGATGTTCTTGAAATCTCTGTTGTACTCCACGGAAACATCAAACTGAGTGAACACTTTGCCAAGCAAATGCTCGCAGCCCGCTTATCAAAGGGATTGAGCTGGGTTATGTGATAGACAGCAGAAATCTGGATATAATTATCATCACAGAGACATGGCTCACATCCGATGTCACTGATAACGAAGTTAACTTGCCAAAGTGCGAAGTTCATAGAGGGGACTGACTAAACCGCAAAGGAGGTGGTGTTGTCACCTTTCTCAAGAAATGCTTGACCGTGCGTATCATAGGAGCTCTCACATATGAAAAAGAATCCTTTTAACTTAGAAACTGCGGACTTAAATAATAATGTATATTTTCATATAAACTTGAATTTATATGAAAATGCATGCCATTTTTACAGGCACGATCAAGTATGATATAATCTCAAATCGTACATTGTCTACAAATTAATAATGTTTCAACAGCTAAATATTTGATATATATATAGTTATTGAATTGTATAGTTATATATAGTTACAGTTATTGAATAGTTATAGTCATTGAATTGCACAGTTGTCCTCCGGGTTGCACAGGAAAGTCTACTTCATTTCGCCTTCAACACGTTGTTGTAGGCATACGATAACGAACCGATATCGAGGTAAGTACAATGCATACGTGTGATCTGAAGCTGTTTTAGAAACGTAAAAGTACTAAGGTGAATCATTAAAGTGTAATGAAATAAGTAAATGCAATGCAATAAATGCACTCATAAAGGAAACACAATGGGAAACTATATAATCCTTAGGCTCACAGCGTCCATTTGCAATGTATAATGCCGCCCATATAGGTCTTACTATCATGATGTCCACTTTTGGCTTCAATACAATTATTCTCAAGCCGGTTGTTTGGTGCACAACCGTACCCTACAGAGAATAGGAATAGAATAGGTCGAATCGAATTCATAAAGAGCTATAAAATGTTAGGTTTAATGGAAATGTCAATCACGTCTCATAAACCGTTAATGCCCAGCTCTCGCTACGCTCGGGCCCACGCTGTTCTTCGAAGATTTCGGAAACGCTTAGTTATAACGGACGAATAAACCAAAACACCGATCTGCCGCTTGAGATTTGTTTATTGTTACACCAACATATAAAAGGAATAAGCGAACTAAGGTCTGAAAACAAATATTACAATAATAAATCATAAGATTACTTCTGACGATGTTTCACTCTTCTTTCTGAACAGCGACCGATGAGACGATGACTGTCGTATTGATGCCTCCGCGAAAATTGGGGAAGTTGATTTTAAGCACACAACCAAGAATTGATCGTTCAATCTTCAACTACATTGACACTCCCCGGCAAAAAAGGGATCCAACCCTTTTTTCCTTCACGACCAATGCACGTCGACTTGGATGCCATTGCGAGAACCTGAGTCACACGGACAGAGCTGAAATGGAAAACAAACAGAAAAGCCAACACACCACAAGCATACTCACAGCACAATCTCACACATCAATGACGACCTGCGCCTCCAGACAGAGACCTCCTCTTGACATCTTGCAACACAATCGCCACTTGCTAGAATGACTCTTGCAGAATGCAACGTGAGCATAGCACCAACTCATGATACACCACGCACATCCTCTTATCTACTTACTACCAATTACCACTGCAATCGCTTGTCACTCACTCTGCCTCAATTCTAGTAACGATGACGCATGCGAGCCTCAGTCGTCTACACTCTTTCTCCCCGGCGTGTGGGACCACAGCTAACAATTATCTCCGTGTGCATTTCATTCTCAGCAATAGCCTAGCCTCCTCGGCGTATACGACCCATCTGCTGTCCCTAACATCAATCAATTCATTCACGGATGTAGAAGAGTGGACACAACTTCAGAAGTAATCACGACGAAAATTTTAACAAAATTATGTAATAACAACAAGGTACGAAAACAACAAGTAAACACAATGAATCCAAAAGACACCAATTGCTATGACACACCACACGTATATACAAATAGTACAAATAACCTCGCGAATCATGTCTTGGTGGAATTCCTTCGAAGAATTGCAGGACTTACACCAGTACGCCTACAACCCTTCTCAGGTTGACGATTGTAAGTTGTGGAATGTCCGGACACAAACAAGATTAACCAACAATTACATCAATTGGAACTCACACAATTATTTAACACAAACATATGTACAATCAGCACATCAAATGTTGTGGATTCTGACACGACAAACTACCCTTGAAGAACCGTAGGACTTACAGCAGTACGCCTACATTCCTTCTCTGGTTGATGATCCAAGTGGAAGTCGTCCGGACACAAACAGAATTACCAACAGCTAGATGACAGATGATATCAATTCAGTATATACAATATGAACATATGTGCAAGATCATACACCAAGCACACTGGACTGATCATTGATGCGCTACCCTTTGAAGAATTGTAGGACTTACACCAGTACGCCTACAACCCTTCTCAGGTTGACGCCCTAGGTCGGAAAATCGTCGCAGAGTTCATTTTCAAACTTCCTTCTATGAGCTAAATCCTCAAATCTGAACGGTAACACGCCCATGTCATTGTATCGTAGAATATAGATGACGAACAAACACACGGCATATCTCATCAACGAAGCGTAGAAACAGAGTAATTTACACCAAAGATAATAATAATAATATATATTCTCATATAAACATATAAATTTACATGAAAATGCATGCCATTTTTACAGGCACGATCAAGTATGATATAATATCAAATCGTAGATTGTCTACAAGTTAATAATGTTTCAACAGTTAAATATTTGATATATATATAAATACACATTGTCTGAACTAGGCTGTATAGTTATTGAATTGTACAATTGTCCTCCAGGTTGAGCGGGAAAATCGACTTCGTTTCGTTTTCATCCCGTGGTTGTCGGCATACGATAACCAACCAATATTGAGGTAAGTACAACGTTTACAACGGATTGAAAGCTGTTTTTAGAAAAGTAAAAGTGCTAAGGTGAATCAATAAAGTGTAATGAAATGGGTAAGTGCAAGTATCACTAATAAATGCATTAATATAGAAAACTCCCTAGGCTGACAACGTTCATTTGCAATGTATAATGCTACCAGTGTAGTTCGTTCTATCATGATGTCCACTTTTGGTTTTAATACATTTTTTCCTTATGTCTGTTTTTTTATTTTATGCTTTTTTGTGCATTTGGTGCACAACCGTACCTCACAGAGAATAGGAATAGAATAAGTCGAATCAAATTCATAAAGAGCTATAAAATGTTAGGTTTAATGGGATACAATGAGGATTAAGTAAAGACGTTATTAGAAAATGAATCCGATAAGACATTGTGAAGTGGTATTTAAAGATCCGACAATGGACAGCAAGTTGATTTATAAGATGCCCCATAAATCTGTGCAGATCCCACATGGTCGCATCTCAACAATAGGCTGAGCGAATGGTATATATTTAAAGGTAGAAGCATGATCTGTCAAGGCGTTCATTATTATCTTTTTCAAGATAAAGATCTAAGCCCTCATAAAAATCAGAAATATCTCGAGCCTTTAATTTGTATATTGCTGTTCCTGCAGAATGGGGCGATTCACCTTAGTGACCACCACCATATCTACTGATCAGCTAACGCCACCCTCCCTCCTTTTTTGATGTTAAGCTCTGAGAATATGATTATTATGGCTACCGCAAATATACTGCTTGGTACCAGACATGTTCGTACCCCATATTCCATCTCCCTAGCTTTCTTAATGAGTGCTTCCAATAGGTCTCCACATACATCTTTATGAACATTATATATGTATGCATGCGTCCTAATGAACAGATTACTTTACAAGAAGTTAAAACCTTAAAGAATAAAAAGAATAGGTTTTGTGAATAGTGAAGCAAGATTCAGCAGAACAATATAGTTAGGGATCAATGTAGGTAGTATGAACTGAAGGTAAGGTCGGTTGGCAGGACTTAGTGTACTAAATTATCATGACAGTCTTGTATATAGTAGACATCTGACATTGCAAAGTAACGTGTCTAAACATATTATAAAAGATATTAACAGAAATACTACATAGCTTTAACATTATGAATTTTAGAAAATTATATGAGAATGGGTAACTGTTGACTGAAGATAATCAATTCAACTCAAAAATAGTGCAGTGTATTATGCTAATAATATAAGTATATTCGTAAAATATTAAAAGATATGGTTGCTAATGTAATGGTTTTCGGAAATAATTATACTGACGAACTTATTGAAGATTACAGTGAAGAGGAAACCAGTGAGTTAGTTAAATGGCTACTGTGCAGTTAGTAGTTAAAACGTCTTTTTTAAAAAGTAAAGGGTAGAAGAGTTTTGAGCACCGGAGCAAATTAAGTCATATTCTACTGAGTAGAGTGTAGTGAGTAGTGGTACGATTAGGGATAAGGGTAGGTTGAATGAACTTGGGGAAAATGGTTGGTTGGTTGAGTTTGTTATTGCTAGGTATTCCTGGCCACTTTTCATATGGCATGCTTTAGACATTACAAAGTACCAGTTTGCTTATATTATGGGAGAACTATCACAACTAATTTGGGATTATACATCCAGGAGAGTCTAATGAGTTTATAAACCCGATTGAAGAAATATCGATAGGATCTCTAGTAAGCTGAATAACCGGACCTTAGGTAAAGGCATGTGGGAGAGATTAGGTTGGTTTTATCACGTTATAGATGAGGTACGGTTGCCGGGGCAAATGAGTTTCCTCAAATTGGGGGTATTGCACTGGGGTCTGTAGTACTAAAGCTAGTTGAGCGGCCCATATGGATAAAGTATGGATAAGTAGACCGAAGCTCTTTTGTTGATAGGAACTCGTTAAGTAGACGCTGGAATTCAGTAGGAGATCGGCAACTACGTACAGTAAGTGGAAGTTCGTTCCATAATGCACTGTACTGTATTTTAAAGAAACGTGATCGCAGTTTTGTCCGGAACCGGCTTATGGATAGAGTATTTTCATGATTCCTAAGAGTATATATGGGTAAATTATTGAAAGCTATTGGATTACTGCTTTTGGTGTAGCCGTGTAAAAGGCGAAAGAGGAATGTAAGGTTGAGTTTCAGGCGCCTTAACCAAAGTGGCTGAAGTCCATACATTTTGCACCTATCAGCGTAAGTCAGTCCTTCATGTTTGTATAATAGGCGTCGAGTAAAACTTCGCTGAATATTTTCAATACGAACCCTGTCATACCCATGCATGAAACCGAAGACAATTGTGCAGTATTCAAGTACTGGACGAACCATGACTTTGTATAAAAGGACTTTAGCCTCATTTGTGTACATTTTTCGATGTAACAAGCCTGTGAGTCTTCGGCATTTAGAAACAAGTGCTTTTGCGTACTGACTGAATGTTAAGTTTTGTGAGTAGGTAACTCCCAGGTCTTTTATGGAACTGAGGGTTTGGAGAAAAGAGTTACCTAGGTGTAACCTGAAATTCGGATGGGAGTTATTGAAATATAGGACACCACATTTATCAGAATTGAATGGCAGTTGCCAGTCATTGCTCCAGTTATGTAACCTATCCAGATCATCTTGAATATGTGTGAATCCTTCGTTTAGTGTAGAATGGGGGAAGCTGTATACAATCTTTAAGTCGTCAGCAAAGAGGTATGGGGTACCATGCTTGATTACGCTGCAGATGTCGTTAATGTAGATTACGAAAAGCAGTGGACCTAGTACACTACCCTGAATCACTCCACTTCTTATAGGTCTGGGTGACGAGTAATTATTTGCAAATTTCACAACTTGGGAACGATCTTCCAAGAAAGAAATGAGCCAGGATAACAAGGGGTCTTGGAACCCGTACGACTTTAGCTTAAGGATTAGTCTCTTGTGTGGGACTTTATCAAAGGCTTTTTTGAAGTCAAAGAAGAGAGTTGTGACATACAAACCATGATCACGCTTAGCGGTAACATCATCAAAGTAGTCAAGTAGGCAGGTGGAGCATGATCGATTTTTCAAGAAGCCGTGTTGTGCTGGAGTAAACACTTTGTGAAGGTGGAGGTATGAAGCAATATCTTGCCCTATAACCTTTTCCATAACCCTGGAAACTACTGACGTGATATTAATCGGTCGGTAGTTTTCGATGTTAGAAGTTGGTCCTTGTTTGTGCCTAGGGGTTATAAACGACAGTTTCCAGCATTCTGGGTAACTGCCATTATTTAAGGACAGAATGAAAAACTTTAGTAGGATAATGGGTATATCCTCACCACCTCTTTTCAACAAGATAGATGGAATTCCATCGGGCCCAGCGTTATATGATGTCCGGAGGGATGCTATAGCGGAGGAAATCTTTTGTTGGGTGAATGTTATATTACCCAAAAAGTGATTTGGTATTGTCGGAACTTCAAGACTATCTACTGTTTCTTCGATAGTATAGTAGCTAGAAAAGTGGGAGCTGAATAACTCACATATCTCCTGCGGGTCTTCGTGTAGTTTTTCTCCATCTAGTAATAAGTTAGGGATACTTATTCTGTTGTTGTTGATTCGTGACTTAATTAGTTTAACTAATGCCTCTGTATTATCAGGTCGTGAGTGGAGGATGCGTTCTAGTTTGATGGACTCAGATAACTGATTAGATTTGTATGAATCATAAGTTTGCTTGAGTGTAATGAGTGATGAAAAGTCATTATATCTGTAGAATTGCCTAGCATGCTTACGCAGTCGGTTTCGAATCTTTACGGGGATGAAGTCGGGCTGTTTAGGCCTCGTTTTCACAAGTCTTACTGGAGCGATGAAGTCATGTGCAAATCCTAGGTTCTCATAGAGTAATTTGTTTGTCTCTATAGCCGAGCTGCACGTAAAGTATGGCTCCCAGTCTAGGGTGCGTATGTATGGTTTCAGTTCATCCCACTGAGCATGTCTGTAACCCCTGAGTAATACTTTGTTGGCGTTTATTGTCGAACTCATGCTAGTGCAAATATTAAATGTACCGAATACTACTCTGTGGTCGCTGCCAGGAAACTCTTTACCTACTCGAAGGGTAGTGGGGATGATACCATTAGTGAAAACTAGATCTAAAATCTTAGATAGCCTGGTAGGATACTGTACGTGTTGTTGCCATTCTTTTGTTTCTATTATGTTGATAAATTCATTGTACCGTTTTGGTGAGGAAAGTGGTTGCCAGACTACATCGGGCATATTAAAGTCCCCACATATAATTTTAGCCGTGTGAGGTAGTGAAGTGGCGTAAGCGAACGTGCTAGCAAGCTTCATATTACCTTCAACGGTTGAGCACGGGGGGTGATAGATGCAACCTATAAGATAGGAACTGGAGTGAGACAGTCTTAGAATAGCCCACACTGAATCGTTATCTGTGATGAGCTCTGGGTAGAAGCACTGTGTGGCCTTAATATCAGACCTGATATACATAGCACATCCTCCTCCTCTACCATAGTTTCTGTCGCCTCTGAATACATAATAGTTATCAATAGAAATATCTTTATCGCAAATCTGAGGAGTGCACCATGTCTCAGTAATCATTATGAGAGACGGATTGCAAATTAGGGATAATGTCGTGAAGTCGAACATTTTGTTGAGTAAGGAGCGAGCATTGATAAGACAGAATGAGAGAGAGTTAGGGGTGACGGTGAAATCGCATATATCTTTAAAAATATTCTCTCCAAGGTTTATGGCGTCTAGAACAGATTGTTTGATGGGTGCTAACTCAGATGGTGGCCACTTACTAGCAGTGCTGGAAAAGTGCCCTACACCAGTATCAGCACAGAGAGATGTGCCATCGTTTGTTACCCCGGCGGGTGTGAGGTGTTCATAATACCGTGCCTCCAATGCATCGCCCTCCCATCCGGTGATAAGTGGCTTGACAGTATGTGTGCTATTTGCGTCAATATTGAGGCTGAAATTTCGTGTTGGCTGAGAAAATTTAGATTGGATGGGGGGGAGGTAGGTATTCCTTGTGGATAGTATGCTGGGGTAGAGTTACGTGTATCGCAGTTATGACTAATATTTTGTGTGTTTAAGTTATTTTCGTAAATATTAGTCCATTGACGGTCTTGGGTGGTCTGTATGCGATGGTTTTCGGGGATGTGGTGAGTCAAAAGGCCACCTTTAGGAAACATGCCTAGCGCACTTGTTCCTTGTTGTAGAGGTCCCTGGATCAAACTTTTGTCTATAGTAGCCATAGATTGGAAAGTTGTGTCGGGGTAGGTGTATGCCTGCCCGTCGGGCTTCGACTTATTTTTAGGGTGCCCAGACATATAGCGTCTGTTGTGTCTATCGGACGAAGACTTGTTTGATGTTGGATGAATCGGCGGGTTACCTCTCTTTTCATTGACGTTAGATTTATGGCGGTATGAGGGCTTATTCTGCTTCCCTGGTTTAGTGGTATGATTGGGGTCGCTTAAGTTAATGTTATCTGGTTCGCTGCTGAGAAACCTATCAGTGATGTGTTTGAGTACAGGTATTCTGGATGGCAGGGTTATTTTACTTCGTTTTGTATGCTCACTAATCTGAGTGCTGCTCGGGGAGGATATGCTTAATGCTACATGCTCGAGCTTAGTCTTTTGCTTAACGTTGGTAGTGGTATTAGCGGCTGATGGTGATGTGGCTAGCGAGCATAACTCTGAAGATGCATCTAAGTCTATGACCGTAGTTGCTTCATCGTTGAGTTTACTAGGTAAATTTTTATTATTTAAGAGTATTTCATGTATGTCTGTACCATTAGGTTTACTCAAGTTTAAGGCGACAGAGTCTTCTATAGGACATTCTGCTGTTACGTAAGTTTTTGCGACACTTGGTACACTTGCGCGGCTACGTCTTTGACATGGCGTTAGGTCATGGGCAAGTTTAATATTACCATAAGGTGTGGATGAACTAATTAACTTATTTGACGACTGAAATTTCCTAGCATCATTAGGACTACTGAATTTAAACAGCACAGGGCAAGTATACTTTCCTGATTTTTTCCTGAGTCTGATTAGGTGGCAATTCGCTGATGGCATGCCACACGCTTGGAGACATGTCACTTTGATTTTGTCCAGAGGCGTCCGATCAGGCAGATTGTAAGCGAGAACGTTGTACGAGGACATGATTCGTTTAGTAACTTCACTGGCTATAAAGTCTAACATACGCTCAGATTTCAGCAGACTTTCCGGATTAGCATCATGAGTTGGGTTACAAAGAAGCAGTAGTGGCTTAATGGTGTTTATATTCTCATTTAATTCCTTCACAGAGTTTCCTAGAGATATAAGGTCCAACTTATTTTGTTCAGCAGTTGCATATACCTCTGACAACAAGTCGGGAACAATGACTTCGGGGACATTGTTGAGGCTACGCGGAACGCACAGTGATGTACGTATCTTCTTAGCTGAGTGACCCAAACTATTCTTACGTATGGAAAGTACTCGTTTATTACGTTGTGCCATTGCTGAAAACTAATCAATATGGTTTAAAGTTAAAGCCGAGCTAAATCGAAAACGGGTATATGGAAAAATAGTATATCGAGTGGATATACAGATTAAGTACTACTATGGATACCGTATGGAATTTTATTGCTTATAAATAAACAATAAATTTACAAAGTACTAAAAAGTAAGATACAGAGTATATAGAAACCAATTATCCTGTAAATTGATCCTGGTATGTAAACCAAAAAATGATGAACTTCTCTACAGTTTTCTTTTCTGTGACGTTGTTCTAAAGTTACAATAAGGAGGATGAGCCCTGCGAAAGAGTGGATCCAAACTTGATAACTGGCGGTGATATATCTGCAGAATTGGAAGCTAGAGTAGCAGCCAATATAAGTTATAGTTGAGCAGTGGTATAATATCCACTACAATATTCCAGAAATCGACAAAAATATATCCACGTTATGGGGAGAGATTGTAACGTTCGATCAGAATCATTCAAATAGTAACTTAAAACTAGAAATGCCTTTATTCATGCAAGTCAATTTAACAATTACTCTCTCCTTTACACTTGGCTTATTCTCACTAAACTGAGCAATATCTTTCGTCTTTTCAAACGCACCAATACTCTCATAGTCATTGCAAAAGATACTTGAGTTGATGGGCATCTGTTTCATTGTGGATGAAAACACCAACGATGACTGAGTGACACAAGGTGATGAACTTAGCGGTGGATCAGAAGCTGTTCTTTTTCGGCTTTCAGATAGTTGTCCAACTGCAAGATTACCACCACTGCTGTCTTTCACTACTAGTTCGGGTTTAGCACTATCATCTGATGATAGGTGGGCTACACGCTGATCAATTACACTGACTGTCTCACAAGTATACACATCTTCTGGAACTGCATCTGCGTTCAATTCTACTTCACGTTGTAGTTGTACAGAACCTTTATTTAACTTAGCAGTAGTAGGCATATCCCGCATCTCATAATGATCAACCAAAGACAAATCTGCACTATCATGATCATTACCACAAATATTCAATTTACCGTCAAGTTCATCATTTTCAAACTCTTTAATAACAGAAGTAGACAATTTTGGTTCCTCCTCAAAAATCATTAAAGGTTTTATATCTTCACTCTGACTAGTTATACCTTGTATACTTTTGGAGTCAGAACTGCACTCTGAAACTGTAACTCTCTTCTGTGGCATTCTATTCAACAATGGCTTACTAATTGCAACTACAGACTTCTTCACCGCACCGTTATCGTCACACAATTCGGAGTCAGGCCTGGAGTTTACATTTAGCTTATCACTGAAATTGCTCACTGGTTCACAGTTCACTTCTGTATGCACCTCTTGCACACGTGTAAAACAAAACCGTGTTTGTCTTGCATCTTGTAACCTATCAGTTGAGGATGTACTACGAAACCTGTTACACTCACTAGGTCTATATGCATTACTAGACATCATGGAGCTTTCTCGATATCCACCTCTCTGAGGCCTACTCGTCATCAATGATTGCATTTTGATCTCAGACTGCTCTATTCTAGGAGTGAGATCTAATAGACTGGCGAACTTGCTCATAGATTCATTGACACTAGTATTTACCAGTTTCAGGATATCATCAAACTTTGGTTCGATACCCTCATCCTCCATACGGGAGCTCATCTTCACCCACTTCCTTTGCAGTCGAGTAGGTAGGCGTCTTGCTATTACTTCTAGTATAAAACTCGAGTTGAGGTCACTCGTGCTATTCATCGAAATCATTCCATTCTTGTAAATTAGCAAATTATCTGAAAACTCAGTGAGTGCCTGGGGGTCATCCTGTAATTGACCACCATTACCCTTAACAGCCTCGAATAATTTCCCTGCAATCATCGAAGGTCTTCCAAACCTTTGATGTAATATGCTCATAGCCTCGTAGTAGCCCTCGTTTGGCTTCATAAACTTACAACACTGTATAGCTCTTGCAGCATCTCCAGTGCAATATCTCATCAAATACATTAACTTCAATTCATCATTTAATAAAAAACCACTCAACATGATCTCAAACTCCTTTACAAATTGTAAATAATCAGCCGGGTTTCCATCGAAACACCGTGGTTCAAATTTAGGGAGTTTGATGTTCCTATTATCCCTGAACGGCGAAACAGTAACATCAACCATGTCATGCTTAACATCAGACACATCGTTACAAGTAACAGACAAGTCACCATGACTTACTTTCCTGTTTGCATCCAAGACACTCTGTCCCTTCTTTGACCCAGGCATTGTTGAACTTCACCCAATTCCAAAAATGTTCCAGATATTGCTTGTTGAAAGAGGACTTGACCGGCACCAGGAAAAATGAACGGCGACTATCCAAACTTTCACCAACTGTCTGAATCCGCCAGAGCTGTTTCTATCGTCAGAAACTGTCAGCCACTTCTCGTAAACCGTTAATGCCCAGCTCTTGCTACTCTCGGGCCCACGCTGTTCTTCGAAGATTTCGGAAACGCTTAGTTATAACGGACGAATAAACCAAAACACCGATCTGCCGCTTGAGATTTGTTTATTGTTACACCAACATATAAAAGGAATAAGCGAACTAAGGTCTGAAAACAAATATTACAATAATAAATCATAAGATTACTTCTGACGATGTTTCACTCTTCTTTCTGAACAGCGACCGATGAGACGATGACTGTCGTATTGATGCCTCCGCGAAAATTGGGGAAGTTGATTTTAAGCACACAACCAAGAATTGATCGTTCAATCTTCAGCTCCATTGACAGGAATATAATGAGGATCAATTAAACGCGTTATTAGAAAATCAATGAGATAAGACATTGTGGAGTAGTATTCAAAGATCCGACAATGAATAGCAGGTTAATTTATAAGATGCCCCATAAATCTGTGCAGATACGACGTGATCGCTTCTCAACAATAGGCTGAGTGAATGGTATATATTTAAAGGCAGAAGCATGGTCTGTCTAGGAGTTCATTATTACCTTTTTCAAGATAAAATCTAAGCCCTCATAAAGATCAGAAAAATCTCGAGCCGTCAAATTGCATATTGCTGTTGCTGCAGAATGGGGCGATTCACCATAGTGACCACCACTGTCCATGTAGTTGACGATTGAACGGTCAATTCATGGTTGTTTGCTCGAACCCAACTTCCCCATAATTTTCGCGGGTGATCAATCTGCCAGTTATCGTTACATCGGTCGCTGTTCAGAAAGAACCTAGAAAAAACTGTCAGAAGTAATATCGTGATTTATTGTAGTAATATTTGTTCTTAGACCTTAGTTTGTAATGCCAGTATTGCTGGTTATATGTTGGTGTTAGAATAAAGAATTGTTGAGTCGCCAAACAGTGTTTTGGCTTTTGCGTCCGTTAGTACTAAGCGTTTCTGAAAGGCTTCAGGGGACAGCGTGGGGCCTAGCGTAGCAAGAGCTGGGCATTAACGGTTTTTGAGACGTGATTGATAGCCTTGAAGTTTTACTTTTATTATTTCTATTAAATTTATGGTCCTGTTGCTTCTTTGTTTTACTCTCATAATTGCAAGCACCAAGCTATCTCTATGACTGCTGTAATCTTTGTTTTTCCCCTCACCATATCATGTAAAGAGAACATATTCAATATTTTTAAACATGGTAGGATTCTATACCACATTGCCAATACTGTGTGAAACAAGCCCACGGTAATTCTCGCTTGCATTATTATTATTACCTTAGCTGTTTTCATTATTATTGTTTCCATTTTATATGCTGCATGTCTCTGACATTACCTCTAATTTAAATGTGGAAGATTTTCTGTATGATTAAATTTTATTTGTAATTTGAGGAAATTGGATGCAATATTGTGATTAATGCTGAAAATTCCATTCTGTATCACAAGTACTGCCTTTGGAATAAAGTAAATTATTATTATTAAGGGAGGATCAATACAAAGCCTTTCAAACTACGGGCCCATTAGTCTCACCAGCATTTTAATCACAGCCTCGAAAAGAATCATCAGGAAGTATCTGGTATATCTGGAAAACGGCAACTTTTTGTCCAGAGCACAGTACGGCTTCCGGTGAAACCTCTCATGCTTGTCAAATCTTCACAGTGTAAGAGGAAACTGGGTCAAATCAAGGGACCACAGAAGACCCGTTATCATCGTCTTCATAGACTTCAGCAAACCCTTCGATAAAGCTCCTAACAAAAGTCTGCCCATGAGTTTGAGAAGCCTTGGTATCAATGACAGCTTACTAAATTGGATTAAGGAATTCGTCATAGATTGGAGGTAGAGGATCAGAATTAACTGTAAACTCTCCTCCTGGACAGCAGTGAGTAGCGGATTGCCATAAGACACTGCACTCTGACATCTCCTATCCATTTTGTGTATTAATGAGTTATCTCTGCTCACTGATTCCCCCTATGGTCCTATACTCAGATGACTTAAGAATCTAGAGAGATGAAAAGAAAGAGTAATACGCTCGCGTTCCAAAGGGACCTCAACAAGTTTTCAGGGCGGTTCACAGGACTGATGCAGCGAAATGTGAAGCCATGTGCATCGGACATGCGAACATCACCATCCACTAACTAGGGGGAATAACACTCCCATCAGTTTAGACTCATTTCGATTGAGCTGTCATAGCAAGTCACAACTAAAGAGCTACGGCAAACTGTCGCGCGGTGGTTGTATGCAGTTTCAGATTCTAAAGGGCGATTCTCAGAGCCTTTACTAGAATCACCAGAGATATTTCCACTTCTTTATATACATCTCTGGTGACGTCACGATTGGAAAACTGTATCCATGCAGCAAGTCCTTGTCTTAAAGGTACACACATGTTCTGGAAAGTGTTCAGAGGAAGGCAACACGTGTGGTTCTCGGCATGACTAGCTATCATACGAGAAAAAACTAGACATTTTAAATCTCTCCTCCTTGTCATACCGTGGGTAGAGAGGAGATTTAATCACAATTTTTAGAATTTTAAATAATAACTGCGGACCTGACCAACGCTCCCTTTCCCTTCCTAACACGTCAGTACACCTTAGAGGACGTAGCACGAGAGTTCAGAAGCTAGGAAAAATCGTATTGCTTTTGAGTACTGGTTCTAACACCGAGTCATAAACCCCTGGAACCGACTCGAAGAAGAAGTGGTGCGTGCAACCTCAACTGACTAATTCAAGAAGAGTTTGGACAAGCACAGAAATTTAATCGCAAAGGGTTACCATGAAATTCAAACCTTTCATCCACAATCAAATATCTGAATCTTTTGTTTTGCTAGATCAATTTCAAAGGTATTAAACGTTAGTTATAGTTTCCAAGGTTGTCCATTTTGTGAATTTTTTCATTGCTGGTGTACGTCTGTTCAAATAATAAATTTATCCCCATTTACATTTTGCTAATAATAGGCAGTGGATAAGTTTTACTCACTGTGTAGTAATTTGTTGTTATGGAATATTGGATATTGGATATTGAAGTGTTAGTATTATCAGACTTCCAGACATATGCCACTATTATTCAAATGAGTTATTTATTTAGTGGATTTGTTAGTCTTTTCAATTAAAAAGAAAAACCTGAAGAAATCAGTTTGTATTTGATGAAGGTGTAATCGTTTCTAAAAAGGTGCGCCTATTTTCGAGCGACTAATGTATACCTTCTCATTTTACTAAGAGATCCATATGCGAAAGTCCACACACACGTGAATACATACGAACATTTACAGATATATATACACTTTTTTCCATTGATATTTTCGGGTATTCACAGTAGTTTACAACTTGATATGTCAAATGTATATATATTCATAGTAGCAAGCAAAAATTAAGTAATTTAACAAAGTGAGAGTGCTTTAATCGGAAAAAAAATAATAATTTGAGTGAGAAAATAATTGATAAAAATATTTATGGCATAAGAAGAGGATGGCATAGGATGGATTGGTTTTTTATGTAGAGCTTTAGAAGAATAAAAAGGTGAAATATACAGTGGTTATAGGTTTATCTAAAGAAATCAGATACCGAAATTGAGTAGCCGATGTCATCATTATGTTCAGGTGTGGACTTTTTCATGCGTCTACTGCTAGGTTAGGCATATAACGAATTTTCTTCATAGACAATGGTTTCTTAACCCCCTGTGATAGAACTAGACTCAAACGACAGATATATTTGTCTATAAAAATCTCTTGAAATTCCGCGTCTTAGGATCTTAAAGGTCTTAACTCCCATAATGTAAGATGTCGCCGTTAGTACAGTAAGAAAAACAGATGCAAATTGAATTCTAAAGCAATCAAACAAACAAATATGAAAAATATTTCCGAAGAAAAATCAGTCTTGAAACCCAACTAATGAAACAAGCAAAACTCATTGATAAGCAATTCGTTAATACTTAGGAGATAACCACTTATTTGCTGATATTTACGGGAGATATCAAACAAATAGGTTCGTTAATACACTATAGTAAACTGATCGTCAGGTTATGAATAATATTCTTTCAACAGATCTAAGTTCTTAAAAAACAGCATACATTTGCTCTTACTGTGTCAACCTAAAAATTAGATTTTCGGAACGATAATCTGTTTGAAGCATAGTTCACACGCGTGAAAATTATTGTAATTAGCATCACCAATTTACACGTTTACCCTAATACCTCTTATGCGTTACTGTTTTAGGATGTATAATTTGCAATAAAAAGCACAGGGTAATGTGAATGGTTTCACTGAAGTCTGGGCTATAACCAGAAAATATGGCTTAAGACTGTGTAATATTGATCGAAAACAGTCCAAGTGTCTTATTCTTAATCTATATTTATGTCAAATATAAAGTTAAACTTCTTTGTTCGATGTATTTTTAAATTTTGTAACACTTTTGTTTTCATGTATTTTATCAACCACTTTTAATGGCTATTTTAACTGTCACCAATTAATGTCAGGTGAAATAAAGATAATGGTCATTTGCCTCCATGAAATTCATCTGAGAAACCCAGTGGTCTATTGAGAACAAAATAAACACGAAAGCTTCGCGAAACTCACTTTGTTTGCCGATTGTAGCATAAAGCTTCGATGAATGTTAGAAAACTCTGATTGGTGGCACATGTATCTTGGATTAATCTAACTTAGTGTTTGTTATCAGGTTTAAAAATGGATCGTCAAATTATTAGAGTTGGTGGATCTATTTTATTTTTATTTTCTGTCCTTCATACGTTTACCATTTATGAATTAACGTAGATTCAGGCTTTCGTTCTCAATTATCTTCCAAATGCACGAACTTGACATCTGTCATTACACTATGTGAAAACAAGATTACCTTAATAAAAATTAATAAAATTAATAAAAAATTCCACTGGTACCGACGGTACATTCAGTCCTTTCTATTTAGCCAGTGACAACAGTTTTCCAACCGTTGGTAGTTCTACAAGCATTGTCGTAAATAACCTACTTATGACAGAGGAGACAAACCAAAAGGCATCTTCCTCAGGTTTTCTCGGCTTTCAAGTCACACAATGTCAAAATCAAAAATTATTAATGCATACGTTTTCTAGCTGTGTGAGAGTATTATATACTGATAGGATATATTCTTCAACGATAACAGAAATGTAATTCAGTTTTATTAAGTAAGAGTTTTCAAGTGTTGGGTTGCAAGGGCTTGATCGATTTCGAGTCTGGAGACGAACTGATGTCATTTAGAGAACTACTGAAAACGAGGAATTACAGGACACTCGTTTCATCCTAATTTGTGACGAGAAACAGAAGTAATCACCTAGGTCCCCACCTTTAGGAATCGAACCCAAGACTTTAGGGTTGTAAGGAAAGTTCGCTGACCAGTACTCGCTGGTTTCCAACGGTCCTGTTAGTACTTTCACTTCGTGATGAAGACTGAAATATGAGTACATGAAATAACAAAACCAATAATAATAGCCAATACCTGAAAACCAATTTTATCCCTTCTTCACTATTAACATCCATGTTACTGGAATTTCCTATGAGAACTTAAGCTTTTTATAACATCGCAGTGCATATGTTTTGAAAATCTGAGAATTACAATGAACAATAGTAAATTTGACCAAAATAGCGAAAAAAATATCAGATAGGTTACAGGATTTCATCATGAGCTGACAGCAGTTAGAGAACCAAATGGAAACCTGGTAGTACTGGACAGCTGTTTCGTCCAAGTAGTAAGGAACTTTGGCAGTAAAATGAACCAACAAACAACCTACCGCTCATTAAATATATAGAGGAAAGTGGAGATAGACCGAACATACTCTGAGGAGACCGTTGAGTGATATCACATACCAGGTAGGCATTCGGGTGGAACACAAATGGAAAACGATGAAATGGTAGTGTGTTTTTGGAGGATGTTGTGTGGGAAGAAAAATAAAAACTTACTGCCACTCGTAGAGGCAACTAAAAGTAGCTTCAGAGAACTGAATGAAGTAGAGATGTGCTGCTGCACATTCCTATATTCCACTCGGAGTCGAAGAGAATAATAACTGTAATGTAATATTATTTAAAATATACAGACTCCAATATTGCAAAGTGCGATTTAAATATTTGCCGCGAGCTAAATCACTTAACAATGCCATATTTGAAATTTGCACAAAAGGTAAGGATGTTGGGCTAGTTAAAGATAAATGCGACGATGGGAAATAATTAAAGCTTTTTAGAAACTGTAAAATAACAAAGAATGAATATATATGCGATTAGGAACGACCGTGAGACATATCAATCGCTAACAATCTTCATTTCTTGATTCTTATCATTTGGAAGCATGTTGTTGAAAAACATTGCTATCTGAAATAGGTATGATATACTTATATGCATATTACAGTGGAATTTCTGTCTGTTTGTTTTCGACATAGAACCTTGCACCGATGTGCACCAGTTCAAGTCGCCACACTCACTTCATGTAGCACACAAAGCAAGAGAAGAAAGTAGAAGAAATGCATAGTAGGGGCAGTAATCAGAGGTGTAGGACAAATGAATAGTAATAACGAAGAGCCATATAGTTTCATTGGAAATTATAATTCACAAGGAGTAGGTGCATCTGCGCCATTGAGAACGATTTTGAGCCATGTCACCAATTGTTTCAAGCCATTGGTTTTTACCATACTGAGGACCTCAACTAGTCTAAAAGTCTACACCTTCCTGCATGACTGGCCGGCTTAAACTAACTGTTGTGGATTTCATTGACTGATGAGGCCATGTTTTGGTTAGACTGCCACTAGCTATTTTCTTACCTGACCCTATACCAGCTAACATTGCTCTTCGAGGGAGGCGATGACTGTGTGTGCGTTACACATGTCCTAACCATCTCAGCCGATGTAGTTTCACAGTCTTGTTTATTGATTTCCCCTCCTTACTTAAAACTCGACACCTAAGCTCAACATTGCTCACCTTATTATACCATTCCACACGGGAATTTACAGATGAAATTTGGTATTCATAAAAACAAGCACTTAAGTAATAGAAGTTTACCTCATTCAACGTTCACGTACTTTATGACCGATCGTTGATAAGTCATATGTCGCTATACAGTGACTACCAAGGCAAACCACACTGTGCTAAGTGAATTAATGATACAAAATCAAGCCATACTACTGAATATCTTCATTCTCAATCCTAAAAGTCATCTTCAACGATATTAGTGTGGTGAGAGCTGTCTGCAAGACAAAGTTTTAAACAACAATTTACGTCTATATTTACGTCCCAAATCAGGGTCATGAGAAAAAAACAAGAACGAAGCCAAACCTTGAGGAACTCAACGACTAATCACAGCAGACTTAACGTGGGTGGATACGATTCGCAGATGTATCACCGGACTGTCTAGGAAACGGTCACAAGGAGATAATAGAATAATTTTCAGCAAGAAAACAACCAATCAGAAGACGTTACTTCTCTACTAACAATAAGGAATAATAATGTACATGAAAATCTGTATCTGTTGATTTTCTCAATAAACGGTCTGTTGCCTGGTCCTTGTCTTCTATCGTTACAGTATTAGTGGTTAATTAGTGTGGATTTTAACTCCACTGTTGTATGTCGTATGTCTGAGTACTAGACAAGATATAAACTTCGAGATCTACACTCATCAACATTAAGACACATTCAATGAAGGAGCAGAGCTCAATATGTTCAATGAATAATACATGATGACATAATGTTTTTTTTTCGCCTGAAACAGCGTAGTAGTTCTGAAATCCTAGAGTTACTATCTTCTAACAGTTATTCTTTCTGGGGATGATTGTAGCAAAACAAGCTTGCTACGCCTTTGTTTCCACTGACTAGAATGGGTAGGATGGCGAAGGTCAGTTAGCATTTGAACTTCCTTAGGTAGCTAAGATTACACAGTTTTGTTATTAGGTGTTTATGGGAATTCTGTAGTTATATCACATGTTATTTTCGTCTGTTTTAAAGATGTTTTACTGACCTGCTTTTGTACAACTAACCTATCTGTTTTGGTCCCTGTCATACTATGCGCAAATAAACACCTAGTGACTGCTTTTATTCTCACCTATTTTTAGGCTATGGTTAATTTATCTTCTTCGCCATTCAATCATTTCAGATATAATACCTTTATTTAAACAATAATGAATAAAACTGAATACAGATTGCCAAAACTGAATGACCCGCTTTGTGACACCAATTTAAATTCATTAAAATTCACTTACAAAATACAAGAGAATTTAAATAAACTTGAAAATCAAATAAATTTTAAACATAATCCCAATGATAATGACAATGATGGGAAGAATGAACCTGTACTCAATCAACAAAAACCGTTTATTTTAAAATTTATTGAACATCAAAATAGATTGTGTAGGTAAGTTGTTACTTAAACTATCTTACCTGTTTCTCGATATATTGATTGATTTCCATTACACTAATCTAGTCGACAAAATTAATAAAGTCTGAATGTAATTTTTGTATAATGTAGAAGTGAACCATCTGAAACTTTGCTGGAGTAGACGACTATTGAGTGAATGGCTATATTCACCACAAATTCTCGGTGTTTCCCTATCAGCCTTTAGTGACTTCACTGTGGGAGTAGCCCGATTCGAAGATTCAACTGATATAAGTAAACTTTGCTCAATTAACTTGTCTAACTCTTTCTTAACTGCATCTCACAAGCTGTATGGAATTGATCGGCGCTTTAGGAAGACAGGATCACCCTCTATTTCAAGATGGATGGGCTGAATCTTCATGCCACCTACACACTTTGAACATTGGAGGATTAATTCTCTGAACAAAGATTCATCAAACAACTCAGAGGAAAGTGAGATTTCGACATTCAACAATCTAAGGGCTTTTAATCCCAATAAAGATGGACTTTATTCACTAACAAGAAAGGGGATATTCACAAAACTACCACTGTCTGATTTCAAGCAAATGTTAGTAATATCAATAAGAGGTAGTTTATGACCAGTTATGCCGTGATCGAACTACTAGTAGGGTCCACCTGGGCATGCTTACAAAGCGATAGTAAATCTTTCTTAGAAATTATAGATCCAGTACTCCCAGTGTCAATTATAAAACAGTGAGACTTGCCTGAACTTGTAGTGAAGGTTCTCATTAGATTAAATTGACTATTGTGAAAAGTTGAGAGAGACACTGAATTCATTTTACCAGACAGTTTGGAAGAATCATGAGAATTCTGAGTAGCATAAGTATGTGAACCCCGACAAACAGACTTTATGTGCCCTCTTTTACCATATTTATTGCACCTAGCAACTCAAAAACGCCAAGTGCTTCGTAGACGAATCTTTCCACATGAAAAACACGATTTGTTGATTTTGCTTTCTGTCTGCATTCCATTAAACGTGGATGACAGTTTGGATTTCTTTTTATGAACAGATGTATTATCAGCTTTGGACGGCATGACGTCAGATACTGACGTAGTGGGAGCAGAGTATTCACTGTCGACATCTTCATATGTAATACATAAATCCTTAGAAGTTTGAAAGGTGCAAGAAGGAATCTGAATCAACTCTTTCTCTAACTTCAGAATATTGATTCCAGCAATTAGACGATCACGTAGTTGAGTATGGAGCTGATCTCCAAAGCCGTACTTTGAAGCTTGTATCTGAAGGTGAAGAATAAAGTCTCTAATCTTCTGGTTGGTAGCACGAACACGTTTGTTGAACTGAGTCCTTTCTCATGTTTCAAAAGTAGTTATATAGAAGTGATTTATTCATAATCCACGGAGTTTATCAAATGGCATAAAATTGGTTTATCTGGAAATGACAGAGTTTTCACTAGGCTGTACGCATCTAGCCCAATAGCAGTAATAAAATGAGCTGGAATTTTTTCATCGCGAATATTCTTTGACATGCACCATGCGTCAAAGCATTCAAGATAATCGGCAATTTCCCGCGGTGAACCATTTATAGGAAACTTTCCAAGATAATTATATTTCATAGTGACTCTAAAATGTTATTATTACTTGTAATAGTAGTATTAATATTTCGCAATGACCGAATGACAGGAAATCAACCAACAACACACAGAGAGAGAGATAAATTTAAGAATTTGTATTTGGCGGAATCATTTGTAATTCATTTAATAAATATTAACACACAACAGGAAGTATTTAAACAATATCGTAATAGGAATTGTCAATCACCACACCATCATTATTTCGAGGTACATTTAAAAAAAGGAGTTAATAGATGACAGAAAATGTTGAGCACTCCTATTAAACATTTGAAAGTCAGGGGATTTTCAGATAAAAACAAATGATTGATATACTAGCCTAGTGACTATATTTCAAATAAATTTTGGCAGATTTTTACCAGAGTTAGGGGGAAAAAAGCTACATCATTTCTTAAAGCCAATTTCATGTTTCCTGGTGATTGATTAGACCGAAATTTCCGCTTTTTGTTAACACGGTGGATCAGAATACGGACACTGCGACAGTGTCTGGGGATTAATTGGGAGTTATTTTGTGGGTGGTGACTTGTAGTGGGACCCAGGATGTATATTTCGCGCTATTTGTGACTCATCGGCTGGATGCGCCTGTAATCCCGAATGAGTGATGGTGTTCTCACTAAAGCTTGGATCCAGTAGCCATCTGCTAAAACTCTTAAACGCTATCCACTGGAGCACGCTCGTTTAGAGGTGAAGTCATCAGCTGTGTAACCAGTTTGACTCAATTATTCAGAGAGCAAAATTGGTTCATAGCACCCGATATCTGGCTAGATACTTGAACGAACTCCTTATACCGAAAAATCAAATTCTCAGTTTACACATTTTTTAGTTAAATTTTACTACAATATCTTTTGGGAACCGAGATGATTCAGATCACAATATTTGATCTGCTCGATGCGATAAGTGGTAATCAGGTGTGTGTGTGTGTGTGTGTGTGGGGAAGCATAAATGCATAATGGTACATCCTACAAACTGATTAATATGAGAAGTTAGGAACACTGTCGATGAGTTCGACACCAAATCAGTGAAACAGGTGTCTGGTGCTTAGACTATTTCGATCTGGCTAGCAAGTACTACCAGTTAATGTGAGTGGTACCCAAGTATTAATCTAAGTCAATCAGTACTATCTAGCATCACGCACTTATGGGTATCAAGGAGATTATATACTGTAATCTTAATAATTACGGTCTCCAGAAAAAATTGCGGTGAAGATCCACTTCAAACCGTGTAAACTGTAAAGAAAAGCAGAGGTGTTCAGCGAAGAGTTACTCCTCTTTCCAGCGATATACTTCTCAAGCTGTACAATCGCATTTATATGTACAGTAAATTATCTTAGCAATAAAATAAATATTTTGAAGATTTGTCATTATAATTTAAAACTTTAGATAACAAATTACGTGATTGGTGACAGGATTTCATCATGAGCTGATTTTCGGTTAGAGGATCACTGGAAAACCACCTCAGAGTACTAGAAAGCTGTTTCGTCAACCTAGTTTGCGGCCCTTCAGCAGTGCACAACCATCGGGGTTCAAACCCAGGACCTTCTCGTTACAATGCTAGCGAGCTCGTAGACCATTAAACCACTGGGACCCGATTCATTGGCAAGTCCATGAATTAGAACTTCCACCAATTCACGATATCAGTTCATGATCAATCGAATCTCTACAAACCAATACTTGAAGATCACGTAATGCGGAGAGCGTTAATCGGGCAGAAACTAAAATGAAATTATTAGAATTCTAAATTTTGGATAACAGATTTCGTTAATGGGTTAAAAACTAGAGTAAGATTAAATAAGTAATTTGAGTGAGGTATTCTAATTGACGGGATGGAGTAGAGCTTAACTAAGATTAAAATTGGACGAAAGTCAAGTTAACAACACCGGTAATAAGGGGTGAGAGAGAGGAAAATATTGTATAATTAAGAAACAAACAAGTAAGAGTGAAAGATGAAACAAAAATTACATATTTGGTGTTAAGAAAGATCAAGTCCATTGTAGATTTATCGATTGAACAAACTTCTTTTGTACGCAGAGTTCAGGTTTGTATATGTGAATTGCCATTGCTTATACGGCTTGATTTGTGTTCCTTTAAGCAGGATTCCCACGTATCCTGTAGATGACTCTGAAGTTAATTTTAGCTTGATGCCTAGATTCCATCGGGTGTTTGAGAATAAAGCTTCAAGGGGACTTTTTTGTGTTTTATAAAACCATGACTATGCGTAAGTGTTTGATGATACGTTTGGATAGCAGACGCTGGGTACGGCCAACATACCTAGCTCCATATTGAAACTGTCATCTTATCCCGTTCAACCTACTGTATGGTTGTGTGTAATTGCATGTAGTGAGTTCTATAGCTGTACTATTCTTTCGATTTCTTATCTTATTATTGGGATCAACTAATCTAGATTCCGCTAGGTTTTTATTCTTCGCTAGTTTGATTGTCCCTGTTCTCCTATTTTGACCTATGTATTTGACCTGACATTCATTGCAGACAGGGTATTAGATAAACTAAATTGTTTTGTTTTAAAGGCTCCACAGGGTTGATCCTTTAACCGACAAAGTGAGTTTTTAATTGAGTTTGTGGATGTGTTGAATGCCAGCCACTTTTATTCCTGACTTGTTAAGAATTCTCATTTGTAAGGTTTCCGAGGTTCCTTCCTTGTATGGAATTACCACTGAAGATTTAGATTCCTTATTGTTGGTGTTGTCATTATCCTGCTCATGTTTGACGTTCATGCATGTTTATCTAATACCCTGCCAGAATATGTAGGTCAAAGTAGTAGAACTGGGGCCAGTCAGTCAGACTAGCCGAACATAAAAACCTAGCAGCGAAATCTAGATTAGTTGCTCCGAATAAGATAAGAAATCTAGAGAAGAGTTCAGCTTTAGATACCACTCACTACATGCAGTTGCACTCACAACCACACAATAGGCTGGATGGGATAGGATGACAGTTTTAAAATCTAACGCAACTAACATGGTGGAGGGAGAGATTAATAACAGAAGTTTTGTTTATCGAATCAAGTGAATACATGTAATAGGAATGATTCAACTCCTGTCCACCCAGATATCTGGAAGATTCTACTATCCCAGCGACGACAAATAGGAGAGAACAAAGAAAACTATAAAACTCAAGTTTCGAAGTCGTGTGATTATAATTGATGAAATAATTATGAACAATAAATTGTGCTCGAAACTGTGTCATCCAGTAAATAATAACACTGTTTCCCTGACTGTATGATACATCTAATAAACAAACTAATATGGAAATACCTAGCTCCACACGAGTAGGTGCTGAGAAAATTAACTGTATATATGCTATTGAACAGTTTGGAAATGATATCGCCGAAAAGAGTAACTCTTCACTGAACGCCTTTTCTTTTATATGACTCAATGGTAAATTGCAAATTGCCAGTTCTACCCAATATAACTTTTCATTATAATTAAACTGCCACTAAATTAAAACGCCTGGATATATATGTCTCATATTTCCAGCATATTTTGAACTCAGGATACAAAGCAGCATTGTAGTGAAAACCGTCTGCAAGTCAAAATTGCAGACAACAATATACGTCAATGTTGTTCACATTCCGATTCAGGGTCATGAGAAAAACAATAACAAGGCTTAACCTTGAGCAAATCACCAGCCAATCACAGATGAGTTAAAGTGTGAAAATATAATTCACACAGATGTATGACTCGATTTTCAGAGAAACGGCCACAAAGAGATAACAGAATAACTTCCAGTGAGAAAATGACTAGTCAGAAGACGCTGTTTCTCTGCTAACAATATCACGCTAATAATAATGGATATAAAAATCCATAAATACCTCTTGATTTTCTCAATGAACGATTTGTTGCTTGGCTGTTGTCTTCTGTCGTTAGAGTATTTACTTAATTCTCCCCGTCTCAATTCATTCATCCTCCATTGGTGGGAAAACAAAGCTTTATGTACGAGAGAATTCAGAAATACCTTGAATCTAGAATGGATACACTAGTATTTTGTTAATGGAAGCCAGTTACTTAGCCTTTCAGGTCACTCCAGTTCACGATTAGGGGGCGGGGAGCGGGGGGGGGGGTCATAAATGTTTCGACTAGAATACAGAATCTATCATTAGATTTCAATAGCTCTGTCAGCTGACAGTGATTCGTGATTATGGCCCCTGAGCCCTCTAAATGAAAGTCTCTCTGTATGAATAGACTTTTTTTTTATACTGATTTATTTGTGATTCAGAGTTATTTGACTTAAATTTTCACTTTTCCACGTACAATAAAAATTTAAGAAATACGGCTTCACATAAAAGGATAAAGAAGTATTCAATGGAAAAAAAGAAATTACCAATAGTAGAATGTATGCAGTGCTCTTTGACAAATGTTCCGAAAACAAAAACACCGAAAGAAATCAGTCATAATGATAAAACTAGTCAAAGTAAGAGATAGTGCAGCTTTTTAATCATAATTTAAAACTTCAAAATGATCTACTAAATAACTGTCAAAATAGCATTATTTTTGCTTAGTAGTTTCACCATACTACTTGCTAATTGAAAGTAGCAATGAATATATGTGTATTTAAGTTAATTTTGTATTTTTACGGGAGGTTGAAGGTGAGGACAGTTATTCATCGAAGAAGATGTTGCCATGTCGCGAATTGGCAGAAGTTATAATTTATGGACCATTGGATCATGTCCCTAGTGCGTCAGTGGCATAGCGGTTAGGACGCTCGCCAACCATGCACATGGTCCGGGATTCAATCCCGGCCAAAGACGCACTCCTTTACCTCGCCAAGCCAGAAATAATGCTGGTAAAGAGGAATGGTTGGACATGAGGCTAGTAACCCCATCCTACAAAATAAACAGCACTGCTACAGAAACTTCAAGCCACTAGCTTGAAGCCCTATGTTCCACTGGGGAACGTGAAGGAAAGGATTATGTCCCGGTGACTTAATCGTCTTCGAACCCTGGTGGTGTGTGCGTACTCCTGAAGAGTCCCAAAGTAGGCTGACGAAACAGCTGTCTGGCAGTACTCCCAGGTGGTTTTCCAATGGCTCTGTAACTGATGACAGCTCATAATGAAATCCTCTAACCAATTAATTTTGTATTTATCGTTGATTGATTATATTGGACTGAAATGGTCCGTATCTGTCGACATGTAGGCTCCTTGTAGGGATTCTTCAGCGATGTCTGAGGAATAACATAATATTGTTTGATGGATGGTGACTAGTAGTGGAATCCAGAATGTGTATTTTGACATACTCACGACACTATTTGAAGTGAGTATAGAAGAGAAGGAGCCTAGTTATTGGAAGAGAGGTTACTCTATCAAAATTCGAAATAGGGTCGAATTAATCATATGCGAGAACTGACGTGGAATTATACTCTTGATCACTGCAAGTAAAATATCAAGTCACGTCATCACGAAGAGACTAAAAGATGAATTAATGAGTATCAGGCTGAATTTACGGAAAGCAAATCATGCAAAAACCAAATCACAGAACCTCACATTATCGTCATCACCATCGAACACAGCTTAGATGACAGTCAACTCTGTACCTAAGTATCATCAAGTTTGAAACAGCCTCCAGCAATGTTTACTGTGAAGTATTTGGGAAATGCTTCAACACAAAAGAGTTTAGCAAAGATTGATAGAACTCACTCAACACCTATATGATAGTGTTGCATGCTAAGTAATTCAAGATGGGAAGCTCACTGAGTCATTTGAATTGGAAGCAACGGTAAGGCAAAGCTATATATTTCACCAGTGACATTCCTTACTGTAGTGGACTGGATCATACGACGGTAAGCATGATTTAAATCTATTAAATGATCCTAGAAGATTTAGATTTCTCAGTTGATTGTTATCTCATGTCGCAGAAACTCGTGGAAGTTTAAACGAAAGCCGACAAGTTGACAGAAAACTCAGTGAAAAGAAGGAATTCCGGTGAACATTGGGAAAGTAGAAGTAACGAAGATATCTCACAGGCTACAATAAACACTCATCTTCATCAATGGGGGGAATGTAAAGTAGGTCGGCAACTTTTTCCTTACCACTTCGACGACATCATTACAATCAGAGACAGCATGGATTAGGATGGTGAAGCCAGTTAGAGAGGTGTTCATTAATCTAAAATCAGTGCAGAGACCCTCAACACCTAACAAAAGAAACGAGATGCCGATTATCGACAGTAATGTCAAATCGGTGCCTCTATACATGTAACTGGGGGCCGTTAGATCATTCATGAAACAGGCATTTAGTTAGGTTATCAGTGAAACTTCAGCAATCAAATTAGCCCGAAATTACATAAAACAGAAATGGAGCAATACCAATTTTGAATATATGGAAAACTTTATTATAATATAGGTGGGGCTAAAATTATTTGGTGCAAGTTAGCAAGTTATGTAAATACACATTGATATGATAATGAATAATGAATCGTGCTCACAGCATCATCTGCTTATTGATACTATGTATCTGAAAGTCAACTGGTGGATGGTGAACACAAGAGGTGTCTCTTATGGCCCAAGTGGTCTAGTGGATGACGCTTTGGCATTTGAAACTACGGGACCGAGTTCGAGTCTTGTTGGGAATACCATCAGTCACTGGGGAATGCAGGCTCATCCAGTAGACGACTCCCAAATATGACGAAATGCGTGTTGTCCTGGATTCCACTGCTAGTCACCACCTATCAATTGAATTCAAGTTCCCGACCGAAGTTTGCTACTTGAAGTGGTGGTCGGGCTTGCACACTGCAATGACTTCCTGGTTGTTGTCATCGGGATGGTAAGAACCAATGGATGGATACAATCGGTGATATGGCTCAAAATCGTTCTCAATGATGGCTGGCGCAGATGCATCCACTCCTTATGACTTATAATTTCCAATGAAACTATGTTGTTCTTCGTTATTACTATTCCTTTGTTTCACATCTCTGTTTACTGTCTCTATTGTGCATTTCTTCTACTTTCCTCTCTTGCTTTTTGTGTGCTACATGGAGGGAGTGTGGTGACTTGAACTGCTGCATATCGGTGTAAAGTTTTATGTTGGAAACAGATAGAAAGACAGAACTGACTTCAAGTTATATGACAAGACATCGTTGAGGCAGCTGTACAAGTGAGTACTCAAGATGTCAACCTGAGACCAAGCACTTCAGTCCAATCAATCGATTGCAAAATCTAAATTTAATTAAACTATCTTTATTATCCTGTGGGTCTGTGGCACAACGGTTAGGACGCTGCCGACCATGCACATGGTCCCGGGTCAGATCCTTAGCCGATGCACAACTGATATCATTGGTCGGCCTGTCAAATTCGGGCTACCGAAATCACATGCTGAAAATTACATACTTGTACCATAAATACTGTGTGGAATCAAGCTAAAATCAGAAAATTATACCATCTTATAAATTTATCTAATTCGGAAGTATTTTTCTTTGTTAGATAACAGTGAAAAGCTGGATGGTAGACACTCAGAGAAAGACAGTGCGAATAGCCCGAAAACGGTGTAAGTTTGACCGAATCAAATTCACAGTTTATTTTCTTCACAGAATATCTTATATATATGTTCAGCAAGGAGGCTCTTTTGTACGAATTCACTATCAAGTTGTACAATCCTAAATCATTTAGAGAACTCTTGGGTAACCACCAGTGTTTTTCTAAATAACATCGAATGAATAAGTGTCAAGGAATCACAGTTCAGTGTTTCGAATCATTGGACAGAAAGCCTTTGACTAAGGTTTCGTACTTGTTGGCACTCGTCAGCAAGACATATCTGTAGCCTTGAAGGAAATCATGTCCCTTCTGCGATTCATGCCGAGGCCACCCAATGTTGCAGCCAGAGATGTTACTACTGTGGTATTCAGGTTTGCAATTGACCTCTAGTAGGACAGTAATGAATATTCTGTCAAGATTTGACAGAATAATGGTTGTAAAATATAATTGGGCGCCGATTGAGAAGTAGATATTTGTAAAAAAATTATATTTGTGTAAAATCTCAGCGAGATTGAAATGAGTAATTCCAACTATTTTGTCAAATATTGACGATAGTTTATTTGATGAATGATGAAACTATGGTAATTGGCGCAATCAGCGTGTTTCCACTCTCCATTGTCTGCAACAGAATAACGCATATCCTAAATCCGTAGCTCTTCAATCACCTGACAAGTCTCCAGTAGGTCGAATAAAGCAGCTCATTTTTCAGAAAGAAGACAAAGTAATAAGTTTGACAGGGTGCATTTCAACTAAACTCTAATCCTAAACACCATAATTTTGAAAATACGTCTAATCATAAAATTCTAGATACTAACAGTTTGAACAGATATGAAGGTGTGAGATGTGTTAGCTGATGCATAGGACAATCCTGATTAATAAGTAAAAATGGATATGTATCACTAATTAATAATACTTGGTTACAGGATTTCATCATGAGCTGACATTAGTTAGAGAACCATTGGAAAACCTGCAGGGAGTACTGGACAACTGTTTCGCCTAGTTTGGGACTCTTCATCAGTACGCACCCAGTACTTCCAGGTTTTCCAATGGTTCTCTAACTAATGTCAGATCATGATGAAATCCTGTAACCAATCAAATCCCTACAAACCAGCACTTGAATAATGATACTTGGTCAAAGTTCCCGACTGTCTATATCTTCTTATGGAGAGGTTAAGAAATGTTTTACAACTGTTTACCCACACACACACTCTGTTTAAAGTGTTTGACAAAAGATAGACCAATATTTGTAAGTCCGAGGTCAAATTTTGATCACAGCTTATACAATTTTGTTTATTTTACTTGTTGATACTTGTTTTATGAATCATGATTGGACAAAGTTTTTAAAAACAAGAGAGGTCGCCCTTTTTATCTATTATTATTACATCCTTTAATTCCTAGAGAAACATAGGGCTTCAACTGCACATCACCATTTAATTAGGTTCTCTGCTAAATTTTTCACCTGGCTCCAGGTCTGTCCACAAGCTTTCATCTCCTCTTGACATGATTTCCTTCAACTCACCCTTGGACGACCAACTCGCCACTTCCCATGCGGGTGTCACTCGAGCAATGGCTTGTCAAGTGATAACACTTGATGGTTTCCTCATAGTATGCCCAATCGATCTCCATTTATTCCTGCTCATTTGTTGCACAATCGGTTCCTGTTGGGTTGGTTCTACCCCAGAGATCCCTCCCTATTGCTGATCTTTTCTGGCCGGTCATCTGATCTTGAGTATTGAGTGAAGACAGCTAGCTGTTAATGAAGGTCTGTAGTTTTTTCGAGGTGCTCTTTATGACACGCAGTGCAAGTCTCGGATCCGTATAGTAAGTGGCACTGACTTCACATTGGAGTTGAAAATCCGGATTTTATTTTTGATACTGAGTAGTGCTGTTGACCTCCACATAGACTTAAGAGTAATGAACCTCTGTTATGTTAAATTACGATTAATTTCCGTGAAGAAGTACAGACCAGATTGCCGAATGTAGGAAACATTGGAATTATTCATTTCAATCTTGCTGAGATTTTACACAAATATGATTTTTTTTACAAGTGAGATACCAGTTTCATTTATTAAGAGAATCTCCTTTCCAATCTTCCTTCTTTTTTTTTTTCGTTATGTATAGCACTGAAAGTATACGAATTACCTTTGGTGACGCTAATATTAATGAATGTGTAAAAACTGTTTCTTACCTAAACAGTAAGTATTAAATGTCTTCTACAATGTATACCACTATGATAAGCTTGTATAAGTTACTTTCTTCATCTTTTCTAAATTAATTTACTTTACACACATTGTTTAAATTAGTCGATATCACTCTCTAAGTATCCTGACTAAGATCCCAGTGAGGCAGCCTACACCTCACTAAGTGACTGGCTCAAACCATCTGAGAAATTATTATTAATTATTACTCTTCCCTTGGTTTCCGTGTGGAACATTTGGCTTCAACAACACATCTCCACTTTCTTCTCCTCTTTGCTTTCCTCTTCAGCTGGATCGAGGACTAACTATAATCTCTCATCTCCTCCACGTCAACCCAAGGATGACTCACTTGTCACTTCCCATTGAGGTTCCACTCGAACAATCGCCCAGAGCGCGATGTCATTTGACAGTCTCCTCAGTGTTTGTGTGCTGTGTACACTACCCATCTCAATTTTCCCCTACATATATTTGTTGAGCAGTCGGCTCTTGTTTGTTTGTTTGTTCTGTTTTCTTCTTCTCCAGAGTTTCTCATTGCTAGTTATTTCTGGCCATCTGATTGATATTCGAAAACATTTATTTCCTGATACGAATTTAAAACAAGCAACAAGAGGAGGTTAATAAAGCAGGATTTAGTGAATTCATCAAATTTCGGTAGAACTCGTCAGCTGCTCACTACTCTACATACACGGATATATATACTTTTGAAATTACATTGGGAGATATAAGACTGATAGCCAAATAAACTACATTGAATTAGTCATGCAGAAAGACAAGTGAGGATGTCTTCCAGGTCACGTTCAAATAAATAAGCGGGAGGAAGGGAGTATGAGAGATCAAAATTAAGATAAATTGCATTACGCTTCAACTACATCACTTAGATAAACAATTAGTCATTAGGGAATATAACGAGAATTGTAAACAGACTAATATCAATAGTAATAGTTATAATAATGATAGTGTTGAAGTGAGTGAAGATAATCTTGCTGATGAAACATAGTTTTAAATGAATCAATAATAATGATAATAATAATAACAATAATAATAAAAAGAAGAGGTAGAATACTAGTATTTCAACTAATGACGGTGAATTTGTGGATCAAATAATAATTGTAATAATGTGCTGAATGTTTTGAACGTCAGTAATAACAGTGGTTATAATGATAACAGAAATAATCATTTAAAACAAGCAATAAAGGTTAATAGAGCAGGATGATTTAATGATGGATTCATCAAATTTCGGTAGAACTCGTCAGCCACTGAATACTACTCTACATACACGGATATATACATATACTTTTGAAATTACATTGGGAGATATAAGACTGATAAGCAAACAAACTACATTGAATTAGTCATGCAGAAAGAAGACAGGTGCGAATGTTTTACAGGTCGTGTTCAAATAGATAAGTGGGGGAGAGAGAGTATGAGAGATCAAAATTAAGATAAATTGCATTACGCTTCAACTACATCACTTAGATAAACAATTAGTCATTAGGGAATATAACGAGAATTGTAAACAGACTAATATCAATAGTAATAGTTATAATAACAATAACAGTAATAATAGTGTTGAAGTGAGTTAAGATACTCTAACTGATAAAGCATAGTTTTAAATGAATCAAGAATAATAATAATGATAGTAATAATAACAATAATAATAAGAAGAAGAGGTAGAATAATAGTAATAACAAGTAGAGAATAATAAGTAAAACGTATTACCATGGTAGATTCAGAGTGACGACCATGTCCTTTTGTATACAGAGAGCTGGTTTATAAATTCGAATTGTACAAGCCTCTGCAATTGCAAGCATTTTCTTGTTTCTTTGTTTGCTGACTGACAATATTGAATGACTCGACCGCGTCGATATCATGTCCGTAATCCACAAGATGTTTTGTTATTGAGAATTTTGGCACTTTGCACTCAGCTGTTTTCAGCCATTTTGGCAAATGCTACATCATGCGAGTAGACAATCGCCTTTCCGTACGACCTATGTATTCGCTGCCACAAACACACTCAAATTGATATATGCAGCTTGAAGTGTCGAGGATTGGCGACTGGTCTTTCCCAGATTGTTGAAGCACTCTTTTGGTGGTGTTGAAGATAACAAGTTCTGCAGCATAATAAGTTCTCTTGATGGCTTTGTCGAGTCTTCGTTTCACTACTTCCTGTACGTCATCTCCTTTGAACGGCAAATTGATATAGACAGGTTTCTTTGGAACTGTTTGAAATGTTTTGTAGGGGGTAGTTTCTTTAGAGTATTCATTATTGAACTGTTATGTACTCGTCGCTAAATTTATTGTTATAGACTGGTCGAGAATTTAATAGTCCTGACGCAAAGAAGGCGGAAATCAGAAGACCACTAGGTTTGCGATGATACTTCTATTGTCCAAAAACAAGGAGATGAAAATAAATGGTCTCACACCAAAGTGGTAAATAAGTAAAGTAGTTCACACAAATTGTGTGAACGAAATATATATATATATATATATATATATATATATATATATATCAAAATATAGCAGACATGACAATAACAACCATATATGGATATATGTCACTAAGCAACGGACTGTCAACAAACACTCATATTATATTATAATGTAATATAAGGAGAATATACATTGTTAAAGGAGACAGGTTCATCAAAGTGAAATGGTCACAGACTAAGAGAGCAAAACAGAAAGAGAGACCAACATACACACACATAAATATATATATGTGGATACATATCAGAACTTCTCAGGATATCCATTCTTAGATAAAATATCATTCAGAGATTTTATTTCATGTTCAATAGTACTGTCAGAATAAATTTTTGGTGCTCTATTGAACAGTGTTCTGACTAAGTTCTTGTTGTACTGGATTGGAACAAAGCTTTTGAAATGCATGTACTGTCCTGTCCATGAAAACTTTCTAAATATAGATCTTTCGATTGTGCCATCATTCATTTTGGCTAGAAAAACGTCTAGGAATTTAGTAGTATCGTTTTTTCTCGTGTTCTACTGTAAAACTGAGATTTGGATGGCATGGACTGAATTTTATTAACATGTCTTCCACTTTTGAACTGCTTTCACAGACAATAAAAATGTTATCAACATATCTTAGGTATACATCCGTTTCTTGTATATATGTTGCTGTTGATATTCAATAAAGAGCATGAGCGGCTGCGCATAAAAGTCTGCAACCAATTGAAAATTATCCACATGTGACTTGCCAGTTTCCTGACCAATATACATAGAAGCACTGACTGACTTCATAATTGTGTTGAAAATCTGAGTCTCCTTCTTTATGCTGAATGAGTTCAGAAGATTTCCAAACAGATTTATGATTTCAATATGGCATTCAGACATTCATTCAGACATCTATTAAAATACAAAATAATTGAGCAAAGAATATCCTTATCGATAGATAATTTCCTCTTCTGGCTGTACAATTTCTAGTATTTCATTTCTAGACATCCTTATAACCAGAAAAGAGGATGGTACAATAAGAAAAAGGGTATATAACAATAACAATTTCGCTTTATTCCAGAAACAGTACTTGTGGTACAGTGTGGAATTTTCAGCACATATCTACAATATTGCATCTAATTTCATCGTACATTTAAAAGGAGTATTATAAAAAAAAAACAAAAAAACCAAAAAAAGAAACAGAAATAACAAAAAAACATAAGAAAAAAATGCAAATAAAAATACCAAGTAAAAAGGAAGATAAACACAAATAATGAAAAAAAATATTTCAGTATTGGTTAGTGGAAGCTACGATATGTGTATGCGTGGTGGACAGTAACAGCTACAATCATACAAGAAATTATGAGATGTTCTTAAAAATGTTTATAGCCAAGATGATCAGTTAATTTGATTGAACAACACTAAACAATCATAAGATAAACATTTCAGGTTGTGTTTTTTTATTGTCAGCACTAATGCGGTGTTTGTAGTGGTAGTGTGAGGAATCATGCATAATACAAAATTTTTTAAGATGGTGATAGTGGCGTTCACAAACATGATTGTCAGTTAAATAGTGCCGAACAAAGAACAACCACAGAACTAATGTTACATGATGGTTAATGACGGGACAATTTTTTAATAATCATAGTGATAATATAGTCGGACCCAGTAGATATACAAAAGAAGGAATAGAGTAAAAGTGCAAAAAAGTAAGCCAACGATAATTAATTTTAAGCAGCTAAGTATGTTTAGGAAGGTTGTTCACTATAGAGTACAAATAAGAGAGTATAAGGGGAAATAACAAGGGCCAAAATTATGTTATTAACAACAAAGCATGTCATAGGTTTCACGCTTAACATTGTCTCTGTCACTTAGAACACGCTGGCCAAATGTGGTATCGTTGAGTTCCTATACTTGGTTGTACGAGCATATATTATTTTGTACTGATTTCTGGTTCTACCTGATGAGACGCAAGGAGAGAGTTGGGAATAGAGGGGGTGTTGGGGGTTGGAGAGTATGGTTTTAGACCATTTCTCGCATGTATTCAGGTGCTTATCCACTAATGTTGTGACTAGCTGACTGAGTTTTACACCGCTAGTCCTACTAACTACCTTCAACATCCTTCTCAGGATGGTATAGTCCTTTTTCAGTAACCCAGGAAAGACTAACGGGGAACAGTAAAGTAGAATAGGTAGGATACGAGAGTTGACAAATTGTGAAAGCAGAGGTTGAGGGACTCCAGTTAGTCTGAGTTTCTTAATGTAGTAGGTTAGACGAAACACTTTTTTGGAAATCATTTGGATATGAGATGACCAGGTAAGGTCGGAAGATATAACTAATCCGAGGTATTTTGCATTAGACTTTGTTTCAATTATAGTCCCCTCAATTCTACAGACATCATGAGTATATAGAAAGCCTACATCGACTGGTCAGTATACTCATTTTCTCAGCTTTGTGCCCTTGAAATACAAAGGCAATATGATAAAGTGCTTGGTTCAGAGAGCAAGAGAAATTTGTTCGGATGAATGTTTTGATAAGGAATCTAATAATATTAAACGGTTGCTAAGTGAAAATGGTTATCCAGAAAAGTTTATTGATAAGAATATTGAATCTAAAGTCAAAGCAGCCCAAGTTACCAACAGTTCCAAAAGAGGCCTTATTCTTACAAATTCATTTCCTTGAGGAAAGTATCAGCGAGATACTAACATAACGCTTGAAGAATGCAGTGAAAAGAGCATTCTCTGCTGCTGAATTATGCTGTGTCTTCAAAACCATTCTTCTTTCGCGTTCGGGAGTAAAAGACAAACTGCCTAATTTCGCCTCTTCCATGTGTATCTACCAATGTAACTGCTCTTATGGAGTTAGCCAGTTGGTTGTATAGGCCATACAATTAGGCGTGTTTCTCGTCGGATTTCCGAACATCACCCTGCATAGTGGTTAACCAAACGACGAACAAAATCTATTCATATTGCGCTATTCTATCTCATCTTGTGGATACACAGAACACAAGATTGACTTTAACCATGCTTTCAGGGTCATTCAACGCATACCAACAAATCTTAACTTCGCCTTAAAAGTTTGATTACTAAATATTGCTGAGAATGACTGTTGGGATCCATATTAAGAAGCCTAATTTGTCCTTCCAAAAGAAGTTAGTTCAGACATTATCCTTACCTTGGCCATCTAGGTTTGAATGATCCTGAACTTTTGTGGAATTTCTCTAATTTTAGTTGATATTCTATTTGCTATTGTATCTTTATTATTATGATTTAAGCATCTTTAATGAACTGTAATTCCATTACGATCTTACTTCACAAATCGACATTATTAAAAAAAAAAACGCCAATATTGTTATTGACTAATATTTTAGAATATTCTGTGTATATAAATGCACATGTATATGTAATTACCAAGCCAGAAGAGGAATTTATCGAAAATGATATTCTTTGCTCAATTATTTTGTGTTTTATAGATTTATAATTAATGAAGGTGTATTTTACCGTTCGGATTCAGGCTGTCTTTGAACCTTCATCTGTACCGTGTGTCTGTAGTTGAAACCGTGCTTCCTAGATAAATAAATGAAGTGACATCTTTCAAATTTATTCCGTCGATAGTGATTGCTAATGTTTGATGTTATTGGTGCGAAGTTATCTTCATAACTTTCATCTTGTCCACGTTCACCTGGGGTCCTGTCTTCACTGGCTGCTTCTTCGGCCAGTTTGTTTGTTTTCCCTGTTGAACTTCAGGTTCGTGTGACATTAGACATATATATAATCAGCAAAACCTAGATCTGGCATAGTTTTCTTATTGCTGGTGCAGCGTATTCCTGTCCTCTCACTCCTCACAGTCCAACACATCATCCAGTCGAATACAATTGAGAATATCACCGGTGGAAAATAGGCAGTCTGTATTCACCAGTTGCGAAAGACTTCATGGATTGATGCTAGGTTTTGGTTCTAATCAGCCCCAACTCTTTTCCAGGCTAACCCTACATCATCTAACATCATTTGACGAGGAAGGAGGCACTCCACCTGCGTAATACGTGTTCTAATTACTGTATTTTCACAACCTCATCGACAAACTTTCTCTCTTTACTTAACATTACACCTCTAAACTCAATATTACTCTTCATAACTCACTAACTAACACTGGAGATAGAAGGCACACATCGCTGGTTGAAGACGGATAAGCTTTTCTTACCTTCCAATTTCTTATGGCTATGTTTGATAGCCATAAGGAAGCCTAGGGAGGACTTCTGCACAGTATACACGCTCTTCAGAACAATATCTTACACACGATCAATGAAATAAATTAATAGCGTAACGGATATATAGGGGCAATTGAACTTATTATTGTCATTCCCTTTGGGTTCTGCGTTGTATATAATAGGGCTTCAGTGGCACATTTCCATTTCACTGACTTTTCTACATTCTTTTTCTAGCTGGCTTCACAAATAATCATAAGGTTGCATTTATTCCTCATACGACCTTATCCATTTCACCCTTGAAGCAACATCCAACTTGTTGTTCGTCATTCAGATTACACTCGAAGGTATGCATAGGGCGTGATGTGATTCAATTGAAATTGAACTTAGTTCATAGGGAAATAAATTTTTCCACTTTGAATTTTCAGGCTGCTATAAGAGATGAATACATTTCTCTGTGCCTTGATTTAATTAGTTGTTTATTTTTGAGTAATTACCTCTGTCTGACTTCGAAAATGTTGGGAAAGTTGACGTATCACACGACAGGCTGTGATATGATTTAGTATTGAAGATATGCTTACGTATATATCATGATATTTGGTTTTAGTATATAATATGTTCATCAGTGATTTGGATGACATTACTACTGAAGAAGGTGTGGAAAGAGGGCAGGGTACCCGAGGATTGGAAGAAAGACTACTTATTCAAACTGCCAAAGAAAGGAGACTTAAGTCAATGAAAGAAGTGACGCGAAATTATGCTCCTATCCATCCCAAGCAAAATACTAAGCTGCATCATCCTGGAGAGAATCAAACACGCTGCCCTGGATGAAAAACTTCGACCTGAAAAGGCTGGATTCAGGAGAAACAAGTCATGAATCGATCAAATCGCCACACTACGGATCATCACTGAACAGAGCTTGGAATAGCAGTCAGCTCTCTATCTCAGCTTCATCGACTTTGAAAAGGCCTTCAGCAGACAGCGTCGATCAAGAGGTGATTTGGCAACTAATTCGCTACTACAGGGTGCCACCAACAATTATACATCTCCTCCAACAGTTGTACGACAATGCTGCATACCAAGTAATCCACAACGGGAACCATACGGAATCCTTCGAAGTGAAGACAGGAGTAAGAAAACACTGCCTACTATCGCCAATGATCTTCTTTATTGCGATAGACTGGATAATGCGACAGACAGCGGGCAATGAGGAAACAGGCATAAAATGGACCCACACAAAAAACCTGGAGGATCTGGACTTCGACGATGATATATGTCTGATTTCCCACAATCCAGAAGATATGCAAGTGAAAAGCAACAAGTTGGCAATTGAAGAAGCATCAAAGATAGGCCTTCAGGTGAACATAGATAAAACAGAGGTGATGAAGATTCCTGGCCAGCAACAACAGACAACAATCATTACAAATGGGAGGAACCTGAAAAAAGCAACCTCCTTTACCTACCTACCTGGGGGAAGCTTCATTCCAACTACAGGCGGAACTGACGACGATATCTAAGCAGGGATCGGAAAAGCAAGACAAGCCTTCGTTTCTATCAACTCTATGTGGAGATCAAGAGCACTACTCAGCATGAAAAATAAGATCCGGATTTTCAACTCCAATGTGAAGTCAGTGCCACTTACTATACGGATCCGAGACTTGTACTGCGCGTCATAAAGAGCACCTCAAACAAACTTCAGACCTTCATTAACAGCTAGCTGTCTTTGCTCAATACTCAAGATCAGACGACCGGCCAGAAAAGATCAGCAAAAGGGAGGTATCTCTGGGGTAGAACCAACCCAGCAAATGAGCAGGAATAAATGGAGATGGATTGGCAATACTATGAGAAAACCATCAAGTGACATCACTTGACAAGCCATTGCTCCAGTGAAACCCGAATGGTAAGTGACGAGTTGGTCGTCAGTTCGAGGATGACATGGAGTGGAGGAGGTTACATGAAGAGGAGATGAAGGCTTGTGGGCAGACCTGGAGCCAGGTGAAAACTTTAGCAGGGAACCGAACGCAATGGAGACGTTTGGCTGAAGCCCTATGTTTCTCTAGGAATTAAAGGAAATATTAATAATAACAATCTGTGATTTGAATAAAATACAGCAATGTTAAATGAATAGGAATCCTTGAAGAGTGTCGAATGAATGTTACAGTCTTCTTGAGTTAAATGATGAAGGGATTCCAAACAAAATTGTTTTAGGGAAGTCAATACTTTTAAACGCGAGGGAGTATTAGAAAAGTGGCTGATATGTATCCATATATATATATATATATATATATATATATATATGGTGATCTCTCTTTCTGTTTGCTCTCTTAGTCTGTGACCATTTCACTTTGATGAACCTGTCTCCTTTAACAATGTATATTCTCCTTATATTATATTATATATAATATGAGTGTTTGTTGACAGTCGGTTGCTTGGTAACATATATCCATATTATATGTGTGGTTGTTGACATGTCTGCTATATTTTGCTATGTATATATGGATCGATACTTCATTATAATTAGCCAATCATGTTAAGACTGTCTATTGATTTGTTCACACACTTGTCTGGACATTCATATATATTTCGCTCTCACAATCTTGTGTGACTACTTTGGTGTGATACCACTTATTGCTTCTCCTTGTGTTTGGAAAATAGAAGTATCATCGCAAACCTAGTGGTCTTCTGATTTCCATCCTTCTTGCGTCAGGACTATTAAATTCTCGACAAGTACATAATAATAATTTAGCGACGAGTACATAACAGTGGCACAAAAAAGATGCGGAATATATATATATATATAATTAAGGGAGACATAAGTACAAGAAGTATTTTATACGCCTTCTAATCTGTAATTCAATTGATTTAATATTAAGAGAAACCAATGAAACGAGAAGAAATGGTGCTTTCTACTCATCAAGGAGGACTAAACGTAAGTAAATATATATATATGTATATGTATATGAACTCTTTTGGGTAATAGTTTCCAACCAAAGGTTCTGTCAGTGTTCTTCCCTCACCTTCAAGTCTCATTATGTCATATGTACATATTCGCTGGATTATACAAAAAAGGCAGGTTAAAAGAGCTCTTTATTTTTGGACAGGATAAAAGCAGCAGTTATTAAGATATTGTCCTGTTCAGGTGGATTCTGTGTATTTAGATTGTATTCATTTATTAGGCTGTCAAGTGAGCGACATACTTTTGGAATGATAAACAGTCAGTCATCTTTCTTTTCTATACATATAAGTGGTATAGAGTGGAGTTATACTCTACTATACTGTCCAAGTTTTATCCTTATATTAAGCGGTATAAGGGACTTAATAGCGAGCTCGGTAATGAGACAAATATTGGAATAAAAATTCAAGGTAATGAAATCATACTGTAACAGTATATATTGTAAAAAATACAGTCAACGAGTTATATAAATTAATGGTTACTTGGTGATACAGTTGAACTCTGCTGCTACAAATTATTGATATAATCCACAGAAATGTTCACTACTGGAGTCATGCCTATTAGTAGAAGCTGTGCACCCGTTGTAGAATAGTCTTCGAATGAGAGGTTATTGCAAAATCTGAAGGATACAACATAGTTAGCATTGAAACAAGTAGACAGTATGAACAAATGAGAAGAGGAGGCGCCGAGAAGCACACTGCATTTTATATTGTACTCTGAAGTTACGTGTGTATTTTACAACGAATCATTTTAAACATGTAACAGAAAGTTGTACAGTCATATTGTTCTGTACTCCACAATGGTATACTGTTTTGCACCTCATCTAATCGGTTTAAAATTCAAGAAGCACAACTAGAACTGTCACTAATGACTGAAACATCACTAACACATCTTGTATAAACTGATACATTTTTAATTAAATCTGTAAATAAAATCTGAGTGTAGGATATGTAGATATATGCTCAAAAAGACTTTAGCTAACTTCTACTAGCAACACCATCAAACTGACGGAAATAATAGAATCCCCAGAGCCGATTAATGGCGAGAACAGGAGATCTAGCTCCTCTATTGGGAAATATATTACAGAGGAGACAGGACATGAAAATGTCGTTTACGCGTCTTTTAAACCTATCTGTAAAACGTTTTTGTGGGAGGGACAATCCTAAAGTTTGTGGAATCCCTAGATGACGACTAGGAATTTTAAACCACCTTTATGCGTTCAAAGTAACAATTCGTCATCACACTAAACCTTCCTTCCTTAGTAAACTTTGTTTTGATACCAACCAGGTTAGATGTACTATTACCTCTGTTATTTGGTTTAGTGATCTTTATTGTCTTTTTATTTGACCTTCAGTATGTCCTTTTAACTTGACCTCTTTATTAATTTCATATATATATTTATATTCCTATGACAAGTCCGTGAAGCGTGATCAGATTGTTCGAAATGTGTTGCGCAAATACTACATTACACGATTCAGACAAACTATGTCTTCATTCTTATTGCTTTGTCTAAAATTCATAAAGGGAACTAATTATTTTATAACAAAAAGGACGTAAGCAGAGAAGAAAATTTTCATTTCGAATACTCATTTTCATAAGCTGATGTACAATCATAATTATATATTCAATAAAGAATTCATAAAAACCAACCAGATACTGGTAAAATTTGTCTTCGAGAAACGTATTACTTAATGTAATGTGTAATCTACAAAGGGATGACTAACTGGAAATTAGAAAAGGGGTAGAAGTTGGTATGATGTAATAAGTGTGTGAAAATGACTTATTAGACGACAAAGTGTTATAAATGAACAGTAACAGGGTGATAATAGAATAAGGATGATGAGAATAATGATAATAGTAAACTTACATAATAAAAGGAAGCAAAATTATAGTGAGAACGTTACTCTGGCCATAGTAGGGCGAGTGAATGTATGTAGTGGCTTTGCACGCAGAGGTCCAGTTTCAGATCCAGAATAGCCCCAATGGTTCAGCTGTGTACAGATGGCGTATACGAAGTTCTTGAGTACGATATTGAGGGACTTTGTATAATACTGTGGAGCACTCATGCAAGTGGGGACCCTTGATGTCTACAGTTGACAAGGTATTCAGGGATAGAGCTACTAGTATTCTTCTTTCCTCCTGTGGTTAGCTAGCCAAGTTGGACAGTATTCCAGAATACGTTTGTGGACTTGACGTTGAGTATGGCTGATATAATTTGCTCTACACGAACAAGTAAACTGGCATCTTGTTTTCTTCCTTTCGACGCCTCATCAATGTTTATATTATTTTAAAAGTTTGACAACTTGTAACAATCTGCTCACTTCTAGGTTAATATGGATCTTCTGTTGACTCAAAAGTCCCAAACCGGACGAAACACACATCTTGTATCCCACTGCTGGTCACCATCATTCAGCAATAACTTCATATTAATCCATAGACATCATGGAAGCGTCGGCATTAGGTGCTGACATGCCATCAGAGAATGAAAATGTTGGCCCAACATATTCTATTCAACGGAAAGTACAATCCAGTCTAGTAACAAATAGTAACTAGTAACCGTGATATCAGAGATGGCTTTTATATTCCTCATGGAATAATGAATAATTCTTTGGCTTTTGAAACGATAGATACATGGTTAGAGTCTCAGTGGAATCACCACTATTCACTGGGGAATCTAGTTCCATCCGACTGACAAGCCCCAAGCGAGATGGAAGGCGTATCTTGGATAATTTCACTGCTAGTCACCAAAAAAAAATATTCATGTCAATGAATCAAACCCCATTTTTTCTTAATTATCTCTTTCCGGGAAACTTCATGCACTTTTTCCCTTTGATGAATTTGAATAAATAATAATAATAACAGCTTTATTCCAAACGGTATTTGTGGTACAGGTATGGAATTTTCAGCGTGCATTACAGTATATTGCATCTAATTACCTCATAAATTATATAAGATTTTTAAAAATCAAAGATAAATAAATAAAAATAAAATAAATAAGTTATAAATAAATAAAAATTAAAAATTAAGAAAAAAACAGCGTAGAGTATTTCATTTCAAACAATGCACCACAGGATTTGAAATATAAAGTTGATGTGTGGTAGAAGATGAGAACAACAGTGTAATAGTAACGAGGAAAGGAAAACAAAAACTAATGAGACTATTTGTTAGAGTGCCGCAGTAAGTTTATCGTGTCATACCTAACGGATTTCTCATCACATAACAGCTGTGCCAGATATGGTATTGTGGAGTTTTTGTATTTGGTAGTCCTAGCATATAGCCTCCTATAGCTGCTTCTAGTTCTACCAGATGAAATGCAAGGAGATAGATGCGTATAGAGAGGATGCTCGGGGTCCGACAATATTGTATTCGCTAGTTTCTTACATGACATAATATGTCTATCTACAATAGTGTTCACCAGTTGGTTTAACGATATCCCACTTGCCCTACTAACAGCTTTTAGTGCCCTTCTCAGCGAAGCAAAGTCTTTCTTAAGTAGTCCAGGAAAGACTAATGGGGAGCAGTAAAGGAGGATGGGTAGAATACAAGAATTTACAAATTGAGAAAGTAAAGATTGCTTTATACCAGACTGCCTAAATTTCCTAATGTAGAACGTTAAGCGAAACATCTTTCTAGTAACTAGCAAGATGTGGGAAGACCAGGAAAGATCGGTGGAAAAACTCAGCCCAAGGTACTTGACATTAGATGTATTTTCAACCTCTGTGCCGTCAATGAGAGTGGGGCCATGTGAGCTAACTAGTTGCTGTAGGTCACATTTACGTCTGAAAGTGAAATTGACTACCTGACATTTAGACGGATTAAGCTTAAGTCCGTTTGAAGAGGACCACTGACTAATTTCCGACAGAAAGCTATTTAATTTGGAACAATCTGACTGAGAGTTGACAGGCATAGAAACCGAGAGGTCATCGGCATACTTAACAAAAGTGGCTACATCAGAATGAGGCAAGTCATGTAAGAAAAACGAGAACAGAAAGGGAGAAAGAACAGCACCTTGAGGAACACCAGCTAAAGTAAGTGAGGTAGTGGAGGATTTTCCATTGTAGACGGTGTACTGCTTCCTTTCAGAAAAATAGGAATGCAACCACTTATTTGTCCAGCTTTCAGCCTGTGTTGCAGCAAGCTTACTTAGCAAGAGAGACCTGGGAACAGAGTCAAATGCAGATGTGTAATCAAGGAAGGCACAGCGAACGTATTTAGCTCCTTTATCTAAACTAGAGACTATGCTATGGTGGAGGATAACAGCGGCATCTAACGTACTCCTACTATGTTTATAAGCAAACTGGTTGGGGTCGTTGAACGACAGTGTGGTTTGTGCAGAATAATATGGTACCATCATTTATTTCGTTGGCCCCTCATCACCTGCTTACAACCTAAATAAATTATGAGATTTATGTACAGAAAAGTCTTAACATACTTGCAAATTTTACATGTTGTCAGTTTATTATTCAATGATGCCCAATAATATTGAGTTTACTATGAAACATGAAAGTGACGAAAAGTTTCACTTCCTCGACATTGCCATGCAACGCCTAGAAGATGGTAGTCTCCAGAGGTCAATTTACCGGAAGCTGACATGGAATGAACAGTACTTACACTTTAATAGTTTTTTTTTCAGATAGCTATAAACGAGCACTAGTCAATACTGTGTACTATAGAGCGAGGATAAAAAGCTCTGCAGAGAAACTAGAGGGAGAGTTTATGATACGCGAAAACGTGTTGAAAAACAACGGTTATCCTCAAAGATTCATTAACAAATATGGAAGATGTAAAGGCTTAAATATCAAATAAATCACATTTGAAAAAAGCCTGTCTTCATTCAACATTGCAGTGATGGTCAACAGAAGACTGAGTACGTCACTAGTCAGAGGCTATCCTGCAGCTAAGTTGGTTCCCGTCCATCGAAAAAACTTGCTCTTTGATGCAATCAAAAATCGACAGATATCCTTCTCATGTTACCTCTAACTGTGTATACAAATTTACATGTATCTGCGGGAGCAGTTACATTGGAAGGACAGAAAGAAGAAGGGCATATCTACAATTTTCTGAACAAGTACCAAAAAGCTTACGTCTAAAGGGAACAAATGCTTCAAACAGTGCCATCGTCAGGCATCTCCTCGACACGAGTCATGAGGTGGAAATCGAGAAGTCCTTTAAAATTATCAATAGACAAAGGAGCTCTATTCTCCTCAAGTTTGTCGAAGCAGTTTTTATCAAACGCTTGAAACCAGATTTATGTGTTCAGAAAGAAGCAGTTATTTGTCTTTCCTTGCCCTGTCTAGTAATCGGATATCTTTATTCCCTCATCTGATTATGCAATTTTTGTCTTTTACCTCACCCCTCTTTTTTATAATCTGTAACTTTGCTTGTCTCTTCTTTCTATGATATGAGTTGAACTCAGTACATCGTTACCTAATTTATTAGTCACTGTGCATCGTCGTCTTTCTTACGTAACTTCTTTACCACTGTATGCATACATTTATTTTGTTTAAACCTGAACTGCCTGTGTAAAAACTATATAAGCGCAATTTTCTGAGCACTGTTTACTAATTGTGAAACTTTCTGTCAACTGACAACATGTAAAATTTGTAAGTATGTTAAAACTTTTCTGTACGTAAGCCTACCTCATAATTTATTTAGATTGTAAGCAGCTGATGAGAAGCCAACGAAATAAACAATGATGGTACCATATTATTCTGCACAAACCACCATTGTCGTTCTTGCTTTATTCAAAAATATCTCTTTTCGTTCTATTTTGTCTCCTTGTTTTTGCCCTTGTTTATCTTTTATTCTACAACCTCTTGTAGATAAATCCACAAAAGCGAACGTCGGAAAATAATAAGTCCGATCCTATCGACGATACTGTTGACAGTCAGTACAAAGAGGGTGATTTTGTCACCACTGGAATTAAAGGACACAGAAAATTAGACTTGAATTTACTGAAGAGTGTGAGTTGTTTTTTGATCACACTTTTATAAATCGTACATAAGCATGCAGACGTGTTGTTTCGGTGATTGTTCCAGGCTAGAATGTTGACCAACCACGCATACATGTAATCCGAGTCTAATTCCAGGCTGACGCACTGTTAATACAGGAAAAGAGGGGGGAGATGAAGCGTGAGGCTAGCAACCCCCCACTGTAAAAGATAACACCACTGCTAATGAAACTTCTGAGTTAGAGCTTAAAGCCCTAAGATGATTCCACTTAGGAATGAAAGAAAAGAGAAAGAGATGTAAACATTGTTGAGATTCCGATAATTCATACTGCCCTTGGCTTTATTGATTCGCTACAATCCAAAGTATTTTTTTAAAATGTTTATCACTATGATGGGGTTAAGGTTAGGAGAAGAACAACAACAGTGAAATGTGAACTTCATTTGATATTATTTCCAAATGGACAATTCAAAGGGGGAGTATACTGTAGATCTTGGAAATTCAATCCTATAGAATAGAATATACCTTCGAAACACATATAGATACCAGAGATTAACTGGTGGATGGTGACTAGCAGTGGAATCCAGGATAGCAAGCATTTCGTCCCATTTAGGACTACCTCATCATCTGGATGTACTTGCATTTCCCAGTGAGTGAGTGAGTGATGTTCTCACCGAGGTTCAAACCCAGTGCCCATAGTTTCAAACGCCAAAGTGTTGTCCACCAGACCACTTGGGCGACGAGAGCCACCTCTTGTGCAACGGGTCATATTAATTATTTAATTCGATGTTGGATTTTCTCGTCGTTTGACTGAACTGAGGTGCTCGGTTTTTACATGCGGTTATACACACACACATCAGGAGGACTCATCGATCTTTGCGAATAGGGACTTCACAGCACACAGCCGTAAAGAGCTTCGGAAGGAGACTGAATTCCCCGAACCTGTTGATAGTGCAAAACATACGACCTAGGTCTTCCATTGAGAAATATATTATCGATACAACTTATAAGTTGGCGTTCATCCATTTTTTTTTCAAATCAATCCATAAACTATGTGTTAAGGGGTTAGTCCGACAGTCCATGGTAACCTTGACAATTAGGAGGTTTAACCACAGGCTCAATGTATTCAAAAATAATTTATTATCACATTAAATCATTTTCGGACATATTAAGATCCCCCTTCTTTGGTTAATTTATGTCCATTATTATTTTCATGAATAATTCCCATTCGAACATTAGTAGACGGAAGACAAGTAGTTCAGCGAAGAGTCTCTTTTCGGCGAATTCATTTTCATAGCTGTACAATCGCAAATATATATGGTTATTTTGGGTGTGTGTGCATACATTAAATTTGTCAAACGAAAATACAATTAGTGAGTTCAGATGAATTGGATGTTGGTAAGAGGATAGCAACAAAAGTGATGAGTTGTCAAAAACGATTGTTAAAGAGGAGTAAGTTCAGGTGAATTGGATGTTCATATAAGAGGATAGTAACAAAAGTGATGAGTTGTCATGAGTGATTGTTAAATAAGAGTTACGTAATAGCATGAATAGTTTGATGAATGAGTTGTGCTCAAAGGGTGTACACGGAAACAAAATAATATACAGAATTACACAAGGGTTTTAAGTTAGAAAAATAAGCATACAAACAGAAGTAAGGTCAAATCAAACAAACAAAGAAAAGTTAGGTCAAATCAACGGAGTTTTTACCATGCGAGTAGAAGTGGTTGGATAATTTTCTTTTGCATGCATAGTTCTGGTTCCACCAACTGGATGGCTAGGGCTTCTGCGACGCAAAGAAGACGGAATCGTACTGTTTTTGGAAGGTTGTTCTTCACTTTGTAGATTACTTTGAAGGAGGCGTTCGGTGAGATGGAATGACCAGTGTTGACGAGATGTTCGATTATTGCACTCCTTGTATGGCCATTATTTCCTTCCTTATTTTGACTTTCAGCATAGCCTTTTAACTCAATGCGTGCCTATTTACCCACCCTTTAACAATTTATTATTTTCATTTTAGTTCCTATGACGAATATGTATATAATCAGATCATTCAAAGTGGAATGCACAAATACACATCACACGATTGGAATAACTCATGTCTTCTCATGTCTTTTCTTCGAAATCTATAAAGGAAACTAATTGTGTTAAATATTATTATAATTTATATTCTTTCTCTCTATTTCAGCAAAGAGCGACTGTCGAAAGAATACGTCCTACTTCAGGCTCAGGTTAGTCAACAATACATATAGAGTTGTGCTGAAGTTTATATACTTTTGATGACTGTGAGTAAATTCACCTCATATCACTGTGCATCGCTTCAAGTTACCACTTTGTATGTGATATGTACCCACATGATGTGTGTTTTGTTTTTGACAGTCTGTTATATTTTGTTATGTGCATATGGATCGATATTTCTTTATAACTGACATTATACTTTTGTCTGTCCACTAACTAACTAAACAATGTATGACCTTGTTATCACATGACATTACAACCAATCATGGTAAGACGTTATTTTACTGGTTCATGTGTGTTAGCCATTTTCATATATACTCTTGCTTTATCATTCTTGTTCACACGTTTCGTACACTAAGTACCATTTCACTCACACACTTGTGTGACATTTATTTTCCTTGTCTGGAAAATACAAGTATCATCGTAAACCTGGTGGTCTTCTGATTTCCCTCTTTCCGTGGCGTCAGGACTATTAACTACTCGAGGAGTACATAACATAATTGGCAACGGGGAAAACTCTAATAACTCAATCAGCAGCAGTACATAACAGTATGGAATTCTGATAAGAAAACTTGAACACCTCAATTCATCAGGTTAAGGTTTGAACACACTGGACGATGTTGGCTATAAATTTCCTCAAGCTGACGAAAATTAAAACTTCAATGGCAATAAACTTCTCTTCAGATGAATTCTAGCGTGCTAGCGTTGTAGTCAATAGGGACACTATCCTATCTAATGGTAATGTGGTGTTCATACACTTCTGAAGAGAACTTGACTTAGATGAATTGGATGTTCAGTGTTTCATAGTTTGGAATAGTTCTTCTGACTGACGTCAGTTCATGACAAAATCCACTTTGGAAAAGGAAATAATGATTTTTAGAAATGATATTTCTATGATAATAATTCTAATCGTATTGCTTTATTGGTATTCTTTGAGGTTGTTTGTTGCCGGGGCTGGTAGAAATTTTTGGGCCGGTGAATGAAAAGCTGTCGAGATATAACCTCCGCGACGCATTCGATTTCGTTGGTTCAATTAAAAATGTCAACATCACAGATAAAATAAATGGTCTCCCTAGACGTCGTCTCTCTCTCTCTCTTCAGCAATATTGTTCCACTGACAGAAACTAAATGTTTTCTGTGTGACTTCATCCAGTTCAACAGCACAGATGTCGCCATACCGATCAATTATCTAAAGGAGCTGTTACTACGTTGTACCTTCAAAGTCTACTTCAGATTTAACGATGAAATCTACAGGTAAACAGATGGTGTAGCAATGAGCTCTCCACTGGGACGTCTCTTGGTCGATTGTTTTATGGCCAGCCTCGAAAACAACTTCTTATCATCGACCATCACTGATCTCCATCTTTACAAGAGATACATTGATGATACTTTCATCTTTTGTGATGAGAGTCTGCACCTTGAAAACTTATTTCAAAGCTTCAAAAATGCTCCCCGAAACATCGACTTTACTCTTGAAGCTGAATCCGTCTGAATGTTCCACTTTTTCGACGTTCGTCTGACAAGAAACGCCTACAACTCTGTGTAAAGGTTCGTATACAAAAAGCCTACATGGAACAAACAATTTATCAATTTTCAAGGCTTCGTGCTCCTAAGCAGAAAGACGAACCTTATATACGCTCTTTCTTCGAGGATTCGGAAGATATGCAGCGTGGAAGTAATAGGTTCATAGACAAGAATCTAAAATCAAAGAAGACTGCCGAACAAGTCCAATCCGTCCTGAAGAAGATGCTTGTGCTTAATCTAGAAATCAAAGGTCACATTGAAGCAGAAACCACTCGTAAATGCCTCTGTAAATCTCTGATGAAAAAATAATTCGCCGCAAACCTACGACTAACTTTTTCCTGCAAGAAACACTTCAGCCAGAACTCGAAAGACAAACTGTCGCATTGGGCCACTTCAACGTGCATATACCAGTTTACTTGCTCCTGAGGAGCTGAGTATATTGGCCGTACCATGTGCCAACTTGGAAAACGCACTCGTGAACGCTATCCAGACTGGCTAGTAAAAAGAGAACGAAAACGGGTATATAGTTCAGTGACAGAACATCTGTTCAATTCAGGACATTCAGCGCCATTCGAAAGATCCTTCAAAACAGTATACAAGACTCGATCAAACTTATCAAAGGGAGTATAACTAAGACATCTGGGCATAGCCAAGGCACTAGCTATCCAAAAGCTCAAACCCACGCTATGTATCCAAAAGAAATACGTTCAACCCTTGTCTCTGCCATAGCCATCATAAACAGGTAATTCTTTTGGTAATGACCATCCCATTGCCTTTCTTATCCAAACTTCCAGCTTATTCATGTTATTTTTAAGTTTTTTTAAATTCCTATTGACACTACCATATTTTCATATTTGAACTTCCTGTATATTTAGTCCTTTTATGATTTCTAAATATTTAATCTCTGATTGCATAAATAATTACTTGTCACATTAGTTTTGATCCCACTAGATTTTTTATCTAAACATCCTGTCTATTTTTGTTATTTTTAAATTTCTAACCCCCAATTGTACAATATGTCAACCTTCTCATTAGTTCTGATGTTACTTTGTTTGAGTTTTATCCGTCCCCCGTTTATTATGGCATTTTAATTCCTGATTGTAATTTTATTAGTCTGACCTTTGACCGGAGATTATTCTGGAACTTTCCTACCCATTTACTATAAATATACGAATGTAAAGCCTTGTTGATGACTTCATCGTAAAGACAGGTTTCTTCTCCGCAACTATCTTCGTATTGTTAGTGATTATTTTTGAGTTTGATAGTTGACCTTTATCCAAAGTTACTTTTTTTATTGATTGCATATTCGTCTGTAAACCAGCCTTCTTCTAGGTACTGCCCAACATTTTTGTGGTTCCACAGTCTAAGAATTGTACATTTCCCTAATAGGACTGGTGTCCATAGCTGCATACATGCATACACTAATGTAGGAGGATGAATATCTTGTTCATAGATGCGACAGTCAGAGATGTGACTAATATAAGTGCTAAAGATGGGAAGAGAAAAAGGTCTATTCGACAAATGAATTAATAAGCCATCTGACCATATAACATTGGCTAACTTGGCTCAGCCAAAGCAAAGAAAGCAACGCATTACCGCTTAACCTAATCAGTCGATTAAGTTTCATTTTATGCCCATCAACATATATACGCTTGTAATTTCAACTGAGGAATAATATTAAATAGTTTTCTTTTTTGTTTTAGGAAAACCTCCAGGTTGTTTAAATACAACAAAAATGTGTTGTCAACTGGGAACTCGTGAACCATCTGATCCATGGTTTTCACTAGACCATCTAATAATGAGAGATACTGGAAGTAAGCCGAAGTTATCCACATTGTAAGTGACTCTTTTCAAAACCCATAAAATCACATTCTAAATTATTTTTTTTTATATTTACGAGTTGATCATGGGTTGATATCAGTTAGAGAACCATTGAGGAGAACCATTGGGAATTATTGGCAGTACTCATCCACTGATATCAACCCGTGATCAACTAGTAACAAAAAAAAATACTGACCGTTACAAACCAACTATAGAGAACTAATCTGATGCTCGCTAGTGACTTGCTACAGGATGGATTTTCCTGGAGTTTTAATGGAAAGTGGTGATCAGTGAGATCCATCCAGATGTCACGTGTGAGGATCGATGTCCCACTGATGACATTGGTTGGTGGTCCCGCTAAATCACACGGATTGGTAGAAATAAGAATTTGTGGGCTGGCCATTGAAGAGTCGGGTTGCAGTGGCTGAATGGTATACGGGCCAACTTGCCTTGTAACCCGGAGGTCCTGGGTTATAACTCTGGCGGTGGGTGCATACTGCAGATGATTCCCAAACTAGAATGGAACAGCTGTCCAGTACTGCAGTACTGGTTTTCAATGCTTCTCTAACTGATATCGATCCGTGGTCAACTCGTAAAAACAAAACTAACCCTTACAAACCAACTATAGAGAATTATTATTATTTTTTTAATTTCCTTGGGTTCTTAGTACGACATACAGCTCACCTCCATGTGACTCTGTTTTCTGTGTTTTCTATTAGCTGGTTCCACGATTACCCATAAGTCAACATTTCTTTCTCAGATGATCTTTTCCTATATCTAACTCTACTAGTCGATTCCTATTTGCGTTCCACTGGAGTGCATGTCTGGTACATGAAGTATTTTCAGCGTATATGCAGTCCATCTCCCTTTGTGGTGAGAGCAGGCCGTGAGAAAATATGAGCAAGGCTGATTCAACAACCAATCACAACAAAGTTAACGTGGCAAAATGTGATTCGCAGATAGAGAACTCTATTTGTCGAGGAATCCCGAAACAACCAATCAGAAGCCTGCGTTTGTCTGCCTAACTTCTGATAAACAACCAATCAGAGGACTGCGCTTGTCTACTTGCATAAGCTATAATAATGTATGTGAAATATGTATAAATACGTGTTGATTTTCATAATAAAACGATCTGTTCCCTGGCCCTTGTCTTCTGTTGTTACACCTTTTCTTCTACATATTCATTTGGCGATCGGTTGTCAGTTTTTTTTTGTTCCCAGAGTTATTTCTTTGTACTTTATCCATTCTGTCTGGTCATCTGACCTTCAATATCGAGGGAAGATAGACAACTCTTGATGAAAGTCCTCACTAGCCTGTTTGAAGTGACTCGCCAATTCTCTGAAAACTATAAAAGAACTGACTACACATTATTGTTGAAAATCTGATTTTTGTTCTTCATGCTAAGTAATGAAGGTCTGGCCTTCTTTCCCAATTGGGCTTTTGAAATCTTCATTTTTGCCATCTCTATTTGAAACGATACTGTCTAGACCGGTTTAAGAGATGAGTTTCCTTGAGATGGTCTCTCTCTCTCTCTGTCATTGATGGTGATTATTGTTAGTTAGGTGTATTTATCACTTGAAGTATTGTCTTCGCTGTCACTTCTGCCAACGGGCTGGCTTTCCCTTGTAGACGCTCGAGTTTTTCTAACCTAAATCATTTGTGAACTTCACAGCTTCTAAAGTTATTTTCCGGTTCAAGGTGTGCCCGTCTTTTTGATCCCCATGGTCTTTTACAGGGTGATTGACAACTGAATCCTTTTCCAACTACCTCCTGCAAGAAAAACGATATAACATCAAAGTTGGAGATGATATTGATGCAATTATCTAAAAGATCACGTATATATGAACAAAGTCATGTCAGTAATGTACTGTCTGTCTGTCTGTTTGTTTTTGACATAGAACTTTGCACATATGTGAAGCAGTTCAAGTCGCCACACTTCCTCCCTCCATGTAACACACAAAGCAAGAGAAGAAAGTAGAAGAAATGTATAACAGAAAGACAGTAAACAGAGGTGTGAAACAATGGAATAGTAGTAACGAAGAACAAAACAGTTTCATTGGAAATCATTAATCACAAGGAGTGGATGCATCTGCTCCATTCCTTGTGACTTATGTGCAGCTATACGCATATCTCCAAATCACAAATGCGAATTAATATTTATACTATTTTTTCCCTTTACTTTCCCAGTGGAACATACGGTTTCAAGCCAGAGGCTTGAAGTTTTCGGTGGCAGTGGTGTTTATTTTTACGCTATGAAGTTGCTAGCCAGCCTCACGCCCAACCTTCCTTCTTTACCAGTCGTATTACTAGCTTAGTGAGGTGAAGGAATGCGTTGGCTGGGGATCGAACCCTGAACCACATCAAGCGTGGTTAGCGAGCATTCTATCACTGTGCCACCAACGCACAATATTTGTTTTGGTTGAAACTACTTTCAAACAACTTGGAACCGAAAAACTGATTGTTATAACATGGATGATGATTAGTGGTGGGATGAAAATTTGTATCGTGAAGGAATTCGGGCTGCTTGCTTCTGAATAATTAATTAACCTGGCTGTCTCTATTGCATAAATCACAAGCCAAAGATGCATGGTTGTGCCTTTTCACCATCTCACATTAGATGATCAGTTTGATTCTTTCATACTGTCGTTAGTTATAATCTCCTATTAAGCATTAAAATTCAATACCCTCCTTTTAATTTAAAGCTCATTATGAGACTTAATAGGTTCCTCGAGATTCTGGGAAACAGTTAGTTATTGACGATATAACGCTGACGATGCTGAAAACCACTCCGGACGGTTTAGATGTGCCACTTACCACCTTTGAAATTTTGAATGTTCTTGCCAGTTTCGCTTAAATTATTCGCTTTGTCACAGCATACCTGCAGGTTTTTTTTTCGCTATGCCTGCTAATATGTACAAAATCTTGACATGGTTCTAAATTCATTTAGTTGTCTATTTATAAGATTACAATTACAGAAATAAAAAAAGAGAAATATCAATGATGTAATAAGATTTCGTTTGATGTTTTAATGTTTAGTCAGATTCGATTTACTTAGTCTTAAGCAACCCACTAATATTTTGTATATGTGGGCTTCTTCAGGTTTAAAAATAGCCTAGGCAGCACCGTTAACTAACGCTGTATTAAGTCACAGCTCTAGTAACAATATTGTTTGCGACATCCACCCCTGAAAAAAAAACACTTCTCAGTTTCCATTTTGACACAAATGAATATTAGAAAGAATAGAACACGAAGTTCAGCAAAGATATCTACATCTTCGGCGATGTCATTTTCAAAAGCAGCTGTGCAGTCGCATTGGGCGTCGGTGGCACAGTGGTTAGGACTCTCGCCGACCATGCATATGGTCCGGGGTTCGATTCCCTGCCAAAGCGCACTCGATATCTATGGTCGGCCTGCAAAATTTGGGCTACCGATATCACATGCTGAAAATTCCGTACTTGTACCGAAAATACGGTGTGGCATCAAGCTGTAATCAAAATAAAAAAATACATAAAAATTCAAATACATAAATTTACATAGATACAATTCCTATTTGATCCCACATAATTACGAAGGCGAATAAAAGGTGAGATGCACGTTGCTGAGATGAACGCTGAATGTGCATACAATTTACCTACAGACATAAAGACGGAATTGCAATGAGATCTCCTCTTGACTCGCTTTTAGCAGACTGCCTTATGGCCAGTTTTGAGAGTGGAGTTTTAAAATCAACAATAAACAAATTACTACTGTACAAAAAGGTACATTGATGATACCTTTATAGTCTGCTACGATAACTCGGACTTCAAACTGTATCTTACAAGAATGTAATAATTCTCACCCTTCGATTAAATTCACAATGGAATTAGAAAACGATTCAAGAATTTAATTTCTGGATGTGGAATTAACAAGAAGAGATAATGGAACGCTGAAGAGATCCATCCACAAAAAATCAACATGGAATGGCCAACTAACGTATTTCTTTAGTTGGATACCTTTGAGCCGAAAACGAGCTCTCATCGCCGCACTAACCCATCGCATTAGAAAAATCTGCAGCAGTGATTGCGTGAAAGAGGAGCTCCTATTCTTCAAAAATATCCTGGCTCAAAATGGTTACCCTACATGTCTTGTCATAGAGAACATGAAACCTAAACAAAAAAGAGGAGAATGTAATTCAGCGCCGAAGAGTCTGAATTTCAGAGGAGATTTGACAGCCAATATCCTAAAGAGGAGAATATTCAGCTTTTTAAAGAAGACCTTCTCAGCAGCAACACTAAGAGTGATATTCTCTAGCCGTCCAATACTTCGAAACAACACGAAGGACAAACTCTCGCATATAACCGATTCAGTGTACATATAGCAGTTCAACTGGTGGTTCGGAGCTAGATACATGGGTCATTGTATGCGTGTTCTTTCAAAACGTGCTAGAGAACATTAACCAGAATGGCTGCAAAGAGGAGGCACCGGTTCAATCATAAGTGCCATTTCTGAACGTCTGATCAACACCTCAACTGATTCATTCAAAGTGATTTACAAAGTCAACAGAAACCTTCTAAAAGCAGTATGTTTCCAACTTCTCTGTATTGCAGAAGCTCTCACAATACGCATCGAGAAGCCGGAGCTGTGTGTTTAAAGGAAATTAGTTAAACCTATACAACTACCATGGACCTAGTTCGGTATGTTCCCTTAGCTGCCGTCCTTTTTTTCTTTCGTTCTTTTTTGATCACTTTTTCGAACTCTTTCTGTCTTCATTCAATTCGCCCAATTTTTTCAGTTATACGAACAGTTGTTTCAAGTTTGTTTCCATGCTTTTCCTGCTCACATTTATAATACGTTTAAAATAACTTTTTTACAATTAAAACCTAATCCTGTGTAATATTTGTTTCTAAGCCTCTCGTAAACCATATCTGGTTGAAAATAATTGTCACCATTTATTCGCCTTCGTAATTATGTGGAATCAAGTACAAATTGTAAGTGTAAAATTATGTATTTAAATGCGATTGTACATCTGCTTTTGAAAATGCAATCGCCGAAGAGGAAGGTATCTTTGTTGAACTTCATGCTCTCTTCTTTCTAATATCCATATGGGTGCTTTCCATAAATGGATACCACGTAGAAAAAATCATTGAAAGTCACGGACCAGCCTTACTTAATTAGACCTCTTCAGCTGTGTGGATCCATTATTCGAACATTCTACTGTAACGACAGAAGACAAGAGTCAGGCAACAAATCGTTTATTGAGAAAATCAACCGATATTTATATATTTTTATGTACATTATTATTCGCTACTATTAGAAGGAAAACAGCGTCTGCTGATTTGTCGCTTTCTCATTGGTGAAGATTATTCTGTCATTTCTTTGTGGCCGTTTCTTTGAAGGTCAGACCAGATATCTGCGAATCGTATCCGCCCACGCTAAGTCTGTTGTGATTGGTTGTTGAGTTAGTCTATGTTCTTGTTTTTTTCTCATGACGCCGATTAGGGGCGTAAATATTGACGTAAATTGCTGTCTACCAGTTTTAGCTAACAGGCAGCTCTAACCAGACTACCACTGGACCACCTCTGTGATACTCAACAAACAGCAAAACTATCTGAGAATAATCACTTAATGACGTACACGCGAATGCTTTGAATGAGGAAGACAGAGTGCTGAGGTGGTCAGAATTTAGAGATTAAGCGTAATATATAAGGCCAACTTACTTAGTAACTAATAGGTCCAACTAAAATAAAAAAAACAGCAAGTTTTGCTCTTATCGTCTAAATTTTCTTTTAGTTTATCCATATATTTTTCTTGTGTTTTTGATTACAGTTTGAAGAGAAAGAAATTTAACAGCTGCAGTTTAGAGAACATAAACAGTACTGAAGTAGTAAGCAACCTCTTTTTCATTTTGTACGCTTTGGATATTGACGAACATTAATCCTTCTTCTTAATATAACTTTGGCACTGTGGTAGTAAGTAATTCAATATTAGTTTGTTTATTAAATACACCACACAGTGAGTGAAACATTATTACTATTTACTGGATGACAAAGTTTCGAAAACAATTCATTATTGTTCATAATCGTATCGTCAATTATAATCTCACGACTTCGAAACTTGAGTTCCATAGTTTTCTTTGTCCTCTCCTATTTGTCGCCACTGGGGTAGTAGAATTTTCCAGATATCTGGGTGGACACGTGTTGAATCATTCCTATTACACATATTCACTCTCAATTGATTCGATAAGGAAAGCTTCTGTTATCAATCTCTCTTTCCACTCTGTGACATTAGATTTTAAAACTGTCATCCTATCCAATCCCATCCTATTGTATAGTTGTGTGTAACTGCATGTATTGTGTGCTATAGCTGAACTACTCTCTAGATTTCTTATTTTATTCGGGTCAAATAATCTAGATTTCACTAGGATTTTATGTTTGGCTAGTCTGACTGCATCTGTTCTACTACTTTGACCTAGGTATTCGACCTGACAGTCATTCCGGTAAGTTATTAGATAAACTAAATTGTTTCGTTTTAAAGGCTCCACAGGATCCCCCATTCAAAGCTTGTTTCTGATTGAGTTTGTGGGTTTGAATACTGGCCACTTCTGTCCCTGCCTTGTTAAGAATTCTACGTAAGGTTTCCGAGGTTCCTTTCTTGTATGGAATTACTACCGATGATTTAAATTCCTGATGGTTGGTGTTGTCTTGCGCATATTCGACATGCATTTCGTCATTAATATTATCACTATCACTACTATCATTATTTATTTTATTTTTACATTTCCGTACATACTTTCTGACTAACCAAGTTAATTATTAAGTTTTAAAGCTTCTCTTATATGCCTCACTTCGTGTCCTAGATTTTCCTTGATACTACTTAGATTTTGTGCTCTGTCCTATTTTTACTGATATAGGATGGGATGATCGGAAGTTCAAATATCTGTGTGAATGTCTGGGTTTCCTGTAAACACATCTTCCCATCCTCTTTCCTTTTAACGCTGAAATCTAACATTGAAAGCTCCCCTTCCTGATTTTCCAATTCATCATAAGTGAATTGAATTGCCTCCACCTTTGAGTTAATGTGTTTGAAAAATCTATCTATATCTTGTGTTCTAAGTACAGTGAATGGGTCATCTACATACCTCCACCTTACTTTGGGGGTGGGGTGGGGTGGGGTTGAACGTTTCAATCGCTATGTTTTCCCAACTATCCATGAAATGAGTCCGTTTCTGACTGTCTCTATAGCCATATTTATTGGTATACGTGTATACAAACTGACAATGTCAAAACTGACCATTTTCTCTTTAATATCTAAATTTAAACTATCTAATCTGTGTTTTAGTTCATAAGAATTATTTAGTCTAGATTTCGAGTGGCTTTTTAGTAGATTTAACACCATAGCTAAATATTTAGATAATTCTTAAGTAGGTGAATTTCTAAAATCAACTATAGGTCTAATAGGGTATCCTAACTTATCAACTTTAACAACACAATACATCCTACTGGAATTATTAGTTTTTTGGCATTAAATTAAACCACTTAGACATATATGAAATTAAAAAGAAAACGAATCGTTAGAAAAATCTATTACTGCCATCTCTTATCTCAACATTCTGTCTTCTCATGAATAATCGTGATTGACTTTTATTTGAAATTTCTTTCTGGTGGATATACGGTTCATTGGCTTATTACTATTATTATATCATCTAGCTGCATTCAGTTCGCTGTATTCCTTCCTAACTGCCTCTACGACTGACCATAAGCTTTCATCTCCTGCTCACACAGTCTATTTCACGTCGTATTTGTAGTCCCACTCAAAGCCCAGCTTCTCAATCGGATTGTATTCTAGGGATTGGAGCATGATGTCACCCTACAGTGCCTGCAGCATACATCAGATCTATCTCCACCCCACCCCCTGTATATATATATATATATATATATATATATATATATATATCTGTTGGACGATAAGTCCCCAGCTGGTTCGCTGCACTGCTAGAGTTCTTCATTACTAATCCTTTTAGATGAGCCATATGATTTTCAGAACAGCGTCAAGGAAAGTAAGTGTTGGTTAAAATCCTCAGTAGCCTGTTGGAAATAATTTTCTTGAGACACCAAAGCTGTGAACCGTAGAGAGGTGTACTGACGTGACTAGCACTAGTATTTAAAATCCGGATCTTTTTCTTGATGTACAGAGAAGTAGAAATCAACACTGGCTTCAGAGTCTTTTTTTTCCTTGACGTTACCAGTGGAACATAATCCTCCAATCTACAGCGCTTTGAAGTTTCAATGACAATGGCCTTTATTTTTATGGGATAGGGTTGCTAGCCTCATGCCCAACCTTCCCTCTTTACCAGTATTATCACTGGCTTATAGAGGTAAAGGAGTGTGTCCGTGGCCGGGGATCCAGCCTCGAACCAAACGAGGCGTGGTTGGCGAACATTCTACCGCTAAGCCACCGACGCACTTTTTTCAGAGTAATCAAAGTCTGTCTGGCTTTTCCGATCCTGCCTTTGTCATTCTCAATTTCTTAAGAATTTGCTTTTCAAATAGTGGGCAGTGGGCTTGAGTCTCACTGTGGTGAGCGCTGTCTGCAAGCCGAAAATTGTAGACAACAGTTTACGTCAGTTTTCACGACCCGAATCACGAGCATGAGAAAACACAATAACAAAGTTTAACCTGGAGAAAATCACCAGCCAATCACAACGGAGTTGAAGTTTGGAAATATGATTCACAGATATATGACTCGATTTTCTGAGAAACAAAGAGATAACAGAATAACCTTCAGCAAGAAAACAACCAATTAGAAGAGGTTGCTTCTCCACTAACAATAACGCTAATAACAAACCACATAAAAATCCATAAATACCTCTCGATTCTCTGAATAAACGATCTGTTGCCTGGCCCTTGTCATCTGTCTCTGTCTGTCTGGATTCAACATAGAAATTGGCACCGAAGTGCACCAGTTCGAGTTGCCACGTTCCAAATAGCACACAGAGGTAGACAAGAAGATGAGTGAAGAGAATCAATAGAGTCTGACTACTATAAGCGTGGAACAGAATGGGTAATGGTAGAAAGGAATATGAAAGATTACAGAGACTGAATACATCTGCGCTGGCCATTGACAACGATTTTGAGCCATGTCACCTATTGTCTCCAGCCATTGATTCCTAGAGTCCCGAGGGCCCCAACCCACTTTTATTCCTGCCTTGTTAAGAATTCAGAGTAAGGTTTCCGAGGTTCCTTCCTTGTATGAAATTACTGCTGATAACTTAGATTCCTTACTGTTGGTGTTGTCATTATCTTGCGTATGCTTGACATGCCTATCGTCAATAATATCATCATTATTATTATTACTATCACTATTTATTTTATTTTTAAATTTCCTTACATACTTTCTGACTAACCAAGCTAATTATTAAGTTTTAAAGCTTCTCATATATGCCTCACTTCGTGTCCTAGATTTTCCTTGGTACCACTTAGTTTTTGTGCTCTGTCCTATTTTTACTGACAGGATGGGATGATCGGAAATTCAAATATCTGTGTGAATGTCTGGGTTTCCTGTAAACACATCTTCCCATCTTCTTTCCTTTTAACGCCGAAATCTAACATTGAAAGCTCCCCTTCCAATTCATCATAAGTGAATTGAATTGCCTCCACCTTTGAGTTAATGTGTTTGAAAAATCTATCTATATCTTGTGTTCTAAGTACAGTGAATGGGTCATCTACATACCTCCACCTTACTTTGGGGGTGGGGTGGGGTGGGGTTGAACGTTTCAATCGCTATGTTTTCCCAACTATCCATGAAATGAGTCCGTTTCTGACTGTCTCTATAGCCATATTTATTGGTATACGTGTATACAAACTGACAATGTCAAAACTGACCATTTTCTCTTTAATATCTAAATTTAAACTATCTAATCTGTGTTTTAGTTCATAAGAATTAGTTAGTCTAGATTTCGAGTGGCTTTTTAGGGGATTTAATTTCATGGCTTAATATTTAGATAATTCATAAGTTGGGTGAATTTCTAAAGTCAACTGATCGAATCGAATCAACTGCAATTACATGTAATAGGAATGATTCAACACATGTCTACCCAGATATCTGGAAAATTCTACTACCCCAGTGGCGACAAATAGGAGAGGACAAAGAAAACTATGAAACTCAAGTTTCGAAATCGTGTGTGATTATAATTGACGATACGATTATGAACAATAATAAATTGTGTTCAAAACGTCATCCAGTAAATAATAATACTGTTTCACATTGACTGTGTGATACATGTAATAAACAAGCTAATATGGAACTAATCTTTCTTCATTAAATCTGTCACATGAAAGCTGGTCATGTAAAGTATGAGATTTATATTTGTGTTAGGCTGTGAGTAAAAATACCATCTTCTGACGATTTAAGGACTTTGCACTTGGCGAAAATCATTTCTAACAGGTTGTCACAGACTTTCATTAACGACTGCTAACTTTGCTCCCTATTGAGGATCAGATGGCCGTCTACAACGAATTAGTAGAAACCTAATTCCTAACAAATCTGCAGATGGAAATAGAGATGAATCGATGATGGATGAAATTTATTTTGATAAAGTTACACAGTGTGTCATACAGTAATATTTACTGATGACCACGTTTCGAGCACAAATTATTACTGCTCATAATCATTTCAAGGTACTCACACAGTGAAGCAAGATGGGGTAGCTTCTCTTTTACAGAGATGGAGAACAACTTGTGGATGGTGAACGTCATTTGTAATTTTGCCGCAAAGAACGTCTTAATGACTGCTTTAGAGAGACGGTTGTTTTGAACATATCTGAAGCTTGATCACCTTTGAATTCCAAGTTCATCAATAAGGTTTTCTTTGGAACTGAGTCAATGACCCGTTTAGACTGTTTATCTTTCATGTTACTGTCAATAAATCGGTTTGGGAAACCATTTTCTGCCAGCCTGGCCTTTAGGAAGTCAATTTCTAAGTCAACGCAATCAGAACTACAAATGTTTTCTATCCTTAAGCACGCCGAATGAATTATAAACAATAGTAAACATGAACGACAGACTCAATATACATATAGATTTTTAAAAAATTGAACATTCAATCTATTCTTTATATTCGAACATGTTCATTTTGTTGAATTATCAAATTAATAAATAATAAGACATTTTTTTTCATTCCTTGTTTATTTTCATTGAACAAAGTTTCCTCTAAAATGTGAAACCATTTCTCACAACAGTTTACCAAATTTGAAATATCAGACAAGTGGTGATTTGGTAGTAATTCAAAATTATTCAAGTTTACTAGATGAAGTATGTTTGTATACTTTATTTAATTAATCAATTTTTGTTTGTTTATGTGAATCAAAATGACTATTGATAACTGAAAATCACTGTCTGCGCTACATTGATATCAGTTAGAAAAGACAATGAATACTGTACAGATGTTTCCATGATTAGTTTTAAACTTCTTATCAACTGTTTTAACTCGACTTCTTTTGAGTATTAATCCACGAATATCATTGTCACTCACTATTTATGGTGAAATCTAATACTACAGAATGGACATTGGTTTCTTAAGAGCTGATTAATTTGATGATATTATATAGTTGGATGCCATAGGCCTCAGGAAGCCTTGCTCGACCTAGGGGTTTCGTGCTAGTTGGCACTCACTAGTTAGCAAGGCATATCTGCGACCTTGAAGGAACAACTCATGTTCCTCCTGAGATTCAAACCCGCGTCATCCAGTGCCACCTGCAGTCAGAGATGCTACCACTGAGCTATTCGGGCTGGCGATTGACCTCTTCTAGGACTGTAGTGGGTATTTTGAATGGACACTGGTAACTAGTATGACGTGTCTAGTCTTTTCTTTGGGGCCGACTGAATTCTATCAGTCAGGTTTTGCACTGTAGCCACCATTCTAGTGGTAACGTCTCTGACTGAAGATGGCACTGGGTGACGCGGGTTTGAATCTCAGAAGAGACATGAGTTCCTTCAAGGCTGCAGATACGCCATGCTGACTGATGAATGACAACTAGCACGAAACCTAGGTCAGGTAAGTCTTTCTGAGGACGATTGCCTCCAACTAACTACCTAATATCATCAAATCAATGTGCACCGTGATGGTGAGCTACCTAGAATGGTGGCCCCATTACAAAGCCTTACTGATAGAATTTAGTCTGCACCAAAGAAAGGACTAGACACGTCACACTAGTTTCAAGTTTCCAATCAAAAGCTGATTAACTTATCTGAAAGTGTGTAGCGTTTGATGAACCAAGGATCATCCTGTCTGTCGATACAATTCAATAATGATACAGCCTTAGTGTAATGCAAACGGAATTAAAATCGTTCACGAGGAGGTAAATGTTGCATAAACTGACTGTGCATGGTTTTTAATAAAAACATACTCAGAATATAAATTATGCGAAGATAGAAATACTCAAAGTTTTATTACATAGGAACTACGGAAGTCATCAATGAACTTGAAAAAAGGAAGAACAACAGCAGCTCTTGCAGAACAAAATGGTACCATCATCGCTAATTCCGTTAGCTTCTCATCAACTGCTTACAGGCCACAGTCATTACTAAGTATTATATCTACAGAAACAATTTTAATTTTAATGAAAATGATGAAATCCTGAAACCAATCAAATCCCTACAAACCAACATTTGAAAACCAATGAGATGCTCACTGGAGACTGGCCCTATTCAGGTAGGTAGTTACCTGGGTTCCAGTGGGACGTCGTGACCAGTAGGGTGCAGCAGGTCGGGTGTGAGGACAAATACTCACCGAAGACATTGGCTAACGGTCGCGCTATATCGTGAATTGGCAGAAGTTAGAATTCAAGGACCATTGGATCGGGTCCCAGTGGCTTGATGGTATACGAGCTCACCTTGTAACTGGAAGGTCCTGGGTTCGAACCCTGGTGGATGAGTGCTGCTGAAGAGTCACAAACTAGGACGTGGGAAACAGCTGTCCAGTACTCGTAGGTTTTCCAATGGTTCTCTAACTAATGTCAGCTCATGATGAAATCCTGAAACCAATCAAATCCCTACAAACCAACATTTGAAAACCATCAATTTCCATTCTTGTGCGCCGGTAGCACAGTGGTTAGGACTCCCGCCAACCATGCACATGTTCCGGGGTTCGAGCACACGCCGACGCACACCTTGATATCTATGGTTGGCCTGCAAAATTCGGGCTACCGATATCCATGCTGAAAATTCCATACTTGTACCAAAAATACAGTGTGGAATCAAGCTATAATCAAAAATAAAAATAAAATAAACATATTTCCACAGAGTTCATTCTAAACAAAAATCAGTCAGTATGTACTTACAGTAATAATATATAATATTAAATACTATTCCGAACGATAATAATCATACACAATGAGAACTTTCGACATTACGTAATCAGATGAAAGAAAGGTGAAAATATCCACTTACCAGACAGGGCAAAGAAACACTGATAACCGCTTCTTTCTGAAGGCACAAATTATGTTTCGGGTGCTTGAAGGAGATGGCTTCAGCAAAATTGAGCAGAATTGAACTCTTTTACCTTTTGATAATTTTGAATGATCTTGAAACGTTCACCTCATGATTCGTATCAAGAAGATGCCTGGCAATTGCACTATTTAAAGCATTCGTTCCCTTTAGAAATTAGTTTTTTTTTGTAGATGTTCAGAAAATCGCAGGTATGCCCTTCTTCTTTCTGTCCTTCCAATGTAACTGCTCGCTTAGATACATGTAAATTTGTATATACAGTTGGAATCTCCGGTATCAATAGAATAAACTACTTTAACATTACAGTCTTCTGTGATAGATAGATAGATAGAGAGATGGCTGGCCGAATGTCATCAGGAATAAAAACACTCCATTATGTTTTTGTAATTAACTAATGTCAAGGAAAATAGCATTTTTTGGTTATCTATTTCGTCCTACACGAGAACTTTCAGCAGACCACAAATCACTCGCTAAATATTCAGTTCTCTTTTAATAATTAAGGACGGTCTAACCATGGTCTAACTACTAAGCTCTGTACTTGCAGACTCCTCCACGCTGAAACATTCAAATACATATCTAAAGAAAATGACCATTGGTTATATCTATTATGGAGGATATCAGTATGATACTTTTATAAATAATAACGAGGGCTTGGAAGATTTCATGAATACTTCCAGTAGCCGTAATCCTACAGTCCACTTCGTAGTATACAATGGCTCTTTTCTAGATGTTCAGTTAACAGGCCATTATAATGGAGCATTAAAAGAAATCCATTCAGAAAAAGTTTACACAGAACAGATGACTAACAAACTTCTACAGTTGAGCGCCTCTTTAATAAAAAATAGAGCCTGATCCGTTGAACCAGTTACAAAGTGTTCAACATTTTGAACTCATAGCACTACGGAGGATGAGGTGAATGCCAGAAAAAGTTTCTAGTTGAAAATGGCTGTCGTGAGAGCTTCATCATGAGGTCCTTGGAGTGAATGCCACCAATGCCACTACAGACATCTGTCACAAAATAGACTGAATTTGCAAATTAATGGAAACTCATTCGCAAAAACACCAGGAAACTGTTTGTTCCCATCATTACGCATAAAATATTCCCAACGTTCTAAATTGTAGTTCTATTAAATATGTATTTGTAACGACAGAAGACAAGGACCAGGCAACACATCGTTTATTAAGGAAATCAACACATATTTACATATTTTCATGTACATTATTTTTCGTTATTATTAGAAGAAAAGCAACGTCTTCTGATTGGTTGTTCTCTTGGTGAAGATTATCCTCCATGCAATCAAACAAAATCCCTACAAAACCAATACTTGAAGATTATTCTGTCATCTCTTTGTGGCTGTTTTTTAGACAGTCCGGTAATATATCTACGAATCGTATTTGGACACACTAAGTTTGTTGTGATTGGTTTTTGAATTCCTAAAGTTTAAGCTTTGTTCTTGCCTTTTCTCATGACCAAGATTTGGGACGAAACCACTGAGGTAAATTGTTGTTTGGCTAGCAGACAGATCTCATCACAATACTACTTACCAGTAATAAGTAGTATGAGAGCTAAATACGAATCAATGGGAAGAAAAGTATTCACAATTACTGATTCAATAAGACATTAGGAAGGCAAATATTGGGGAATTATATCACATCGTGATTGCATTTTGATCACTCTACAAATAGCATGGTTCACAAGAATAAAATAAAATGTATGACAACTACTCAGTTATATCGAATAAAAAATATGCTGATAGCATTTGGGCAGGTAGTCTATGATAGCCAAAGATCAAATCCTATTGTTTTCTGTACACATAGTTTGGGATGTGTTAAGTTGATCCAAAGTACTCTCACTATCTTTAACAGCTCTAAATTAAAGTTATGTGAAATAATTGAGAGGCAATAATCAATACTGATTTAATAATTAATGAATGCTTCGTAAAGGATGATATTCAACAAATATGTAGGAGAAAATGCAGGTGGATCGGGCATAATTTGAAGAGACTGTCAAATGACATCGCGAGCTAAGCTTTCGAGAGGAACCCGAATGGGAAATGATGAATGGGTAGTCAATGTGAGGGTGACATAGAGGAGATCTTGTGTGTTGGAGAGGAAGAGATTAGAGATTATGGGCAATTGTGTGACTCAGCTGAATAAGACAGATTAAAATAGAACACACTGACAATGTGTTGTCGAAGGCCTATGGTCCACTCCGAACTCTGAGGAATAATAACAATAAAGGATAATGTGTGATTTAATAACTATTTAGGAACATGTTTTTTTTTCCGACAATATTTGAACATTCCATTGGTTCTATTCTATGTATGTGTCAGCAGAACTGCAGGTGAACTCGTAGATATACTATGCAGTAGAGTCCATCGAATTTGATCCTTTAATTATACGCTGGGGAAATAGAAGTGTTCGAGATGTAAAAAGAGAAAAGATGAAGCGTAAAATGTGCAGCTGATAAGTGACCTAAGTTTTTGAGCTATCAATTGCATTGTTCTGATCACCCTTGAATTCTAATTCAATAAGGATAGCTTTCTTCGGTATGCAGGCTGTCATTTTACTATAACATACAGTGAAATTCACAGAATACCCATTGACCAACAGAATTCAATATATACACCCCTTTACTCAACCATTTAATGTACCGCTTGTGGAAATTATATGGGCTAATAAAAAAAGCAGCTATTCCACTAGGCAACGTTTGTACTGGATAAAAACAATACTACTAGAATGAAGATATTGTCTACTTCATATTTTACCACTATGAAACAGGCTAGTTCTAAAGCAATCGTAGAACAACCTACAAAACGATGTCATCTTGCAGTGTACATCTTCTCAATGTCTGATATGCATTTGTCAAAGGGACTGACTGTTTCAAGAATGCTGATTACTGACATTCTCTTATAGCTGAAAAACTGATAAGTACATTCTGTTTACCTGATTTTCTTTTTAGTTAACATGTCAAAGAAAACTAGTATTGAAATATATTGGAAATTACAATAAGAGTGAACAAATCACTTTTCCTGCAGAAGAATCCGCTTTATACAAGAAAGACAATCAGAAAGAAGGCATTAATAAGCGTAAGTTTTATGTTGTGGATTATTTATATGGTCTACAGTTATGCACTTAATTTTCATCCAAAAAATTACCAGTTTGAAACTGTACCGCTTTTATCAAGATTTGGCTAACGCCGGTAGATATGAATCCGGCGGCCTGCTTAAATCATCAAGCATAATGTGCATCGGTGACACAGCGGTTAGGACTCTCGCCAACTGTGCACATGACCCGGGGTTCAATCCGCTACCAACGCACACCTGATATCAGTTGGTCAGCCTGCGAAATTTGATTATATGTTCCTGTTAATAAATCTCGGTGGATATCATTTCTGAATGACGATTTCTTTCAGATGGTCCAGTTTTATCGTTGAGCATCAGAGCTGAATATTCGTAGGAAGTCAGTGACAAGGAATACAACTGGTATCAGTTGAAGAACCCTTGGAAAGTCAGGAAGTATTGGATAGATGTTTCATTCTACTTTGGAGCTCTTCATCACTGCGTACCCACTGGGGTTATGTTATACACTGAAAAACCTGGTAGAAGTTAGAATTCTTGGGCCTTTTCGCCGGATCCCATTGGCCAAAAGGTCTACGAGCTAGACCTGTATTCGGAGGTTTCGTGTTTGAACCCCGGTGCGTACATCTTGACAAATTAAAAAGAATTGGCTGGGCAATACTTCCAGGTTTCCCAATGGTTCACTAAATGATATCACCTCGTGAATGAAGATACTGGAGTTGTTTTAATCCTAAAAACTACACATAAATCAGTTTAAATATTAATGACATAAAATCTGTGTTTTTGTCTTGTTAATGTAGTGAGCACCTGTGCAGAGGATCACTGTCCAACTCCACTGAAGCATATGTAAGTGATTTTTATTTAAGCGTGTTAATGTTCACGTATATACATTTTCTTTTAATTCTTCGCGTTGTGAATGGAACATAGGCCTTCAAGCATTGAACTTTTAATGGATGCTGTTGCTAGCCGCATACCCAACCTTCGTTCTCTACTGGGATGACTACTGGTTTAGCGAGGTTTAGGAGTGAGTCAGCAGAGGATTAAGTGAGTTGCTGGCTTGTATTCTACTGTTAAACAACTGATGCAGAAGTCGAAAGGTGTAAGGAATCTAAACCGCCGTTATGTGCTCATATAGAAGTATACGAAATATTGTAATTGCCTACTGTTATTTCAAACAGTTTCATAAATACCGTGTTAACTCATACTACTCACCACTATTAAGTAGTATGAAACCAAAATACAAAATAAATAGGGATTATGAATGGAAAGAAAAGTATTTACAATTACTGATTCAATAAGACATTAGGAAGGCAAATATTGAGGAATTGTATCACTTCGTAATTGCCTTTTGATCACTTTACAAATAGCATGGTTCATGATAATAAAATAAAATGTATAACAATTACTGTTTTATTAGTGCAGGTAGCCTATGGTAGGCCAAGGTTAAAGCCTATTGTTTTCTGTGCACATAGTTTGGGATGCGCGTGATTGATCCGAAGTACTTCCATTATCTTTAACAGCTCTAGATTGAAGCTATGTGAAAAAATCAATAGTGATTTATTAATTAATAAATCCTTCGTAAAGGATGATACTCAGCAAACATGTAGGAAGAAATGCAGATGGTCTGGGCATTCATTGAGGAGACCGCCGAGTAATATAACGCACCCGGTCCTCAAGTGGAACCCGAATGCGAAATGACGAGTGAGTTGTCAATGCGAGGGTGACATGGAGGAGATAAAATACCTTTTCTTCCTTTACATGTTTAAACGCCCCACGTAGATTAGTGGGTGTAACACATTCCCATCGGGTGTAGAGCTTGATGAAATACAGAATTTCTTGGACAGTGTAGTCAAAATTCAGAAATCTGCTTTTGGACATCTCAACGCTAAAAGTAAAATCAATAACTCTGTTAAGATAGCGTCTGAAGTATTCAGATGCATAGTTTATAGAACTAATACCACCCAGGACTTGTCTGTTAACTGTCAGAGTTATGTATTCTGCTTCTTAGATATTTCAGTACATTTAGAAAATGCAACATTATTTGCAATTAAATAGTGTTCTCTGAACTGGTTGGTTTAGTTGGGGAGATTTCGTCGTCCTTCTGGACAACAACATCCCCCTTCAGCACAGTCAGTATTTAGCATGAAGTGGACTGATCTGAACTTTCCATGAGTGATGGAATTATGTCTCTCTGTAACCATCTTTACATATAAACTTATAAGTTTAAAATCCAAGTCAATAGAAAATGATCAATACATATGTAAAGATGGTTAACGGGAAACGCAATTCTATCGCTCATGGAAAATTCAAATTAGTTCACTTCATGCTAAATACTGACTGCGCTGAAGGGAGATGTTGTCCAGAGGGTGGACGACGAAAGCTCCGCAACTAAACCAGCCAGCTCAGAAAACACTATTAATTGTAAATCATTCACCTGAGCTACAAATCTTCTCTATTATTTCAATGCAAAATTATTCTTGTACCCTATTAGATAAATATAATCATTTAATAATAATAATAGCTTTATTCCGAAACAGTACTTGCGATACAGAATGGAATTTTTCAGCATTTTACTACAGTATTGCATCCAGTTAGTAAATTAACAATAAAATAAAATTCTACATAGATTAAGGGCAATCTCAGTTAGTTTTGGCAACAACATATTGGCATGTCGGTAGCAAAGCCAAAATTAAACAGAGTGTTTGAAGGTGCCAAAAAAGTAGGTGCTAGCATATTTACTGGCGTAAGCAGAAGAAAGAAACAACGCAGCACAAAACAGAGAAAAGAAAAAAAGAGAGAGAAAAGGAAAAGAAAAGAAAGAAAAATGTTGTACCTATAAATGATACGAGTTGGAAAGACGAGATCCAATTGTTCTACTGACCATTCACTAAGTTATAAGTTTTACGCCTAATGCTTTCTTTATCGCACAGAACACGAGTTAAGTAGGGTATGGTTGAGTTTTTGGGCTTACTAGTGCGAGCATCTAGTTTTCTATACGAGCTTCTGGTCCTGCCTGATGAGATAGATACAAGGGGAGAGTTGTGAATGAAGAGGGTGGTGTGTGTTAGATAAAATGGATTTAGCCCATTTTTCACATGAGTCCATGTGCCTGTCAACCAGAATATTAACAAGCTGGTGAAGTGGCACGTAGCTTACCCTGCTGACAACCTTTAACATCCTACGTAATAAGGTATAGTCTTTCCTCAGTAGCCCTGAAAAAACTAAGGGGGAACAATAGAGAATAATAGGCAGAATACGGGAGTTAACAAATTGTAGAAGGTAAGACGGAATATTTTCTTAGAAATCATCAACATATGATGAGACGATCAGGAAAGATCAGAAGATAGAATGACGCCAAAGTATGTAATTTCTGACTTGGTTTATACTTCATTGCCATCAATGTTGCACATCTCTAAGTGCTAACCAGTTTGTTTAGGTCAGATTTGTGCATAAAGGTGAAATTAACTGTTTGACATTTGGAGGGGTTTAAGATGAGACCTTTTTCCTTGGACCATTGGCTGACTTCTGATAAAAAGCCATTTAGTTTAGAGCAGTTAATTTGACATTTGACAGGCAAAGATACAGTTAGGTCATCAGCATATTTGACAAAATTAATGTCATTTGAAAATGGTAGGTCATGTAGAAAGAAAGAAAAGAGAAGTGGGGAAAGTACAGCACCTTGGGGGACACAAGGTCACAGAATAAAAGAATGTCTACTGCTGGACCAAATGTATCTTCAGATTACCTTGTGAACAGTTTGCAGGGTAGTCTCAAAGGTGATAATTTAGTGAAGCAGGTCATATGTCTGTACCGAATGAGATGGGTGGGCAATATTTCACTTATATTTAACGACTACTTAATAGTATTCTGTTTGTAACCTAAACTTGTGTCTTGACTTTAAACATTAGCCTAAACGTTTAATTCAATCATTTTTATGGAAATGAGACAATTAATTCATTACCTTAACTTATAAAATGATAATAAACACGCGAATAAGCAAATAAGAAATATGTTTTTTAAAGATATACCACTCATAAGTAGTGTAGCTATTGGTGATGGTAACTAAATGATCGAGGTAACTATATAAAAATTTAAAACAATTAGTCCCTTTTATAAATTTGGATAGCGTCGTTAGAAGATGGAGATTATCTGAAAAAAGGGGTGTGATGTATTTGTGCCATACATTTCGAACAATCTGATCCCTCACATATTTACTGGTCAAGCCGATATATATATATATATATATATATATATATATATATGAACAAGTCAAATTAAACAAAGTGACAAAAAAGACGGATTTAAGAATGATTAACACAACGTTTGGTAATTCAATCATCAAATAAGGATTACCAAGGTAGGTTAAGAGTAATAATAAACTGTTTTTGAATACACAGGGGGAGGAGAGCTTAAGTTTATGAATAGCTATAGCCTCAGCGTATTTCAATAAGCGCCCTTGATCGTTTTTATAGATGACCTTAAAGGCTGAGTTAGCATCAATCCTATGGTTGATCTCGATTAGGTGTTTAGCTATAGAGGAAGTTGGTAGTTTGACACCTACATCTATTGGCTTTTCACAATTCATTTATTTTTATAATCATTTCGCGATATGCTCTCCCACCCTCACATGCAAAGCGCGATTAATCCTCCCTATGGATGTGACCACACACATACGAAAATTGTTAAAAATGTGTTGGATGTGATGTAATCACTTGTGTACTTTTGAGGTTTGCAGTGGAGCATATTTTCTTTTAAGCTTTTTCGACAATCACAAGCTGGACTGCAAGGGCGCTTATTGAATTATGCTGAGGCTATAGCTATTCATAAACTTAACGCCCCCCCCTGTGTATTCAAAAACAGTTTATTAATACTCTTAACCTACCTTGGTAATCCTTATTTGATTGAATTACCAAACGTTGTGTTAATCATTCTTAAATCCGTCTTTTTTGTCACTTGGTTTAATTTGACTTGTTCATATATATATCGGCTTGACAAGTAAATATGTGAGGGATCAGATTGTTCGAAATGTATGGCACAAATACATCACACCCCTTTTTTTCAGATAATCTCCGTCTTCCAATAAAGCTATCCAAAACTATATAAAAAGTAATTTTGACGCATTCGAGTTCTTGGAGCCAGATAGTGATTTCATTTCAAAGCTTTCGTCGTCCTTCTAAGCGAAATCTTCAGAGTAAAATTCTTTATGAAGTTAACTTATTTGAACTCTCCATGAATGTTATAGTTGTATCCTCTGACAATCTTTGTCGTCATTGGTTAATAATTTCCACAAGTTTTTATTGTTCTTTTTAATGACTTAGAAGTTGATTTTCCTGTCTTATGGTTAATTCCTTATTAGTAGATAAATTTAGTATCTAATGTTGTGTCTGTCAGTCGCTGATTTGTCTAAGTTTCGAGAAATTCCCTGATATTTTGATGTTCCAATGTTTTAAATTTCTACATATCCCTAGTCAAATTGATATCCATTCTTTTCTGCATGCGTAGATATGAAATAACACATCTTGAATATGTTGAAAGCTAGCTTATGTTCCTGGACACCCACTGTGACCAATATATAGTACTTATCAAGATTGATGCAATTTATTTTTTAAATGGTGTTGATTTTATTGACAAAGTTAAACTTCAAGCACCACTGACAACCAATCAGCGAACGACAATCAACAAACCAGTCACAGGAAAGAGGGAATTTTGATTAAGAAAAACGTATATTTATGAAAAAAGAAGCATATGAACTGCATAAAACTGTTGCATAGAGTATCTTTCTCTAACATGTGACAGGCATATCTTCCAGTTTAGCATAGGAGTGTCAATAGAAAATTTACACCTCATTCTGTACATATATTTATCCAAAAGACTATACACGACATCTTTTTGAGATCCATTTATAACCCTGATCCTATTTTTGAATCTTCCCTAAAAGCCCTCTATAGAATTCGTGTGTGTCCGTGTAATTGATGACACCTCTCTGTTGAACAAATCCTCTCCTACCTAAGCAACCCCAAATCCAAGTAATATTGCAAAGCCTTATCTTCTTGGAACTGCAAGCGTAAATTTGCTAGAGCACGCATTTGATACGAATCAAGCGCTATACAACCTTGAACTCACGTGCACGAAGCTCACTGGACCATTCCAGGTCATTCTCTGATCGGTAGTTAGTGGTGCTTAAAGTTTAACTTGTTCCCAAACAACTTCATTATTTTGATGTGGTTGTGTTCTCTGAGCAAGCTGGATAGTTAATTTGCGAAGCTTTCATCTCCCTACTAGGCGACATCTTCAGCGCATACACTACAGTTTGAAGGAAGTGAGCTTTTAGATTTCTCCACGAGTTTATTAATCATCTCTCCTGATGACCTTGGACGTGATTGGTTGTTTGTGTGTGCTTTCACACCTTCTAAATTACTTGTATTGGAACTGGTTGTTTCTTTGACTTCAACTTTGACCCTTTGTGTGTGAAATTTCTTTCTTATTGGTTGATTAATTTTGTCTATCTCGATGTGTCTATTGATTGATGATTCACAAGAATGCCAAGCTTCTGAAAATTCTCTGTTTAGCATTTCTGTTGTTTCCTCTGTCTAGTGTTTGAATGTTGGTTGTCCCAGTCGACTTGGTGTTCGTGGTTGTCTGTATGTAGTGATATGAGGGAGTGGATATCATGTCTTTTGACGGCTAGCTTATGTTCATGGATACGAAGACGAAGAGCAGGGACGTCCACTTTGGCCAATGTAGTGTTTTTCGCAGTTGTTACGATTTATTTTGTAGATGATGTTGGTTTTATCTTCTTTCGTTGTTGAGTCTTTTGGTTGACATAGAATTGAGTGAAGCGACTATATTGGTTTGTGTGCGACGTCAATTCCTAAAGGTTTGAAGTGTCTTGTAGTGATTTCTGAGATATCCTTTATAAATGATAGGGCGATTTTCTTTGTGTTTTCCTTGGAGACTTTTGGTTTGATGGGTTAGCTTGAGGGTATATGTCTCTTGATGAAATTATGTGGATATCCATTCTTTTGGAAGACGTCCATGAGATATTTTTCTTCAGTTTTCCCTAATGTGGGAGTGCAGCAATGAGTTCTGACCCTCGTGAGAAGTGTTTGTATGCAATTCCATTTGTGTGTTATTGGATTGTTGATGTTGTAATTCAGTATTTGGTTTGTGTGATTTGATTTTCTATAAACTTGAGTTTCTAACTCCCCTGTGGTTGTTCGCTTGACTAAGACTTCCAAAAATGGGATTTGGTTTTTCGGATTCCTCTTCTCTTGTGAAATTGATGTCGTTGATGTCGCAAATTAACTATCCAGCTTAGAGAACACAACCACATCAAAATCATCCACCTGAGCTACAAATCTTCTCCATCATTTTAAAATCTTACGAGCGGAACGCGCTTCTCTCTGTTCGAAAATGGGATGACTTCACCAAAAGGTAAGGATCCACCAGAGAACCAGAGGGATGTAATTATATCATTAATGGAGAATTCGAATAAATTTAACTCATAATAGAATTGCGCTCCATAATTAAATCACCATTCGGCTCAGAGAATGTACCTCAATAAAAATCATCCATCTGAGCTACAAATCTACTCTTCTACTATTATTATATTATTATTATATATATCTTTTAATTCCTGGCGGAACAGAGGGCTTCATCCGCCCAAGTCTCCATTGCCTTCTGTTTTCTGCCAACTTTTCACCCCGCTCCAAGTCTGCCCACATGCTTTCATCTCCTCTTCACATCACCTCCTCCAAGTCACCCTTCCACTGACGACCGACTCGACAACTGTTAATGAAGGTCTGTAGTTTGTTTGAGATGCTCTTTATGACGCGCAGTGCAAGTCTCTGATCCGTATAATGAGCAGCACTGACTTCCCGTCGGAGTTGAGAATCCGGATTTTATTTTTGATGCTAAGTGCTGTTAACTTCCACACAGACTTGAGAGTAATGAAAACCTGTCTTCCTTTCGCGATCCTTCCTTTGATATCCTCGTCAATTCCGTCCGCTTGGAGTTTGAAAGATTTTTCCCTGGTAGTTAGATGGGTAAAGAAGGTTGCTTCTTTCAGATTCCTCCCGTTTATTCTGACTGTTGTCTGTTGTTGTTGTTGATGCTTTTGCTGTTGGCCAGGAATCTTCACCATCACCTCTGTTTTTTCCATGTTCACCTGAATTGTAGGCCTATCTTTTATGCTTCTTCTATCGCCAGCTTGTTGCTTTTCACTTGCATATCTTCCAGTTTGTGGGAAATCAGACATATATCATCATCGGTGAAATTCAGATCCTCCAAGTTCTTTGTGTCAGTCCATTTTATGCCTGTTTCCTCATTGCCCGTTGTCTGTCGCATTATCCAATCTATTACAATCAGAAAAATCATTGGCGATAGTAGACACCCTTGCCTCACTCTACTCTTCTACGTAGAAAGTTAATTAGGCAAAAGGGAAAATTTTGAAGTTAATTATTTAATATAATAAAATTAAGTAATTGCTATTATTAAATTCTATAGTGTATCACATATAAACTATCTTAGATGTTATTGCTCTCTCTCTCCTCCACCGCCAAAAAAAAACATTACCAGTATAAATGAAGAAAAGGTAGAAGAGACCAACTGTCATGTCAAAGAAATAAATCTACCTGTGATTCAAAACAAATTTCGTCATCGACATTTCAATCCTGAAATCTACTATGATCTAAATATATCAGTTGATCATTTTATTGAATTAAGCCAGAGAGATGTAGAGAAATGCATTGAAAATGAAATAAGTAGAATGAGAATAGCCGTTGGGGAAAATGATGAATATGCTCATTGGAGAATAGTGGTCAATAAACTGCCGACAGATATTAAACCAATTTTAAAGTATTTTAAATCAAATATACAAAAAGAACAATACATTAATTTCAAGGTAGGTTTATTTATGATGATTAAGAATAACTGTAGTTAAATAAATTATAATTGAGTGAGTTTCATATAGGGCATAAGGCTTCAGTTCAGAGGCTGGCTCATCTCCACTGTACTCCATCTTCTAACGTCTCTTTAAATCTATTCCATGACCGTCGGAAAGCTTTGATTTCTCCTCCTCACACGAGATTCGAAGTGACTATCTTAAGACCATAAATATCCGTTTCACGTTTATCGGTGCTCATCAAGTAAAATTCTTGACAAACTCAGGGGAACAGTACATCAGCATTGATTGATTTAATTACGGGCATCACTACTGAGCTGGTTCATATATGCCGTTTGACTGAAGAAATCTGATAGATGCTTAACCACCTGGTCCTTAATGGTAGTTGAATGCTGAACTTGTGAAGATTTGAACTATTAATAATAGTAGGAATTAGGGTACAGTGGAAACCGCAGTACACTAGATTCACAATGGCTGAGTAATAACCTTCTTCCCCTGTCATCTTAAAGTCCTAGATTCACTTCTACGTTCGATCTTAAATGCTGAATTCTAAAAAAAAAATTTCAAAATAGAAGACGACTATCTAAGGTGTTATCTAGTCCTTAAAACGCTTTAAAGTTTATAATGAAATCTAACTAAACTTTGCCAAATAGTTTTGTATTCTGATCAGCGAATTGAGAGATGTTCGAGTACTGGGATGTTTTGTCAGTGTTGGATATCTTGAAGTTATAAAATCAATAAGGTATAAATACAAATGTTAAATAAGCGGTTCTGTACGGTACAAAGAATGGGTACGCGCGCATCATGCCAAGCATTTCTAACAGGTTGCAGACTGACACCGACACCTGCGTTCAACGCCTGGATATTGAAGAAAACATGAGCGGCAAGGAATTCTGATGTAACTATCCTAAAATATTCATTAGGAATATCAAAAAAGGTCAAAAGCAAAATAAAAATAATGGTAAAACTAATAATGGTAACATAAATATGAGAGAATATAAGGCATCTGCTGTTATACCATATAAGGAGGGAACCTCTGAGATCCTCCCCATGTAGGACTCTCAATAAAGCAGGAATTTGGGTGGTATTCAAACCTACAAACTCACTCAGAGACAAGCTCTATGGGCTAAAGTGCCCGGCAGACCCAGTTAAACAAAATAATATAATTTACAAAATACCTTGCAATGACTGCGAGTGAAGTCAACTACATAGGTCGAACTAGTAGATCAGGAGTAGTGAGATTATCAGAACATCAGAATTTAGCTAAGGTAAGAATGGTTGACGCCACGAGGATAAGTAATTTAGAAAACAACTCAGCAATTGCACTACATGCATTAACACACAACCACACAGTAGGTTGGGAGAGGGTTAAAATTCTAAGAATTAATACAGGTAGGTGGAGAGTGAGAAAGATTGATTACTGAATCCTTGTTCATCAACTCTACACCCAACACATACAACAGAAATGATTCAACACAGAGGCCAGCGACATGGAAGATATTATTCCTACCAGTAAAATCAGAGTAGGATAATAAATATTCTTAATATTCTATTTCAATTCACATACATTATAACATTCTAACAAGTTACTTATTTTGAGTATAAAAACATCTCATGTCCCATCTGACTGTATTTTATTGATCGCACTAATATTATTATTTCCGAATGTACTTTATCTTACATTGATTTTGTTCAAATGTCTAACAAGGAAGTAAAAATTTTGTGTGAGTCCCTTGGTATAACCATGAGAAATAGATTGTGCTCAAAACGTGGTCATCAGTTAATATTACTGTATAACAACACTGTGCGATTTTATCAAAATAAAATTTTATCCCTAATGGAGTAATACACTACTACCACGACACAGTGCCCAGGTTTTATCCCTACATTAGGAACTTATCACCCAACAAATATACAAAAGTAAGCGGAGATGAATTGGATTAATACGTTGAGGAGACATTTGAGTGATATCACATACCAGATCCTCTTTAAATGGAACTCATGCTGGGAAAGACTAGTTGAGTGTGATTCCGAGTTTGACATAGAGGAGATCGTATGAGGCAGAAGTGCAAGCTCATGGTCAGTAGTGGAGCCAGCTACAAAAGACTTCGGAGAACAAAAAGAGATGACGTATGTTGGTGAAGCCTCACATTCCACTCGGAGCCAAAGGGATTAATAATAACTGTAATTATTTATTATTTATTTATTTATGTATTCCTTTATGTTACCAGTGGAACACCCGGCTTCAAGCTAGGGGCTTGAAGTTTCTGTAGCAGTGATGCTTATTTTTACAGGATGGGGTTGCTAGCCTCATGTCCAACCTTCCCTCTTTACCAGTCTTATTACTGGCCTAGGTAGGTGAAGGAGTGAGTGCGTCGGTGGATGAGGATCGAACCCCGGACCACATGAGCCGTGGTTGGTGAGCATTCTACCGCTGTGCCACCGACGCACAGTAATTCTAATCAGAATATTAGATCTCGTCATGTGAATACATTGGAAACCTCCATAGTTACGATAATCATTTACGATCTGCCTAACTCCAAGACACACATATGGGAGGAATCTATACACTATTTGAAGCCATAAGGAAGATTTTTTATTTGAGTGAGTGTTCAGTGCTAAATTTTCTTTGTATTTCACATTTCGACTTCAGACGCTTCTTCGTTTCACCTTCATTATTATTAATATTATTGTCGTTATAATTAATAGCTCATCGCTGATGAAATAGCAAGGCTTACACACGCAATCAACACAAATCCTTCAAATAAATCGGGATTCGATTTATGTCGTCGAGGTGCGCTATACAGAAAGGTAACAGTCACACTAATTCCTATTTATTTTGTTATCTAGTTATTTTATTACCCTTGTTATCGTAATCTATTAGTCATTACTCTAAAAGAATAAGGATCAATATGATTTTTTGGTTAAATTCTCCAAGGGAAGTCAAATTCATGACGCTACCAACTACTGATGGGTTGTTATGAGTAGCTAGACATTCATTTAAGGCCAGGCTCATCAGAGGTGTCCCAATTTTGACTGAATCACGAATCGTAGCCAGCTAATTGGATGAACTTGTAACACAGAATTCGGGTAGTCCTAACTAATCCATTCCCCTGCTGCAAGTTAGACTGAGTACATCGATGTTGAACTTGACCCCAAGCAAATGAAGTGGCTGGCCAGAATTTAGATCGCTTCGATTCGACTAGTGATCACTACCTATTAATATAAGTGGTGTGTGTGTGACTACTCATCGATTAATCAGTAGTATATAGCGTCATGCATCAATATTTAATTTCTTTGAATAAAGTAAGAACAAGAGCGGTTTTCGCAAAATAAAATGGTACCGTCATTGTTTATTTCGTGGACTTCTCATCCACTCAGCTGCTTACAGGCCAAAGTCATTATTAAATATATCTACAGAAACAACTTTAACATACTTGCACATAGTTCATTTTAAACAAAAATCAATCAATCTATACATGCATACAGTAATAATATATACATATATATAATATTAAACACTATTCCGAACAGTAATAATCATACACAATGGAAACTTTCGACATTACGTAATCGACAGCTAAGCTGGTTCCCGTCTATCGAACAACTTGCTCTTTGGTGCAATTAAAAATCGATAGATATCCTTCTTATGTTCACTCTAATTGTATATACCAATTTACATGTTTCTGAAGGAGCAGTTATATTGGAAGGACAGAAAGAAGAAGGGTATATCTACGATTTTCTGAATATGTACGAAAAAACTAATGTCTAAAGGGAGCAAATGCTGTAAACAGTGCCATTTCCAGGCATCACCTTGACACGGGTCATGAGGTGGACGTTGCAAAATCGTCAAAAATGATTAATAGGCAAATGAGCTCTATTCTCCTCAAGTTTACTGAAGCCATCTCCATCAAGCACCTGAAACTTAATTTGTACGTTCAAAAAGAAACAGTTATCAGTGCTTCTTTGTCCTGGTAACTGGATATTTTCACCACTCTTTCGTTTGACTACGTGATACCAAAGGTTTCCATTGTGTAAGATCATTATTGTTCGGAATAGCGTTTAATATTACATATATATATATATATATATATATATATATATATATATGTTATTACTGTATGCATATATTGATTGATTGATTTTTAATATAGCAAAAATATTCATTCAGATATCTATAAAACACAACATAATCGAGCAAAGAATATTCTTTTCAATAAATTCCTCTTCTGGCTCTACAATTATATACATGTTTATATACACAGAATATTCAAGGTTGGTAGTTAATAACAATATTAGTGTTTTTTAAATAATATCGATTTGTTAAGTAAGATCAATGCAATTACAGTTCACTAAAAATACTGAAATTATAATAGTAATAAAGATATAATAGCGAGTAGGATATCAACTAAAATTAGGAAATTTTCACGAAAATTGAGAATCATTCAAACCTAAATGGCCAAGGTAGGGACAGCGTCTGAACTAACTTCTTTTGGACGGACAAATTAGGCTTTTTAATGTGGATCCCAACAGCCTCAGCAATATTTAGTAATCGAACTCTTAAGGCGAAGTTGAGATTTGTTGGTATCCGATAAATAACTCTGAAAGCTTGATTAACATCAATCCTATGTTCTGTATCCACCAGATGAGCCAAAATAGCGCTACGGATAGATTTTGTTTGGCCTTTGCTTAACCACGCAGGGTGATGTTCGGAAATTCGACGAGAAGCACGCCTAATTGTGCGGCCTATGTAACTGGCTCCACAGGAGCAATTAAATTGGTAGATACACATGGATGAGGCGAAATTAGGCAGTTTGTCTTTTACTCCCGAACGCAGAAGAGAAGTAGTCTTAAAGATACAACGTAATTCAGCGGCAGGGAATGCTCGTTTTACCGTGTTTCTTTATTACTATTATAATTTAAGTATTTTTAGTGAACTGTAATTGCATTGATCTTACTTAACAAATCGATATTATTTAAAAAACACTAATATTGTTATTAACTACCAACCTTGAATATTCTGTGTATATAAACATGTATATAATTGTAGAGCCAGAAGAGGAATTTATCGAAAAGAATATTCTTTGCTCGATTATTTTGTGTTTTATTGATTGATTTTTGTTTAAAATGAACTATGTGCAAGTATGGTAAAACTGTTTCTGTAGATATATTTAATAATGACTTTGGCCTGTAAGCAGCTGAGTGGATAAGAAGTCAGCGAAATAAACAATGACGGTACCATTTTATTTGCGAAAACCGCTCTTCTTCTTGTTTTATTCAAATTCTTTATGTGGAATAATTCTATGAAACCGCTTAATTTCGTGATTGCCATTAAATGGCAACAAGTAGATCACATACATTGTGATATGAAGCATTTTGAGAATAAATGGCTGACTGACTGATTTGTTTACTGTGGTTACATTCTCTTGATCAAAACTATGAGTTATGTTCCACCTGTGATGATTGTCAGCTAACTGTACTTATCTGAAACGCTTGATATGGATCAAAATATGTGAAAAAATTGACAGCTACCCCTCCTCCGGCTTTACTGTCATCCTACCTACTTGTGTGAACTTGTAAGACAGAACTTAGGTCATTTGAACTGACTCGGTTCCGTAGGTTGATTGAAACTAAATACCTTCACCAAAAAGTTATTGCTGTCAAATGCCTGAAATCCGATTTATTATCTGATCAGAAATGAGCAGTTATCACTCCTACGATGGAGTTGTGAGCCTCTCATTTATTTGATTACTTTACCTTCGACTTAAACCTCTTCCTCTTCACTGTTGGTGTTTCAATGCTTGTCTCTTATTTCTATGATTTGAGTTGAATTCACCACATTATTACACTCAGGCTTTAAGTGACTTACTATCTTATCAATCTTTTGTCTTCATTATGCAACTCCTTTACCACTGTATCCAAGCATTTACTATTTTTTTTTGTGTGTACTTTAACCTGAATGCTCTATGTATTAGTTAGTTATGTAATAGTAATTTCTGAGCACCCTTTTATTGATTTTGAAGTCCCTTGTTGTGAATTTCTCCCGAAAGAAATCCGAAACGATAATCCAAACTATTTAGATTTAACCACACGTAGAGTGACGCGTAAAGTCCAAAATACAGGATATTCTGCAATACGGTACTTTATTACATAAAAATAGATATATATAATATACAAACCTCAAAATGTGAGGTGTCTGTGGCTAAATGCCGTCAAATGCACAACCACTGTGCAGTCAATAAGTAAAAACAGCAATGCTGTGTCAAGGTCGATCCACGTGTCGGTTCAAACGGCCGGCGAATTCCAAGCAAAGAATAAACAAATATGAACAAACAACTTTCAATAGTAAAGCATACACTATAGGGTAAATGCAGCAAATAATGTTTAAGGAGAAGAAAAATAAGAACTATACATTAATAGAATGATAATAGAACAAGTAATTTAACTGCGGTTGAAAGCAAATGTCATTGTTATAAATTAACATATAAAAATCATACTACTTACTAATGGCAAGTAGTATAATGTTGAAACAAAGGAAAGATTGAGAATGAACAGGTAGGGAAAGGAATTAACACTTGTCAACTGAAATTATGTAACATTTGCAGGTATACTAAGCTTGTTTTATGCATAAACCTAATAATACCTTTAGCCTGTACACGGCTGATGACAAGCCAACGAAATAGACAATAATGGAACTGGCTTATCTTGCACAAACCACCGTTCTTACTTTATCCAAATTCATAAGGCGTATTAAGTGTATGAAGTAACAGAGAATATCTGAACATTTTATTTTTTTAATGTGAATTTTTAATGGGCATTTGCTTATGGCAAGAATTTTTGTTCGGCGTATTTCTGAACACTGCCCTGAATAATGGTTGGTTAAGTAAAGGACAAACAAAATCTATTCACATAGCGCTATTCTATCTCATCTTGTGAATTGAGAATACAAAACTCATGTCAGCGAGGCAGCTTTCAAAGTCATTCACAGCATACCAACAAATCTTGATTTCGTCTCAGTAGTCTGTTTACTAAATATTCCTAAGGCTGTTGAAATCCACATGAAGAAGCCTAATTTATGTGTCAAAAAGAAGAAGTTGGTTTAGACATTGTCCTTACCCCTTGGCCATCTAGATCGGAAAAGTCCTCAAGTTTTTGTAGTAATTTGCTCTATTTTAATTGGTATTTATATTTTCTACTATATCTTTATTATTATTATTTAAGCATCCTTAATGAACTGTAATTCCATTGATCTTACTTCACAAGTCGATATTATTTTAAAAAAAACACCAATATTGTTCATTAAAACATCTATAAAACACAGAATAATTCCCTCTTCTGGTTATAAAATTATACATAGATATGTTTATATACACAGAATATTCTAGAATTGTAGTGAAGATCAATATTAGTGTTTCTTAAATAATATCGATTTTGAAGTAAAATCGATGGAATTACAGATCATTAAAGATGGCTAAATAATAGTAATAATAATAATAATAATAATAATAATAAAGATATAATAGCAATTAGAATATCAACTAAAATTAGGAAGATTTCCACAAAAATTGAGAATAATTCGAACCTAGATGGCCAATGTAAGCATAATGTCTGAACTAGCGGGTTAACATCAGTCCGGTGTTCTCTATTCACAAGATGAAATAGAATCGCGCTGCAAATAGACTTTGTTTTTCTTCTTATTATTATGCATAATTGTAAAGCCAGAATAGGAAATTATCCAAAAAAGATATTCTTCGCTTAATTATTTTGTTTTTTATAAATATTAATGGAGCAGAATATACATATATACTAATAGAAATACACTAAGATATATATGTAACTGATAAGACAATAAACTACAAAGAGTCCATCATGCCAAACTATATGTACCTCTCTTAGAAATGGTTAACTAAATATGTGAACAAGTGTATAACCAGTTGATAAAAATTGACATCCTAAAAGAATTATTATTTATGTGTACCATAAATTAAAATTTCAAATTTGTTGGCATCTGATATCTGACGCCTTCACTACGTAGGATTCTCGATAAAGCAGGAATAATGGTGACATTCAAACCTACAATGTCATTCAGGTAGAACAAGCTCTATAGGCTAAGGGACCCGATGGACCCAATTAAACAAAATAATATAATTTACGAAATACCCTGAAATGACTGTTAGTGAGGTCAACTACCTAGGTCAAACTAGTAGGTCAGGAGTAGTGAGATTGTCAGAACATAAGAATTTAGATAAGTTAAGAATAGTGAATATAAGTAATTTAGATAACAACTCAGCAATTGCACTACATGCATTAACACACAACCACACAATAGGGTGGGTGGGAGAGGGTTAAAATTCTAAGCAGTAATACAGGTAGGTGGAGATTGATTACCGAATGTTGATTCATCGAGTCTATGCCCAATACATGCGACAGAAGTGATTCAATGCAAATATCAGAGATATGGAAGATATTATTACCACCATTCAATCAAATCAGAGAAGGATAATAAATAATGTTAAAGCGTATTCGTTTCTCATTATAGCATTCTATTAAGGTACTTATTTTGACTATAAAAACACTCGTCTTATTTCCCATCTGATTGTATTTGATTGATAACACTCATATTATTATTATTTCTGAATGTACATCATTTTATATTGATTTTTATTCAAATGTCCAATCATCAATTCCACTCATGTGTATATAAATGAAACAAGAAAGTTGTGTGAGTGAGTGACTTGATATGATTATGAGCAGTAATAGTTTGTGCTCGAAACGTGGTCATCAGTTAATATTACTGCATAACACTGTGTGTTTTATCAAAAATAAAATCTTATCCATAATGGAGTTATACCCTACCAACATTGCCCAAGTTTTATACGTATATCAATAACAATGAAACCAGTTGATTTAATAATACTAACAAAATTTAGTTTTAAATACACCAAGAGTAATTAACAATATGACATGGAGTAAGATGTTATTTATTGATAATGACACTTAATAAGTAATATATGGCAACATGGTAGATTCAGAGTGACTACCATTTCCGTTTATGTACAGAGATCAATGTTATAAAGCTTAACTACAACCATCTTTCTGTCTGTTTGTGAAAGACCTGACAGTGTCAATATAATATAGTCTACAACTGCAACGACAAAAGATAAGGGCCAGGCAACAGATCATTCATTGTGAAAATCAAGAGGTATTTATAGATTTTTATGCACATTGTTATTCGTTATTGTTAACAGAGAAGCAACGTCCTCTGATTGGTTGTTTTCCTGCTGAAGGTCATTCTGTTATCTCTTAGTGGTCATTTCTTTGAAGGTCAAACCAGACATGTGCGAGTCATATTTGTACACGCTAAGTCTGCTGTGATTGGTTGTGGATTTCCTCAAGGTTAGACTCTGTTATTGTTTAATCTCATGGCCCGGTTTCAAGACGTCAACATTGACGTAAATTGTTGTCTACAATTTTAGCTGGTGGACAGCTCTCACCACATAACATACTTTGCTATTCAAACTTTTTGATATCTTGGTATCGCTAGGACAAATGCTCGCTTACGTGATTATGCAATCTACCTTTCGATATGACTGATAATATGCCTCTAAGAGAGAGATAGAATACACAATTTCTAATGGAAACTTACTTATGCTAACTGCTTTTACAATATTTATTGTATTTATGTGTGTAATTTTTTTCTGTTATCACTATACAGATTGGTAGATTACAAGCAGCAAAAATTGATCTTGTTAAATCGATTGAATATGAACCGAACTTATCATCTGCTCATTGGCATATTCATTTTATACACTTACTTGAAGGTAAATTAGAAGAAGCATTGAACGACTTGAATCAATGCATGAAATGCTTAAATACTTTTAATTTAAATAACGATACTACTATTAAAGGTAGTGTTAGTAGCAGGAGAAAATATTCAAAAAAAGCTCATCAATTCTATGAAAATATTCTTCATTCAAAAGCTTTTATCTATTCTCTTATGAATAATTGGAAACTAGAAGCTGAAGTATGGACAAATTTAATACAGTTGAATCCTACATATGAATTGGCTTATCTTAAAAGAGCTCATGCTTATCTTAAGGTAATCAGTTAATTTGTATTTGTTTTTTTTTGAGCAAACTTTATGATTCTCACCATTCTGGAATACTGTTTGTTATAGAGTAGTGCTAATTCCATTGACAGTTCATAGCTCGAATGCTCTTCATTCATTCATTCATTCATTCTGGAAGTGGTCTGGGTGTGATTCCTAGCCGAAAAACCTCCAAACCTCGCTTAATCAATAGTGACCAGGGAAAGAGGGAATGCTGGGCATGAGGCTAACGACCTCACCCCTCTAAAAAACATCATTGTCACCAAACCTGAAGCCGTAAGTTCCACTCGGAGAGCAAAGGAATGAATGAAAAAACGCCAAATACGGAATCACTAAAAATCAGGCAAAAATGGGACAAAGTTAAACTTTAAGCATCACTAATTAACTACCAATCAGTGACCAATGACCTCGAACCGCACCAATCACGCGAAGGAGGCATTTTTGTGTATGGAATACATATATATTTATGAAAAAAATGCATGAAAACTGTTGAAAAGTGTCATAGAGGACACCTCTATTCTCTCAAATGTGATAAAAAATAGCTCTCAGTTTTAGGTTAGAGTATATCAACAGAGTATAATTCCATTTTGGGTAAAATTTATTTTGATATAGTCTCATAGTGCATTACAGTTATATTTACTAAGGAATGAATTGTGCTCAAAACGTCATCAGTAAATATTACTGTATAACACCACTGTGAAACTTTATCAAAATAAATTTTACCCGCAATGAAATTTTACTCTACCACAGTGCCCAAACTCTATTCTGATATCAACAGAGCAATTTAACCACATTCTATGCATGTAATTTAATTAGGTCTTCTAACCCTAATCTTTCCTGTACCTAACCCTTACGTGAAAATATCCACAAACTAGCTGTAATCTAACTCGAACCAACCCCAATGTCTCATTTATCAGGTTAACCTAACTGTGTTATTTATTTGTTATTTGTTATTTTTGATTACAGCTTGATTCCACACCGTATTTTTGGTACAAGTGTGGAATTTTCAGCATGGATATCGGTAGCCCGAATTTCGCAGGCCGACCATAGATATTAGGTGTGCTTCGTGTGCGTCGGCGTGGGCTCGAACCCCGGACCATGTGTATGGTCAGTGAGAGTCCTAACCACTGTGCCACCGTGTAACTCACTTTGTCAACACAGAGTCATTGTTAACATGAGTTTATTAGAAGGAATTGAATCAGAATAATATGGCGACTGATACCATAGTGTAAGCATTCAATCTGTCTGTAAAATTCTTCTTCACCATTCATTTACCTTTTTTGTATACACTTTTCAAACGTAACTAAGGTGATACCAAGTTGTCTTACCCCCTTTTTTCCATTATTTCTTTCTTTCCACTGCATTACTTAATTCAGTTGAAAATGTTTCAACATTCAAATACTGATTTTATAAAAGTACTTTGTTTAAATCCAAAATCAGTTGAAGCTCAATTTCAGTGCGGTTTATATAAATATTATAACAGGTAAACGTATATTCAATGTTTTTTAAACTTTTATCTTACCAGTAGTAAAGGAATAAATTCTCAGATTGAATTCCTTTTTTTAAAGATTACTTCTATGTATACACGTTGAATGAGCCAGTTGACTGATGACATGTTTCATAAAATACATTTGGTCACTCACAGTAACTTTGCCATGTGGTTTGTGAAATATTTCAGAAATAATTCCTCAAAATTCATGTCAATCAGATAGGTTTAGTTAATTTTGAATAAGCAGCTCCACGCGATGACTGTCTGGTGTTTGGAGTATGCTTATTATGTTAAGGTAATCCGGAATCTTCAGGTTCGATCCCCTGTGTACTGATGGGTGCGCGTGCCAATGAAGAGTCCCAAACTAGGACGAAACAACTGTCCATCGCTCCTCTCGACGACATCAATCCATGTTCAAACTTGAAACGAATCAAATCCTTGCAAGCTAAATCTTGAAAATATATGTATAAATTGGTATCTAGGTACGCCATTCATCCTAACGACGGGCTCTTAGTATCCAGGAGAAAAATAAAGAGGAACAATAATTAAGAATATGAAAAATAAAAGAGTTAATCAAATATTAAAAACAGAGGCTGAGTGATACCACTGTGTCTTAACTTCCTTATGTAGAAGGTATGAAGACAAATTCTGCAGTTGTTTTTTTTTCAAGAAATTGACATGATTTTGGACAATCAGAGAAGATCAGAGGAAAGACTTAATCCAAGATATCTAATAATATGACTTAGTTTGTACTTTAGTGTCCATTATACAATAAAAGTTATAGGAAGGAATCGGTTCATATAAATCTGGTTAATAAGTGAAGGTGAAATTAACAATCTGACAATTTTGAAGGAGTTAACTTGAGACCACTAGATAATTCCTGATAAAAGGTGATTCATTTTAGGAAACTGTGAATGGAAATTAGCAAATACAAAAACAGTCAGATACTTACGATAATTTAAAAATAAATAGTTCTTGATATGACCATCTATTATTATATCCTAGTACGAGTTAACGAGTCTCTTGCTCTAACGCCCTTCTGAACGAGTAGATTAACGAGCCTACTATCCTAATGCCTATTTAAAGCAATAACCATCAAAACACGATACCACTGACACATGTGATGTAAATAAGAAAGGAAGAGGACAAAGGGTTGAGTAGAGATCTTTTGCTGTCTCTGATCAACACCGAGAAAAGCTTGAAAGCATTTTCGTATATATAGGCTTAAATGACCTTCATGCGATAAGTGAAAATAGCTGACAGCCATAGTAGGGTTTAGAGATTATAAGTGGGGAAAAATATAAACACCAATGTACTGTAAAAACAAATGGAATATTTTCTAAAAACTAGGGGATACCGACTTGAGTAGATGCAGTTATGGAAGACCTTCCTTTGCATATATGTAGTATTACTATTCTTCTGAATATTTTATATCTCCTTGTGGGTCAGTGACACAGTGGTAGAATGCTCACCAACCACGCCTGGTATGGCTCTAGGTTCGACCCCTGGCCAAAGAATCACTCCTTTACCTCACTAAGCCAGTAATAAGAATAGTAAAGAGGGAATGTAGGGCACGAGGCTAGCAACCACACCCCTTAAAAATACACCCAACTGCTATCGAAACTTCAAAACCTCTAGCTTGAAGCCCTATGTTTCCCTGGGAATATAAAGGAATTAGAAAGAAGAGAACACAAAGTTCAGCAAAGATATCTACATCTTCCGCCATGTTATTTTCAAAAGCAGCTGTACAATCGCATTTAAATACATAATTTTACATGGATACAATTCTTCTTTGATTCCACATAATTACGATGGCAAATAAAAGGTGATAATTATTTTCAACTAGGTATGGTTTTTACGAGAGGCTTAGAAACAAAATTACACAGGATTATCGGGAATTACAGGTGTATAGGAAATGATCATGGAAACAAAATTGAAATGGTAATTTTCAACTTGAAATGGAAGTTAGGCGGTGTAAAAATATAGATTACAAGAGCCTTAGAAAAACAAACATTGCTCAGGATTAAGATATAATTGTAAAATAGTCATTTTAAACGAATTATAAATGTGAGCAGGAAAAGCATGGAAACAAACTTAAAATAACTGATTTTATAATTGAACAAAAAAAATAGGGTGAATCAAATGAAGACAGAGAGAATAAGAATCACATACACAACGAATGCAAACAAAAAAGATACAAAAAAAACGAAAAAAGAAGAAAAACGCTGTGGATAAAGAAACATATTGAACAAGATCCATGATATTTGTAGAGGTTGGACTAATTTCTTTTGAACACACAGCTGTGTCTTCTCGGTTCATATAGCGAGGGCTTCTGCAGTACAAAGAAGTCGGAAGCATACTGCTTTTGGTAGGTTTTTCGTTGAGGCACCGGTTAATTCAGAAGTGTCATTATTGAACAACTGATCAACACCTCTGACAACATCTCAACTGAGTCTTTCAAAGCAATTTTTACAAAGTCAACAGATGCCTAGCGAAAGCAATTTTCGTGTTTCTAATGCTCTTGTAATCTATATTTTTACACCTCCTAACTTCCATTTCAAGTTAAAATTATTATGTCAATTTTGTTTCCATGCTCATTTTCTATACACCTGTAATTCCTGATAATCCTGTGTAATTTTGTTTCTAAGCCTCTCGTAAAAACCATACCTAGTTGAGAATAATTGTCACCTTTTATTCGCCATCGTAATTATGTGGAATCAAAGAAGAATTGTATCTATGTAAAATTATGTATTTAAATGCGATTGTACAGCTGTTTTTGAAAATGACATTTCCGAAGAGGTAGATATCTTTGCTGAACTTCGTGTTCTCTTCTTTATAAAGGAATTAACAAAAACTGTCCACCTGAATGTTTTATACCTTACCTCCCTAAATTATCACTGGATGAAATACCTCTTAGGATGGTAGGTAGCATGGCAACGGCTAGAACAGAAATATCATCTATTCGCCAGCAACATCATACAACTACCGGTTGGTTTTCTCCTCTGTTACCTCTTCCAGTCTATTGGATGTTCCTAGTCCTGAAAAAAGAAGTAGAGTTAGGGGCAGGCCTAGCCACCCTACCCTAATATACCCCCAGTCTAATCGTTACAGAAGCTTCGAAACACAAAAATATAGGAATTGAAAAATTATTCTTCATTAGAACTGGTGAGACAAAATGATGTGGGTTATTGGAAGCCTTTGGAAAGCCAGTCAGGCAGTGTGTCTTCATCCGATGAAAGCAAAATTAAGCATTGGGACATAGGATGCTCACACAAAATATTCACTTGGTTGCGAAAAGTTGCATTAAGACAACACAATGTAATAATGTATATGTCAGCCAGCTCTTACTACGCTGGACCTCACGCTGTCCCTGGAAGACTTTCAGAAGCAATTTGTTATAACCAACGCGAAAAAACTAGAACACAGATTGGCGACTCGAGAATCCTTTATTTTTACGCCAATATGTGACCAACAATAAGGTTATTATACACAAGGTCTAAGAATAAATGTTATAACAATAAATCACGAAAATACTTCTGATAGTTTTTCTCTGTCTTCCACTGAACAGTGAACGATAAGACGATGACTGCTAGACTGATGACTCCCATGAAAAATATGGAGGAGTTGGGTTTGAACAAACAACCATGAATTGATCGTTCAATCTTTAACTACATTGACAGTATATCCAAACAGATATCTCTTAGCACATAGCAAAATATTACCGGAAAGAAGCAGTTGTTATTTCATGGGGAGAAATGCAATTGATAGACAAGACACCAGTTTTCTTGTCAGAATGGAATTGATAATCAACTCAGGGCTCAGTATGTATCACAACATGCCAGATATAATAAAGAGGTTTCAGTTAAAAGGGAATGTGTAATCAAGGAAGTCACAACGAATATATATTTGACACTTTTGTCTAAATTAAAACAACAATGTGAGATAGCGGTAGAGACTAATGTACTTCGATCCTTTTCGTAAACAAACTGTCTCAGATGATTGAAAACCTTCAGTGAAGATTCAAGATTAATTAAAGGCAGTTTTATCGATTATTCCTGAAAGTGTTGGGTAACAATAGAGGATCTAAACCTTAGATTTTATCCATTGGAATCAGGAAAATATGAAGCCATCATGAATTGTATAATAGGATTTCAAAACGATGAAGGTTTTACACCTGCAGAATGTGAGGAATCCTATTCCTGTTGTAGAATAAAGAAACTTCTAACGGGAATACCCTTTGGATACAAGCAGTTTTAACTGTTCCACTTCATAAGACCATTGGTTTGCAAATTAGAGAGACTGGTTGATTGTTAGAAGATGAAAGTTACAGGGTAAGATATGGTGAATAACTGATTTGCCTGCTGTTTCAAATGCCAAGACTAAATAAACAGATAAGGAACTGGTTACGTACGGTTCTCAGTAAATCTAAGCTTAAATTTTATGACAAACGCTATTCAATTGTCCTATCCTATTCATACATACTTTTATTTATTCCTCTTCTTCTAATGAACATAGCAACTGGAGGAGAGCAGTGGATTATTTTCAAGAAGTCCTGATGAATAATCCAACACATTTTCGAGCACATTATTATATGGCTAGAAGTTTAATTAAGCTGTATAAATATGACATAGCCTTAGCTGAACTAACAGCTTGTCTTTACTTTGAACCAATGTATTACAAGGTAGGTTTATATATGATTCTTTCATCTTCTGAGCTGATTACTCGACTCAATCCGTCTATTTTTTTTATAAAAATGTAATCTACTTTAATTGTAATTCAGTAGTATGATTTTATCAGTCTAATTATCTCCTATTGTTATTCCTAGAATAACTGTAGGTATGCGTAAATTTATTCTCTTACCATTGGTTAGTGAATCTTCAGCAACTTTAAACTTTGATGCTGTAATTATATTTTAATTATAGTGTACAATAAAAGCCGCTGAAAAGAAATATGAGAAAGAAGATTTGTAGCTCAGGAGGATTTACAATTAGTAGTGTTCTCTGAGCTGGTTGGTTAAGTTGCAGAGCTTTCGTTACCGGGAGACGCAAGTCTATCATTCATGGAAAATTTAAATCAGTTCCCTTTATGCTAAAAATTGCGCTGAAGATGTTGTCCAGAAGGATGACGATTCGTCAACGAACTCAGATAACATTACTAATTGCAAACCACTGAAAAGAATTAAGTGACACCCGTCTAACTTTAAATATTATGACAATCGAATAAAAAATCGATTAAGCGACTACTTAGAGCATTCAGACTTAGATATGGCAACAGTTTATGTTTTGAATTCATTACTGGCTGATTAAAAACAAGTCAAGACAAAACTTCACAACTGTTCAACATTCTTAACTCTTACAAGAATAAATGACATGACAAATATAAAATGGTACACGGGAGAGAAAATTACTTCTCAAGTATTGGCTTGCAGGAATTTAGTTGATTTCATGTTAGGCTGCGAAATGACATAAGTTAACGAACCATAGGATATCAAAGAGTACTGGATATCTGCTTCGTCCTCGTTTAGGCCTCTTCAGAAGTTCACAACTATAACAAAAGCAGGCATAGAACCCAATATCTTCCTGATTTACCTTGAAATCAGTTGATTCCTTGCAATCCAATGCCTGAAAATGTATCTACTGCTCACAAATAACTGACTACAGAATGAAACTCTTGGATTAAGAAGTATTCAGCAGTCGAGTCTGAGGACAGATCCTCGTCGATGACACTGGTTAACTGTCGCGATAACGGAGGCTGGAATTCACCAGTCAGTCGACAGGCCCGCTTCGTAACCTGATTGTCCTGGGGTTGGATCATGCGTGGGATAGGTCCATAGTGCACGCTAGTACAGAAATTCTCTTTCCACATGTTATACAGCTGACAACTGCTACTAAACATAATTTCACAGGATTACTTTATAATTTCTGATTATTTATTTGATTAGCTTGAAGCCTTATATTCCACTAGAGGCATAAAAGAATGGGAAAAAGTTCAAATGTGCAAGAACCACAGTTTCCATAAATAAACTACCTTCATGTTGCAGAGATTTGACTGCTTGCCGTATAGGTTTAATATCCTAGAATATTTGACTACGATAATGAATACTCTTTGAAGGATTAAATTGCTTATAAAAATTATTTCAGTCATCGATGAATATGAAGTTTTGGTGAAAGAAAAGCTATCCTTATTTTACAGGCATTGTATACACGTGGATGTTTGCTAGCTAATGTTGATCCATTGCAATCACTACGTGATTTAACTATGTGTATATGTGTGGGCAGTAAGAAATATCAGAGTTTGGCTTTTATTCAACGTGGATTACAGTTTTACCAAATCAAAAAGTGAGTTGGCTTTTTTTGTTGTGGATTAAATGGTAAATATTTTTATGACTAATTCTAGAAAATATCAAACTATTGATTAATAACCTCCTTTTGACTAGACTTAATAAAGATACCATAAAAATTACTGAATTGAATTTTTGATTTTCCCGTCGATTGATTGGACCGAAGTGCTCGGTCTCAGGTTGACATGTCGGCTTCCTGTGCAGATGCTCTCGTGGCCCAAGTGGTCTAGTGGATAACGCTTTGGCGTTTGAAACTATGGGCACTGGGTTCGAGCCTCGGTGGGAACATCATCACTCACTGAGAAATGCAGGTACATCCAGTTGACGAGTCCCAATTAGGACGAAATGAGCGCTATCCTGGATTCCACTGCTAGCCACCATCCACCAATTGTGTACATACCATAAAAAAGGTTATATTTGTGTGATTTTCTAGGTTAGAAAATTTATACTGATTGTTTGATTGGAGTGGTTGGACAAGCCTCCCATTGGCCAGTAGCCCTGGTTAGCCAGACAGAAGTGGCCTAACCACTGGATGACCATTTGGCTCGTTTGAAGTCAAGCAGATCAGAGGCGTTCTTGGCTTATCTCAGCTCAGAGAGATGAATCACAATAAACCACCTGAATTCTGGCTGTCTAGCTACTTGGACCAACTGGTAATATGTCGACTCATACTCGTAATCCGTAATTTAAAAGCTCCGAACTCATTCGCCAGTTGTGTATTTGACAAAGACTAAACTTTATAACAAGTTACAAAAGACTTAATGATTACGAGTTTTATCCTGTCGTTCATTGCTTCTATGGATTCGGATCGTTATTAAGAAAATAGCGAATGAGTAGCATAGGAAATAAAAGGACAGTTGCAGCGAAGAAAATTTTCTTTTCGACGAAATCATCAACTAGGCTGTACATTCGTGTATTTATTATAAATGGGTAGGAAAGTTCCAGAATAATTTCTGGTCAAGGGTCAGATTAATAGAATTACAATTAGGAATTAGAATGCCATAATGAACAGGGGAATGGATAAAACTCAAACAAAGTAGCATCATAATAACTAAGATGATTGACATTGTGCAATCAGGGGTTAGAAATGTAGAAATAACAAAAATAGACAGGATGTTTGGATAAAAAAATATCTAGTGGGATCATAACTAATGTGGCCAATTGTTTGTGCAATTAGGGGTTAAATATGTAGAAATAATAAAATAACAAAATAGACAGGAAGTTCCGATATGAAAATATGGTAGTGAAAATAGGGATTAAGAAAAACTTAAAAGTAACACGAGTAAACAGAAATGTTGGATGAGAAAGGCAATGGGATAGTTACTGTTACAAGAATTACCTGTTTACGACGGTCACGGCAGGGACAAGGGTTGAGCGTGTTTCTTTTGGATACATAGCGTGAGTTTGAGCTTTTGGATGACTAGCGCCTAGGCTATGCCCAGATGTCTTAATTTTACTCCCTTTTGATGGGTTTGATCGAATCTTGTATTTTGTTTTGAAGGATTTTTCGAATGGGGCTGAATATCTTGAATTGACCAAATGTTCTGTCACTGAACTATATACGCGTTTTCGTTCTCCTTTCACCGGCAAGGCTAGATAGTGTTCACGAGGGCAATTTTCAAGTTGGTGCATGGTACGGACAATGTACTCAGCTCCTCAAGAGCAGGTAAACTGACATATGCACGTTGAAGTGGCACATTGTGACAGCTTGTCTTTTGCTTTCTGGCTGAACAGTTTCTTGCAGGAAAACGTCAGTCGTAGGCTCGCGGCGAAGTATGTCTTTCTCAGAGATTTGCAGAGGCGTTTACGAATGATTTCTGCTTCAATGTCACCTTTGAATTCTTCTCCGGGTTTTGAGTAGCAATTGATGTGTACATTTTTAAAAATTAGTAAAACAAATTACATACGAAAATTCATAACTTGACATCGTAACCAGAAGGTTCTGCGTTCGAACTCCGCCGGGGTGGTGAATATGTACTCCAAAACTGGGTTATAAACAAGTGTTCAGTGCTCAATAGTTTTGAATGATCTCTGTAAATGATGTTAGTCCGAAATCCCCGTATAATTTATGTTAGCGAATATCCAATCCATGTTCACTTCCTTCAGCCTATGTTAGGAGGGGAAATCAATAGACAAGGTTATGAAGTTACATCGACTGAGATGGTTCGGACATGTGTTACGCATGCTTGTCTAGCCATCGCCTTCCTCGACAATGGGCAATGTTAGCTGACTTAGGATGCATCAGGTTGGCAAAGAGCTAGTGGTGGTCAAACCAAAACGTGGCTTCATCAGTCAATCAATGAAATCCACAACAGTTAGTTTAAGCCAGTTACGTATGAGGGTGTAGGCTGCTTGACCGGTTGGGGTCCTCGGGACGGTAAAAATCAATGAAGGCTGGAAACAATAGGTGATATGGCTCAAAATCGTCGTTCTGCCGCAGATGCATTCACTCCTTGTGGCTTATAATACCCAATAAAACTATATTGATCTTCGATATTACTATTCTTTTTGCCTCATATCTCTATTTACTGTCTCTACTTTGCATTGCTTTTTGCTTTTTTCCTGGCTTTGTGTGCCGAGTGAAGTGTGACGACTCGAATAGCTGTAAATCAGTGATATATCTCCATATAACATGTGTGTTTTGTTTGACAGTCTGATATATTTTGCTATGTATATATGGATCGATATTCCACTATAATTAGCCAATCATGTTAAGACTGTCTATTGATTTGTTCATTTTGAATATTCGTTCACACCCTTGTTCGGACATTCTTATATTTTGCTCTCACACTCTTGTGTGACTATATTGATTCTCCTTGTGTTTTGGAAAATAGAAGTATCATCGCAAACCTAGTGGTCTTCTGATTTCCGTCTTTCTTGCGTTAGGACTATTAAATTCTCGACCAGTACATAACAATCAGTGCAAAGTTCTATGTTGAAACAAGTCAGTCAGTCAATCATCCAGCCTATATCTTCTACGATATTTCCTTTTTTGGTTTGTTTCAATCATATCTGGTAATCTAGTCTTCAGTATGAATCGGATGCATCTTTGATAAGAGTCTGAAGTTTTCTTGTCGGAAACGCTTTATGTGACATACCAGTACTCATAATCATATAAAGCCGCTGACTCGAATGGTAGTGGTGGTTTTTCTCTTTGTTCACTTAAAAAAAAACATTTGATAACTATACTGAATTAATAGGTTTTGAATGACCTCGATGAATACAAAATTCTCAAGTATTGGTTTTGTAGGGATTTTATTTGATTGTACGGAGGATTTCACCACGAGCTGACATCAGTTAGAGAACCATTGGAACACCACCTGGGAGTACTGGACAGCTGTTTCCCCCATCCTAGTTTGGGACTCTTCATCAGTATGCACCCACCACAGGGGGTTTGAACCCAGGACCTTCTGGTTACAAGGCAATCTCGTAGACCATTGAGCCACTGAGACCCGATGGTTCTCTAACTGATGTCAGCTCATGGGGAAATCCTCCATACAATCAAACAAAATCCCTACAAAACCAATACTTGAAAATTAATCTGATGCTCACTAGCGACTGGTCCTGTCCAGGCAGTTAACCTGGGGTTCTAGTGGGAAGCCGTGACCAGTAGAGTACAGCAGGTAGAAGATGGGGCAGTAACTCATCGAAGAAAACATTGTGAAATAGTCGCACTATGTCGTGAACTGACAGAAGTTAGAATTCAAAGACCATTGGATCGGGTCCCAGTGGCTCAATGGTCTACAAGCTCATACTGTAACCAGAATTTTCCTGGGTTCGAACACCGGTGTTTGCGTACTGATGAAGAGTCCCAGACTAGGATGAGGGAAACAGCTGTCCAGTACTCCCAGGTTTTCCAGTGGTTCTCTAACTGATGTCAACTCATGGTGAAATCCTCCATAGAATACTAAATTCATCAATAATTTTCAAGAGTTAGAAATCACTGAGAGTAAGGCTTTCATAAAGAATCAGTATTACAAACAGTTGTAACGGTAGAGGACGAAAGACTTGGTATCTGTATATAGCGAAATTATATACACCTTATCTTCAACGTAACATTTCCACAGATCCTCCGTGTTTTGATACTCTGGCCTTCATACTGTGTTTCTTTGTGTTCCTTTCACATCTTCCATGTATTTCTGCAATGCTGTGTCTTTTTGCTTTTTCTGGCATCAAATCTAACTCCCTGCTATTTGATGTTTTTATGCAGACGAATATCTCTTTATAAATATATACTACTGACAAATCTTATCAGTAGTATGGATGCGTGGAAATTACAAAATATAATTGTGCTAACGTCAAAGGTTAAGCAACATTTAGAAAATAAATTAGGCAGATAAAACAGTATGCTTTTTAATCTGAGTGATAGATTTCTGCAAAAATGCTTCAGATATTGAAAAAAATTACAGAAGATACCTGTGAGCTTGAATTTTCACAACTGTCCATTTCAAACAGCCTTTGACACACTACTACAAAAAAAAGGGATTGTCACTTTAAAAGAAACAGCTAATATGGTTAAAGTAAGTTCCTTGGAACAGGTTTATCATTTGCCAGGCTGATTGCCATTACTGGTCAACGATACTCAAATAGGTATAGTGTTGTAAGGACAGATGACAGCCCGACCGAAAGCTGCTACCTTGACGTGGTGGTCGGGCTTGAACACCGCAATGACCTAATCAAGCTATACTGGCTGAGACTTATGTCTCTTGAGGTTCTACCATGCCAGGCAGGTTGTTTGGATAGCGGTTAAACAAAAAGCAGCTACCCCATCCAATACCATGATCCAAACAAATTCACAAAATTTCATGCCGGATCGGCCGTGGCCCGGATTAACAACGACCGCGCTTCCTGCTGCCGTGTCACAGGGCAGGAGTGATAAGTATGCTACTGAGGCACACCAAACAAAAAAGAACAAAAAAAACAGGCCGCGTGTGACCGGCCTCAAGCAGTTGTCCCCTGGGCTCTGCGGTCACGCAACCAACTTCCACGGTGTGGGCAGCCGGGAAGTAACAATCGCCCTCACAATCCGAAATGCACACAAAACCTCTCTAATCCTCACTTATCTTTGTCTTCATCTTCATCTCTATTACCTTGCCTTCCTCCCACTGATGCAACTCCTCTACTTGATGGCTCCTCACTCCCTCTTCACTCTGTGTCCACTAAAAACGACGAAAGCCAAAAAACCACCACCGATAGTCTCCTAAAGCCACGCCACCAATTTCATATAGGAGCATTTAATGTTAGGACACTTTGCCAAATAGGACAACAAGCATCACTAGCTAAGACCCTGGCATCTCGAGCCATTGATGTATGTTGTGTTTCAGAAACACGCATACAAGACCCAAGTGTGGTTATTCACCTAACCCCACCTGGCCAACAGGATGAATCTTCAAAATTCACCTTGAGGGTGTCAGGAGATGCCACAGCTAGTTCACGAGGATTAGCTGGCGTAGGGATAGCTTTGAGTACTAGGGCAGACTGGATCCCGGTAGATAGCCGAATGTGTGCTGTCCGTCTGAACGGATCAGTAAGAAGGAGAAAGGACTGCACTACTCGCCGATGCCTTTTCGTAATCTCCGCCTACGCCCCCACTGACTGCATCAGATGAAACGAAGGATGAGTTCTACCAAAAGCTGTCTAGTTTGGTGAGAAAGGCTAAACGCTCAGATATAGTCGTTCTAGCTGGTGACTTTAACGCTCAAGTAGGGAAATTGTGTCAATCTGAGAAGGATGTCGGTGGCACCTATGGAGTTCCGTGCCAGCGAACCGACAACGGTGACCGTCTCCTACAGTTCTGTTCAGATAATCATTTGTTTCTTGTAAGCACTAACTTTAAACACAAGGAGAGACACTGTTTAACCTGGCGACCCCCATCATCAAACCAACGCTGGACACAAATAGACCACATAGCAATAAGCTATCGTTGGCGTGGGTCGGTAGGAGATTGTCGCTCCTTCTGGAACACGTGTGTAGATACCGATCACGCACTGGTCCGGGCTCGTGTGTGCTTACGACTGAACGGACGTAGGAAACAGCTGGCGGTAAAACCATCACGTCCCCAGCTCGATCAGGAAACTAAATCCCTATTTGAGGAAGAACTAGCTAAACGCATATCTGTATTCGACAGCTGTGCTCACCCTGGAGAAGCCTGGAAGAATATTCAGTCAGCTATAGATACAGCTGTAAAAGCTGTGAATAAGGCAAATCCAAAGGTGAGTAAAAACCACTGGATTTCGACTGCCTCATCCGAACTGATAGATGCTAGAAGACTTATTCCGGCGAGCTCCGAATTCAATGAGGAGCGAAAGCTGCACAAAAGGAAACTTACTAAAAGTCTCCGCAAGGACCGTGAACAGTGGTGGGTGACAAAGGCGAAAGAGATGGAAAAAGCATCGGCGATAGGCAACACTAGGCAACTCTTTAGACTCATCACAGAATCGGGTGGGAGAAGGCAATTCATAAGTGAGACTATTTCTGAGAAAAATGGCTCCTTAATTAGCTCTCAGGATAGACGCCTTGAACGCTGGAAAGAACACTTTGAGGAACAATTTAACTTGCCTACAGCCACACTGAACCTCCCCGCCATCCACACACACCCGAATGGGATATAGACACTGGTCCGCCGTCTGTAGGTGAGGTTACAAAAGCTATCAGTAATTTGAAACGAGGCAAAGCGGCAGGACCCGACGGAATTATTCCGGAGGTGTTTAAATATGGGGGTGACATACTAGTTTGTAGATTAACTGAGGTACTAGGCAAAGTCTGGGAATCAGAGACAGTACCATCAGACTGGGGTAAGTCACTTATTATACCGATATTCAAGAAGGGAAACAAGTCCTCGTGTGATAATCATAGGGGGATCAGCCTAACGAACATAGTCTCTAAAATCCTAGGCTCAGTAATCATGCATAGACTAAGCAGAACTCGGGAGGAACAGACAAGGGAAAATCAAGCAGGCTTTAGACCAGGTAGAGGGTGCATAGATCATATCTTCACTCTTCGACAGATTCTAGAACATAGACACACTTTTCGGCGTCCAACAATTGTCATATTTCTTGACTTGAAGGCGGCCTTCGACTCCGTGGATCGAAAGGTACTATGGCAATGTCTGACTGTGAAGGGAGTGCCAAGAAAGTACATTGCACTAATCAAGGCACTCTATTCAAACTCACGTAGTCGTGTAAGGGCTTATGGGGAATTGTCATCTGAATTGGTAACAACCAGTGGTGTCCGACAGGGATGTCCACTTTCCCCATTTCTGTTTAACTTCATCATAGATATGCTAATGGAAGTATCCTTAACTGAACGTAGTGACTTAGGAATCGACTTGTTACCAGGGAATAATCTTATGGACTTAGAATATGCAGATGACATAGTCCTGTTAGGGGAGGATGCTGACAAAATGCAGAGTCTTCTGAACACCTTGAGCAGCAATCTTCGTATGTTTGGCATGCGATTCGCCCCTGCAAAATGTAAGATGCTGCTACAGGACTGGACCACGTCAACCCCTAACTTAGTGATAGGGAGTGAAGTGATAGAACATGTTGACCACTTCACCTACTTGGGAAGTTGTATTAGCACCAACGGACTGATTGGCGATGAAATCTCAGCACGGATCCGAAAAGCTCGAGCTGCTTTCGCTGACTTACACCATCTCTGGCGTAGGCGTGACATCCGGTTATCAACCAAGGGACGTGTGTACTGCTCATCAGTTCGCTCCGTCCTTCTCTACAGCTCTGAAGACATGAAAAGGTTGACTGCTTTCGATCATAGATGTCTGCGATCTCTGTCTCACGTTAGGTGGTTTCACAAGGTAAGTAATGTTGACGTTAGGCGTAGAGTGTTGGGCAAAGAGGGAAAATCAATCGACGAGGCTATAAAGTTACATAGACTAAGATGGCTAGGTCACGTGCTGCGCATGCCTAACCACCGCCTCCCCCGACGGGCATTGCTAGCTGATATAGGTTCAGGTTGGAAAAGAGCCAGTGGTGGCCAAACAAAAACATGGTCATCAATCCATGAAATCCTTGACAGTTAAACTGAGTCAGGTAGGGAGATGCAGACTCCCGGGTTGGGGCCCTCGGGACTCTAGGAATCAATGGCTGGAGACAATAGGTGACATGGCTCAAAATCGTTGTCAATGGCGGCAGATGTATTCAGTCTCTGTAATCTTTCATATTCCTTTCTACCATTACCCATTCTGTTTCACTCTTATACTTGTCAAACTCTATTGATTCTCTTCACTCATCTTCTTGTCTACCTCTGTGTGCTATTTGGAACGTGGCAACTCGAACTGGTGCACTTCGGTGCCAAGTTCTATGTTGAATCCAGACAGACAGAGACATATGACAAGGGCCAGGCAACAGATCGTTTATTCAGAAAATCGAGAGGTATTTATGGATTTTTATGTGGATTATTATTAGCGTTATTGTTAGTGGAGAAGCAACCTATTCTAATTGGTTGTTTTCTTGCTGAAGGTTATTCTGTTATCTCTTTGTTTCTCAGAAAATCGAGTCATATATCTGTGAATCATGTTTCCAAACTTCAACTCCGTTGTGATTGGCTGGTGATTTTCTCCAGGTTTAACTTTGTTATTGTTTTTCTCATACTCGTGATTCGGATCGTGAAAACTGACGTAAACTGTTGTCTACAATTTTCGGCTTGCAGACAGCGCTCACCACAGTGAGACTGAAGCCTACTACCCACTATCTGAAAAGCAAATTCTTAAGAAATTGAGAATGACAAAGGCAGGATCGTAAAAGCCAGACAGACTTTGATTACTCTGAAAAAAATTGCGTCGGTGGCTTAGCGGTAGAATGCTCGCCAACCACGCCTCGTTTGATTCGAGGCTGGATCCCCGGCCACGGACACACTCCTTTACCTCTATAAGCCAGTGATAATACTGGTAAAGAGGGAAGGTTGGGCATGAGGCTAGCAACCCTATCCCATAAAAATAAACGCCATTGTCATCGAAACTTCAAAGCGCTGTAGCTTGGAGGATTATGTTCCACTGGTAACGTCAAGGAAAAAAAACTCAGAAGCCAGTGTTGATTTCTACTTCTCTGTACATCAAGAAAAAGATCCGGATTTTAAATACTAGTGCTAGTCACGTCAGTGCTTCTCTACGGTTCACAGCTTTGGTGTCTCAAGAAAGTCATTTCCAACAGGCTACTGAGGATTTTAACCAACACTTACTTTCCTTGACGCTGTTCTGAAAATCATATGGCTTATCTAAAAGGATTAGGAACAAAGAACTCTAGCAGTGCAGCGAACCAGCTGGGGACTTATCGTCCAACAGATATATATACAGGCGGGGGTGGAGATAGATTTGATGTATGCTGCAGGCACTGTAGGGTGACATCATGCTCTAATCCCTAGAATACAATCTGATTGGGAAGCTGGGCTTTGAGTGGGACTACAAATACGACGTGAAATAGACAGTTTGAGCAGGCGGTGAAAGCTTATGGTCAGTCGTAGAGGCAGTTAGAGAGGAATACAGCGAACTGAATTCAGCTAGATGATATAATAATAATAGTAATAAGCCAATGAACCGTATCTCCACCAGAAAGAAATTTCAAATAAAAGTCAATCACGATTATTCATGAGAAAACAGAATGTTGAGATAAGAGATGGCAGTAATAGATTTTTCTAACGTTTCGTTTTCTTTTTAATTTTAAGTGGTTTAATTTAATGCCAAAAACTAATAATCCCAGTAGGATGTATTGTGTTGTTAAATTTGATAAGTTAGGATACCCTATTAGACCTATAGTTGATTTTAGAAATTCACCTACTTATGAATTATCTAAATATTTAGCCATGGTGTCAAATCCACTAAAAAGCCACTCGAAATCTAGACTAACTAATTCTTATGAACTAAAACACAGATTAGATAGTTTAAATTTAGATATTAAAGAGAAAATGGTCAGTTTTGACATTGTCAGTTCATATACACGTATACCAATAAATATGGCTATAGAGACAGTCAGAAACGGACTCATTTCATGGATAGTTGGGAAAACATAGCGATTGAAACGTTCAACCCCACCCCACCCCTAAAAGTAAGGTGGAGGTATGTAGATGACCCATTCACTGTACTTAGAACACAAGATATAGATAGATTTTTCAAACACATTAACTCAAAGGTGGAGGCAATTCAATTCACTTATGATGAATTGGAAGGGGAGCTTTCAATGTTAGATTTCAGCGTTAAAAGGAAAGAAGATGGGAAGATGTGTTTACAGGAAACCCAGACATTCACACAGATATTTGGACTTCTGATCATCCCATCCTATGTCAGTGAAAATAGGACAGAGCACAAAAACTAAGTAGTACCAAGGAAAATCTAGGACACGAAGTGAGGCATATAAGAGAAGCTTTAAAACTTAATAATTAACTTGGTTAGTCAGAAAGTATGTAAGGAAATTTAAAAATAAAATAAATAGTGATAGTAATAATAATAATGGTGATATTATTGACGATAGGCATGTCAAGCATACGCAAGATAATGACAACACCAACAGTAAGGAATCTAAGTCATCGGTAGTAATTCCATACAAGAAAGGAACCTCGGAAACCTTACGCTGAATTCTTAACAAGGCAGGAATAAAAGTGGCTGGTATTCAAACCCACAAACTTAATTAGAAACAAGCTTTGTCGGTTGAATGGGGGATCCTGTGGAGCCTTTAAAACAAAACAATTTAGTTTATCTAATACCCGGCTGCTGGAATGATTGTCAGGTCAAATACATAGGTCAAAGTAGTAGAACAGGCACAGTCAGACTAGCTGAACATAAAAACCTAGCAGCAAAATCTAAATTGGTTGACCCGAATAAGATAAGAAATCTAGAGCATAGTTCAGTCATAGCACACACTACATGCAGTTAGACACAGCCACACAATAGGATGGGATAGGTGAGAGTTTTAAAATCTAATGTCACAGGGTTGAAGGAGAGATTGATAAATGTAGCTTTGTTTATCGAATCAACTGAGAGTGAATACGTGTAATAGGAATGATTCAACACCTGTCCACCCAGATATCTGAAAAATTCTACTACCCGAACGAAAACAAATAGGAGAGAACAAAGAAAACTATAAAACTCAAGTTTCGAAGTCGTGTGTGATTATAATTGATGAAATGATTATCAACAATGAATAAATTTTGTTCGAAACTTTATCATCCAGTAAGTAATAATGCTTCCCCTGTGTGATACATTTAATAAACAAACTATTATGGAATTTTTTTTTTATTTTCCTTATATTTTTATACAGATATACAATGGCGATTCATGATTTTCAATCAGCTCTTCACAATGGACATCAACAATGTTTTGACGTGTATCGTCTACTTGGATTAAGCTACATACGGATGAAACTTTGGACAAGGTTGGTTTACTTATCTGTGATATATATTTAGCTAATTATAATCTAATTAATTACACTACTATTCTTTCTTTAGAGCTATCCAGATATTGACAGCAGCAATAAAAGTTCTGGACAAACCTAATGATATTGTAAACATTTTATTGTGTAGAGCAGAAGTATACAGTAGTCAAGGTCAAGTACGTTCAACATTCTTGGTTAGAATCCCTTTTTTTTAATCTTTTTTCTAATGCAACCACTTTTCAGATATTTAGCATTTCTTCCACTAATGTGTTTAACTTCTGAACTGTAGAAGAACCTTCAGTGATTTTACATCTCTTAGATATGAGAACAAAATACTGAATGAAGGGATTTTATAGATTTAGGAGATCATAAGGAGTGAGTACGTCTGCGACGTTTGAAATAATTCCTGTCTATGCCACCAACAGTCTCCAAACTGGAATTCATTGGATCTCGAGAATTTCAGTAGGATAGGTTACACTTCATTATATTACTGCATCGGTGGCACAGTGGTTAGGACACTTGCCGACCATGCACATGGTCCACGGTTCGATCCCAGGCCACCAACGAACTCCTTTACCTCGCTAAGCCAATAATAAAAGCTGGTAAGAAAGAAAGGTTGGGCATGCGGCTAGCAACCTCATCCTGTAAAATTAAACACTGCTACAGAAACTTCAAGCCACTAGCTTGAATCCCTATGCTCCATTGGGAACGTGAAGGAAAAAAAAACATGGCTTCAACCAAAAAATAAAGACATCATGGAGTAGTTCAATATTCCTCGTCTGACTGCTCTCTGCTAACCTTTCCCCGACGGATCAAAACGTTGACTTCATTAAAAATATTAGATGTATTTGAGTTAGATATTTAAGTTTCGGAATATGCACATTAGATTATGGGAAACAATTAAAAAGACGATTGCAGTGAAGAAACTTTTCTTTTCGATGAAGTTATGACTGAGAACTGTTTCTGATCGGGGATCAAATCATAACGAATAGCAAGATAACAAATTACGATAGAAAACGTAATAATAATAAAAGTCAAACAGAAAATAATAAATTCTCTAGTGTTCTTATTTTATTTTATTTCAATTTTATTCTTTACACTAATATACCGTTCAGAATGGCTTAAAAGCGGTTAAAAGGGAACTAAATTCTGATCCCAAACTTAGTCATAGGACAAAGCTGCCAACTGAGAAAATTATTTTAGGAATTCACTTATGCCTCACATCTACTGTATTTAAATTTTAGGGTAAAATATATAAACAAACAGAAGGTGTAGCAATGGGATGGATCATCAATATCCCCTATCGTAGCAGATATCTTTATGGACAGTTGGAGAAATATTGCTCTTAATACATTTACTCCTACTCTGAAGATAATATGGTAGAGATATGTGGATGAGACTTTCACACACAGTGTTGAAAGCAGAAAATATCTCTCCAAAGCTTCTTGACGCATAGAAACTCACTAGTAGAGGGAATAAAATTCACATTTGAATCGGAAAATGAACAAGGAGAATTAGCTATGGTGTTAGACTAAAATCAAATGAACAGAAGAATGTAAACTGCACACCAGCGTTTATAAAAAGTCAACGCATTCTGCTAATAGATATTTAGACTTGAATTTGTCTCATCCGTTAACTGTTAAGGCAGGCTTAGTTAAGTGTTTAACAAACCGAGCCATACCACTAAGTAGCACAAGAAAAGATCTAAATGACGAAGTAAAACAGATAGAAGAAGAAGCGTTGGTGTTAAGTAACTATCCTATGAAATTCATTGGGAATATCAAAAAAGGTCAAAAGGAAAATAAAAATAATGGTGAAACTAATAATAATAACATAAATAAGAGAGAATATAAGGCATCTACTGTTGCACCATATTAGTGAGTGAAATGTGAGACCCTACGTAGGATTTAGGAAAGAGCTTAGCAGTTGCACTGCATGCATGCATGAACACACAACCACACAATGTAGTGTGTGGGAGAGGGTTAAAATTCTAAAAAGTAATATAGGTAGGTGGAGAGCGAGAGAGGCTGATTACTGAATCCTGGTTCATCGAGTCTACTACACCCATCACGTGCAACAGAAGTGAATCAACACAAATACCAGATATATGGAAGATATTATTACCACCAGTCACTCAAATCAGAGGAGGATAATAAATAATCTTTGTTAACTGCTTCTAAGGCCATATTGACTGGTATATTAGTATAAAGACCAGTTATATCAAAACTAACCATTTTTTCATCATTCTCTAATGGAATGTCGTTTATATACAATTGGTGGATGGTGGCTAGCAGTGGAATCCAGGATGCGCATTTCGTCCTATTTGGGACTCGTCAGCTGGATGTACCTGCATTTCTCAGTGAGTGATGATGTTCCCACCGAGGCTGGAACCCAGTGCCCATAGTTTCAAACGCCAAAGCGTTATCCACTAGACCACTTGGGCCACGAGAGCCACTGCCTCTTGTGCAACGGGTCATATTAATTATTCGATTGAATTTTTGATTTTCCCGTCGATTGATTGGACCGAAGTGCTCGGTCTCAGGTTGACATGTCGGCTTCTTGTGCAGATGCTTCGACGATGTCTGGTGTCCACCAATTGTATACAAATCAAATCCCCAGACATCGTCGAAGCATCTGCACAAGAAGCCGACATGTCAACCTGAGACCGGGCACTTCGGTCCCATCAATCGACGGGAAAATCAAAAATTCAATCGGAATGTCGTTTAGTTTACTTTTCATCTCATATGAATTAGTTAGTTAGTCTAGAGTTTGAACGATTTCTAATGGGGTATAGTATTAGAGCAAAGTGGTTTGATAATTCATAATTAGGGGTATTTCTGAAATCTAATGTCGATCGTATGAGATAACCTGCCTTATGTATTTTAATAGTGCCATACATTCCACTATCGTTATTAGTTATAGGCTTTAAATTAAATCTCATATTTAATACTAATCATGAATATATCTGTCTGAAAGCTGATACCTCCTTCAAGAAACGGAGCCTTTATAATAAGTCCTAGGATTGCTATAAATTGAACTCTCCCAACTCGTTTGCTATCCAGCCAGACAACTTGAGATTAAAAATGACTGCCAGGTTGAAAATATGTTAGTTATAGTTATGAATGACAATAAACAATGGCATTGTTTTACTAAATCGGTTTGTTTTCATTTTACCTCCATTTTACTATGCGATTAGAATGCAAAAGCAATTATGGATGTACAACGTGTGCTACACATGAATTCCAACAAAGCTGAATACTACTTACTGCTTGGAAGTTATTTATTCCAACACTCGGATATTCAGTTGGTTCAACGATGTGTTCAACACTATTTGAGGATATTAGAAAGCCAAAATTATAAACAGGTTAAACAGATGGTAAGCGTCTGTTCCCATGATTGTACAAGTCATTCGGTTGCTTTTTAACATTGAACAGTTTTCAATGAAACTGTTTTCAAAAACACGAAAAGTTTGGATATTGAACAAAGAATACTCTTCATCAGGCTCTACAGATATATATATATATATATATATATATATATATTATAGTGAATGAATGAATTAGTGTTATTTATTATTAACAACATTAATATTGTTCAAATAACATCAAATCAATTTTTTTTATTTATTTCTATTTTCGATTACAGCTTGATTCCACACTGTATTTTTGGTACAAGTATGGAATTTTCAGCATGGATATCGGTAGCCCAAATTTTGCAGGCCGACCATAGATATTAGGTGTGCTTCGTCAGGGGATCGACAGATTACAGCTCAATAGCGTCAACATAAGAATACACTGAAAATCTGTAAAATTGTGAGAATTAATCATAGAAATTCATGAATTTATAGTATCTACTGAAGCCAATTTACTTGGCACCTGGTAGATGATAGAGAAGGATTCTTCAACGCTGGTTTTACGGCCGTTGCCCAATAAATTGCCACAAATATCGAAGTACTACATGCTCCAAATAGCAGAGGCTATTGTAATTCACCTCAAACAACCCGTGCTCTGTGTGCTAAAGAAGCAAGTCCATCCAGCCACTGCTACTGACCTGGCCTTCAGTAGGGAGTATAAATTCATGAATTTCTAATATTACCTTTCCTAATTTTTCTGACATTCAGTTTATTGTTATGTTGATGCTATTGAACTGTAATCTGTCAATATTAGTGATTCGATTTTATTTAAAAAAACATTAATGTTGGTATTTAATTGGTGGATGGTGACTAGCAGTGGAATCCAGGATAACGCGCATTTCGTCCTATTTGGGACTCGTCGTCTGGATGTACCTGCATTTCTCAATGAGTGGTGATTTTCCCACCAAGGCTCGAACCCAGGTTGTCTATCATTTGTAAAAATAATCTGGATAGACAACACCTACTCCAAGTCTTTAATAAGGTGCACTCAGCTATTAAATTCACTTGTGAAGAGGAACTCCAAGGTAGTATTCCACTTCTGGATGTTCTTCTCACAAAAAGATCAGATGGTACCTTGAAAAGAAACATCTATAGGAAAGCGACGTGGAACGGACAATACACCCACTTCCATAGCTTCATACCTATACAATATAAGCGCAACATAATTCGTTGTCTTAGTCATAGAATTAGACTCATATGTACCGAGGATTGTATTGAAGATGAAATAAGAAATCTTACAAATGCCTTGCTACAAAATGACTACCCTACCAACTTTGTAAAGAAGTATATCTACGAAACTACACAAAAAGCCAAGCGAGACACAGTAAGTAAGAAAAAGCTTTACTTAAATGTACAATTCAAAGGCGATATAACCAGCGATATATTAAACAGTAGATTAACAAGATCAATTGAAAGAACTTTTAATGCCGCAAAACTGTATGTCAGCTTCTCAACCAAACCGACATTGACACTGTGCATTAAAGATAGATTGCCCAAAATGGCGACACCAACGTGTGTATATAAATTCAACTGCTCCTCCTGTGGAGCTAGTTATATAGGTCGTACCCAAAGGAATTCATCTTTACACACTCGTGAACATATTCCTGTTTGGCTTGGGAAAAGAACAACCAAACCAATTAATAGTGCAATTCTGTCTCATCTAGTGGATAGCGAACACAGCATCAAAGTAGATGAGTAGTCATTTACAGTTGTGTATCGAGTACCGAACAATCTGCCCAAAGGCACACGATTACGCCTCCTAGCCATAGCTGAGGCTATAGAGATCAATAGAGAGAGACCAGACCTATGTGTACAGAAAAAACTTATTCACTCTCTTTGTCCACCCTGGCCCACTATAAGGTCACCAGGATCATAATTTTTCGTACTATTATTATCATCATTATTATCATTTTGTGATATCATGTCTTTATTATCCATTTCTCCACCCAGTTTATTTCACCTCATTGTTACCCTTATTTTTGTCAACCTTTATGATTTTATACTAAGCCTACTAAATCTGTAACATCTTATTACAATTTACAATTTAGCCTCTTTATTTTATCATCAGACATTATCGGTCAGTCCTCACATTCAGTGTCCCCTTTGTTAATGTGTGTTTGCATGTATTTTGTGGTTATCGCATTTCTCTCACCTCAATGACACTTGTATTCTGTTAACTATATTTATTATATTTTTTATTATATCGTTTAATTCCTAGAGGAACATAGGGCTTCAGCTGCGCACCTCCATTGCCTTCTGTTTTCCGCCAACTTTTTCACTCCGCTCCAAGTCTGCCCACATGCTTTCATCTTCTCCTCACATGACCTCCTCCAAGTCACCCTTGCACTGACGACCAACTCGCCGCTTCCCTTTCGGGTTCCAGTCGGGCGATGGCTTGTCTAGTGATGTCACTTGATGGTTTCCTCAGCGTATGGCCAATCCATCTCCATTTCTTCCTGCCTATTTGTTTCACAATCGGTTCCTGCTGGGTTGGTTCGCTCATTGCCAGAGATCCCTGTTGCTGATCTTTTCTGGCCGGCCATTTGATCTTGAGTATTATTGAGCGAAGACAGTTAGCTGTTAATAAACGACTGTAGTTTGTTTGAGGTTCCCTTTATGGCGCACTGGCGAAGTCTCTGATCCGTATCGTGAGTACCACTGACTTTACATTGGAGTTGAAAATCCAGATCGTCAGTTCCAAATGCCTGTAGTTGAAACGATGCTTCCCAGGTGGGTAGGTAGGTAAGGGACGTTGTTTCTTTCAGGTTCCTCCCATTTATGCTGGCTGATTGTTGTCTGTTGTTGTCGCTGTTGACCAGGAATCTTCATCACCTCTGTTTTATCTATGTTCACGTGAAGGCCTATCTTTGATGCTTCTTCTGCCAACTTGTTACTTTTCACTTGCATATCTTCCAGTTTATGGGAAATCAGACATATATCATCGGCGAAATCCAGATCCTCCAAGTCTTTTGTGTCAGTCCATTTTATGCCTGTTCCCTCGTTGGTTGCCGTTGTCTGTCGCATTATCCAATCAATTGCAATCAGGAAGATCATTGGTGATAGTAGACAGCCTTGCCTCACTCCCGTCCTCACTTCGAAGGCTTCCGTAAGTTTCCCGTTGTGGATTACTTGGCATGCAGCATTGTCGTATAACTGTTGGATGAGGTGTATAATTGTCGATGGGACCCCGTAGTAGCGAAGTAGTTGCCAAATGACCTCTCGATCGACGCTGTCGAAGGCCTTTTCAAAGTCGATGAAGTTGAGATAGAGAGGTGACTGCCATTCCAAGCTTTGTTCAATGATGATCCGTTGTGTAGTGATTTGATCAATACATGACTTGTTTCTCCTGAATCCAGCCTGTTCCGGACGAAGTTTTTCATCTAGGGCTTGTTTGATTCTCTCCAGGATGATGCGACTTAGTATTTTGCTTGGAATGGACAGAAGCATAATTCCACGCCAGTTTTTACATTGACTTAAGTCTCCTTTCTTTGGAAGTTTGAATAAGTATCCGTTCTTCCAATCCTCGGGTACTTTGCCCTCTTTCCACACCTTCTCCAGCAGTGGCGTCATCAAGTCCGCTGTTGTCTCTGGGTCTATTTTCAAAGCTTCTGCTGGGATTCCATCTGGTCCTGGTGTTTTTCCAGCTTTTACCATCTTGATTGCATTCAGGACTTCTGATTTCGTCGGGGGGTCAGTGTTCACTGGTAGTTCTGCTTCCGTTGTTGGTATTGCTGGGCGCGTTGTAGGTGGCGGACGATTTAGAAGTCTTTTGAAGTGTTCAGCCCAGTGTTTTCTTTGTTCCACCTCTTTGGTGATTGACTTTCCATTGTCGTCCTTTATTGGCTTAATCTGTGTCGAAAGTTTGCCCGAAAGGTTCCTAGTTGTTTGGTAGAGTGTGGCGAGGTCTCCTTTGCCTGCAGCTTGTTCTGCTTCACTTTCCATGGTTTCATAATATTTTCTTTTGTCTTCCCTGGCACTCTTCTTCACTCTTTTGTTCAGTGTATTGTAGCTTGCATTCAGCTCCTGTTTTTGTTGCTCGTCAGTGCACTGGATAATCTTTTGTTTCACTGTCCTTCTCTCTTCTATTAGTTTCCAAGTGTCCGTAGTGAGCCACTGTTTGTCCTGTCTCTTTTTTCTGCCTAGAATTTCTATGCAGGTTTGACTCCACAGCGTTTTCAAGTTGTTCCAGTGCTTTTTGACGCTGACCTTTTCGCTGGTGTTGATTTGTATCTCAGCTTTGTCCTTTATGCTTGCAATGAAGATGTCCTTTGTAGCCTGGTCCTTCAGCTTTTGAGTGTTGAACTTGGCTTGTGGTCTATCTGCAGCTCCTGATTCCCTGAAAGCTTTTAATTTGATTTGGATTGTCCCTTGTACGAGATAGTGGTCTGAGCCAACGTCTGCTCCTCTTCTTGCTTTTGTGTCCAGTAGGCTGCGCCTCCACTTCCTTGAGATTGAGATGAAGTCGATTTGGTTTTGGTTTGCCCGTCTGGTGACACCCATGTAGCCTTGTGGATATCTTTGTGCTTGTATACACTGCCACCAATCACTAGTTCGTTGAAGGCGCAGAAGTCGGCGAAGAGTTCTCCATTTTCATTCATTTCTCCTAGAGCTTCTCTACCCATGATGAGTTCCCTTCCTGTGTTGTCTGATCCCAGTTTGGCGTTCATGTCTCCCATTAGTATTTTCATGTCGCCAGCTGGAGTATTGTCCATTGTTGCCTGTAGTTGTTTGTAGAATTCTTCTTTATTTTCGAGGTCTGCGTTGTTTGTGGGTGCATAACATTGTATAACCGACACTTTCCTTCCTCTGGTGTTGAATCTGGCGGTTATTATCCAGGACGAGATCGCCTCCCATTGCATGAAGGCCTTTGTCGCTGTTGGTGACATCATGATAGCCACGCCCTCGATGTGAGTGTGGCTATCTTCTGGGTGTTAACTATAAAACAACACTACATCACTCAATTGTTCATTCACACTTCATCACATTTTCCTGACTAAACACCCTATGCACATTTAATTGACTATGCCAACTAATGGACTATCACCTCAACTTACACATGCACTCCAATACAGTTTCTGATATTATTTACATTTGCCTTTATTGGCTATATGTACTCTATTATTCATGGATTTATAACTATAGAGCCTGAAGAAGAAGTTATCGAACACAAATGTTCGCTCAAAATCTTGTTTTGATTTCAATATGGGGATTTCTCATTTACTATTATTATTATTATTATTGCTTCCTTGGGTTCCTAGTGGAACATAGGGCTTCAACTGCACGTCTCCACTTGCCACTTCTGTCTTCTGCTGTACATTTCACCTGCATACATGTTAGTCCGTACTCTTTCAACTCTTCACACGATCTCCTCCATGTCACCCTTACACTGACGACCCACTCGCCGCTTCCCTTTCGGCCTGGTTCCACTCGAATGCTTGACGCGCAACGTCACCCGGCGGTCTCCTCAGCGAGTGTCCGATCCATCTCCACTTTCTCCTGCATATTTGTTGGTTGGCGATTGGTTCTTGTTTTGTTTGTTAGTGCCCATAGTTTCTTGTTGGTGATTCTTCCCGGCCAGCCGGCCATCTGATCTTCAGTACACATCCAGCGAAGACAGTTGTTGGTTGATGAAGGTCTGGTCTGCAACAGGATGTTGGAAATATTCTTTGTGTACCGCCTGCCAAGTTTCTGATCCGTATAGAAGAGCTGACTGACTTCACGTTGTTTGTATTGAAAATCCAACCGAATTTTGTTGTTGATGCTGGCTGAGTGACGAAGATTTCCAGATTGGTTTCAGTTATTTGATTCATGTGTTTCTCGCTCGCCTTCTCGATTCTCGCTCGATTTGACATCCTCGTCCGTTCCGACTGCCTGTAGTTGAGACAATGCTCCCTAGATAAGTGAATGAGTGAAGTAACCTCTTTCAAATCCCTCCCGTTGATGGTGATTGACGCTGGATGTTCTGCTGTTGTTGTTGGTTGATTATTTTCATCACCTCCGTCTTGTCTATGTTCACCTGGAGTCCTGTCTTCGCCGGCTGCTTCTTCGACCAGTTTGTCGGTTTTCGCTTGTAAGTCTTCGATTTTGTGACTGACATCAAACATAAATCATCCACGCGCGAAATCCAGGTCTTCTAGGTTCTTCACGTCGGTCCAGGATATCCTGTCTTCTCGTTTCCCACAGTCTGACGCATAATCCAGTCCACCACAATTAGGAATATCATTGGTGATAATAAGCACCCTTGTCTGACTCCTGTGTTTACTCCAAACGCCTCGCTGAGTCTTCCGTTGTGGATCACTTGGCAGGTGCCGTTGTCGTACAGCTGTTGAATAAGGTTGATGAATATTTGGGGTACGCCATAGTACTCGAGTAATTTCCAAATTACTTCACGATCAACGCTGTCGAAGGCCTTCTCAAAGTCTATAAAGTTGAGGTAGAGGTTTGATTGCCATTCCATGCTTTGTTCGGTGATGATGCGTAGAGTTGCAATTTGGTCAGTACATGATTTGCCTTTCCTGAATCCAGCTTGTTCTGGTCGGAGTTCTGTCTCCAGTGCGTCCTTTAATCTCTCCAGGATGATGCGACTCAGGATTTTACTTGGCGTCGACAGGAGCATGATTCCTCGCCAGTTCTTGCAGAGTGAGGCGTAAGTCGCCCTTCTTTGGTAGTTTCACGAGGTAACCTTTCCTCCAGTCAGTAGGCACCTTTCCCTCCTTCCAGACCTTTTGCAATAATGGAGTCAGCATGTCTGCTGTCGTCTCTGGGTCTGCTTTCAGTGCTTCAGGGGGTATTCCATCTGGTCCGGCTGCTTTTCCAGCTTTCAGAAGCTTGATTGCATTCAAGACTTCAGCTCTCGTTGGAGGATTGGTGTCAACTTGCAGTTGTGTTCGCGCTGTTGTTGGTATTTCTGGACGGGTTGCAGGTGATGGTCGGTTCAAGAGTCCTTTGAAGTGATCCGCCCATTGTTTAATCTGTTTTTCTTCCTTGGTAATTGGGTTCCCTTGGCTGTCTTTTATAGGTTTCGCTTGTGTTGATCTCTTCCCGGATAGAGATTTGGTTATCTGATATAGTGTCCTCAGGTCCCTTTTGCCTGCTGCCTTCTCAGCTTCAGTAGCCAGGTTGTCGTAGAATCGTCTTTTGTCCTTCCTAGCACTCTTCTTCACTTCTTTGTCCAGTGCTGTGTAAGTTGAGCTCAGCGTCTCCTTCTCCTGTCCGTCCTTGCATTGAATCATTTTCTCTTTCACCATTCTCCTCTCTTCTATTAATTTCCAAGTGTCCGTTGAGAGCCATTCCTTGTCTTGTCTCTTCTTTCTTCCTAGAACCGTTGAACACGTTTCGTTGAGAATCGCCTTCAGAGACTTCCAATGTTCTTCCACGCATGATTCTTCAGTGATGTCGCGTAGTGTTTCCTGCTTTGCTCTGACAGTTGCAGTGAAAGTGTCTTTTGTGGTTGTGTCCTTCAGTTTCTGAGTGTTGAACTTGCATTGTGGCCTATCCCCAGCTATCCTCGAGGCTTTTAGTTTCACCTTGAAAGTCCCTTGTACTAGATAGTGGTCTGAACCCACATCTGCTCCTCTCCTTGACCTTGTGTCCAGTAGGCTCCGTCTCCACTTTCTTGAAATTGAGATGAAGTCTATTTGATTCTTGGTGTTTCCATCTGGTGAAATCCATGTCGTCTTGTGTATATCCTTGTGTTTGAACACACTACCGCCAATCACCAAATCATTGAAGGCGCAGAAGTCTGAGAAGAGTTCACCATTGTCGTTCATTTCACCGAGGGCCTCACGACCCATGGTGAGTTCTCTTCCTGTGTTGTCTCCCCCCAGCTTCGCATTCATGTCGCCCATCAGGATTTTGATATCGCCATTTGGGACGTTGTCCATTATTGCTTGTAGTTGTCTGTAGAACGCCTCCTTCTTCTCTTGTTCTGAGACGTTTGTAGGCGCATAGCATTGAATGACTGTAACTTTCCTTCCTTTTGAGTTGAACCTGGCTGTCATTATCCTGGAGGAGATTGGTTCCCACTGCATGAGAGCTTTGGTTGCTGTTGGTGACATCATGATGGCCACTCCCTCGGTGTGCTCGTGGTTGTCCTCTAGGTGGCCGGAAAAGATTACTGTCTCTCCAGTAGGTAGTTGGCACCTTCCAGTTCCGTTCCATCTGCTTTCGCAGATTCCCAACACTTCTATTCTGTACCTTCTCATTTCAGCGGCTATCTGGGCAGCCTTTCCAGTTTCGTACATTGTGCGAACATTCCAGGTACCCATCCTTACTTTTGCTTTCATCGAAAGAAGGCACATCGGCTGACTGGCTTCCCGAAGGCTTTCACCAGCCTGCGTCATTTCACTTCCCCGATTCCAGCGAAAAATAAGGCTATTGTTTATGTTTTTAGAATTTTTAATATATTTATTCGTTGAAGTTTCTGTAGCGATTTGGTTGTTTTACAGGGGTGGAGTTGCTAGCACCACGCCCCAACCCTCCCTCTTTATCCGGGCTTGGGACTGGCTAGAAAACTAGCAAGCTAGTAATCTGGTGAGGTTCCTTTTTCATTTACTGATTTATCAAAATAAAATCTTATCCATAATGGAGTTATATTCTACCACAGTTCCCAGGTTCTAATTCGTATTTTCTGAATAATCTTACATTTTTATTCTGCTCAAATACACTACTCATTAGAGAGGACTACTAACTAACTAACCAACTGAGTCCTTTTTATTTGCGTTTTGTTATCAGTACGTTTAAGTTAGGTAGAGTACTGGTTTATCGATTAATTAGGCAATCTAAATTTAGTAATACTGGCACAGTGTCTGTCTGTCTATCTGTCTGTTTTCGACATAGAACTTTGCACTGATGTGCAGCAGTTCAAGTCGCCACATTCCACTCCTTGTAGCACACAAAGCAAGAGTAGAAAGTAGAAGAAATGCATATTAGAGACAGTAAACAGAGGCGTGAGACAAAGGAACAGTAATAACGAAGAACAACATAGTTTCATTGGGTAATATAAGTCACATCTAACTGCGCCAGCCGTTGAGAACGATTTTGAGCCATATCATTGATTGTATCCAGCTTTCATTGGTTTTTACCGTCCCGAGGACCCCAACCAGCCAAGAAGTTTACATCTTCCTACGTTAATGGCTGGCTTAATCTAACTGTTGTGGATTTCACTGACTGGCGGCACATTGTAGCTAAGCAACAGCACTACCAACATCTTACAATATTCTACTCAAATTACTTTTGTGATGAAGCCAAGAAGATGTTTTTCACGGTGAAATCACAGTGTTAACCAGAAAAGAATTGGTGTGAGTAGAAAATAATTGTGCGATAGTTTTTGTTTCCCATGATAAACTTCATTGAGTGATGAATCTACGCAGTATATAAAATCCACTGAACTATGGAGAACTTCTTATCTAGACGCAAGTAATACTTTTGATCACCCTGAAGACTGGCGATGGAAAGAAAAATAATTAATGACTAAACACACTTTACGAATCTTTTCTAACTTCTAAAATAATTCTAAGAACAAATTAACAACCGCTTTCAAAAAGCTTTCTTTAGAAAACAGTGTAATTTACAAGCATTAGGGCTAAAGTGAAGAATATCGAAGATTCTAGGGTTAGAGTTAGTCAAGGAATGGTTTAGATGAAGGAAAGTCTGTGATTAAGGTTGAGTTAGGGACCTACATTTGTCTTTTGAGGGCGGTTGGTGCCTTTGTTATCCTTGGTTGGTTATATATGGTGAAACTGGCAGGCATTTCAAACAGGTTCTCATCCACTTATTCATCTTGGATCGGTTCTAGTTTAAACCACATCAGGTATTATAGATCTATGAAGTAGAACAATAAAAGCTGTACACTTGGCATTCTTTCTAAGCCAACTTTTAGTCATAGTCTTTATACTGTCTTCTGCTTCTCTTATGGACAACACTTTTTAGAATTCTCAGATAGTCTTTTCACCATAGATTCTCTTAAATCCCTGTGTTTTAGGCATTATCCTATTACTTTCTGGGAAGATATACTGAAGCAGACTTAGTTCTGTTAACCAATCAAAATCAACATCAATCTGACATGGAGTGCATTCTTCTGCATGCTTTAACTTTGGAAAAACTTCAGAGAACAAAAGATTCAGTTAGTTTATTGGAGACTACTTTGAAAAAATTAGTAAGCATCCGTTTTATATGTTTTTTTCCCAATTATCTGTCTTATTTGTTTGCATCCTGGGTGGATGGTAGGGCTTCAAGCTCCAGGTATGAAGTTCCTATCACCGTGGTAAGTTATACAGGCAAGACTGCTAATCTCACACACCTTAGTCCTCCTTCTTTTCCATGCTTAAATATTTTCAGTCTCTTAAGACTTCCCAAAGCCTTGGTCCTGATGGTGTATCAGCAATTGTCCTGAAGAACTGTGCTGATATTTTGTGTTACCCTCTTACTAACATTTTTAATACTTCCTTTTTCAGTAATGTTCTACCTTTTGTATGGAAAAAACCTTAAAATTATCCCCATACCAAAACCATCTTCTGGTACTGCTATTAAATTTAGGCCTGTTGTAATTACTCCTCCTTTTTTTGAAATTGATGGAAAAATTATTTTACTTCATCTTGAACCTTTATCGATACCTTTTAATGATCTCAAACAATTTGCATATAAACACGGTAGATGTATCTTAGATGCTGCGGTTGTCTTATGTGAAAGTGTTTGTTCTTGCTTAGACAAAGGTGCCAAATATGTTCGTGATGGTTTCTTAGACTACACATCTGCATTTGACTCTGTAACTTTTATCAAATAAGCTTTTGTTGGTGCAAACAGGATCCTGGACTAAGAGCTGGCTGCATTCTTATTTTTCTGATAAAATGCATGCAGTATCCTGTATATAATGACAAATCTTCTTCTACCTCGCTAACAAAAACCGATGTTCCTCAAGGTGCCATCCTGTCTCCTTTTCTTTTTTCTTTCTTCCTACATGACCTGCCTCATTTAAACGAAACTAACTTTCTCAAATATGCGGATGATCTGAATGTGTCACTGCCTATCACTTCCGAGTCTGACAGCTCCAAACTTAATAGCTTTTTGTTGGACATCAACAAGTGGTCCAAGTCAAATGATCTTATGTTAAATCCTTCCAAATGTCAGGCAGCTGACTTGACTTTCAAGCATCGACGTGACTTACATGAACTAGTTAGCTCGCATGATCCCTGTAGCATAGATGGCACGGAAATCGAAACCAAGTAAAGCGTTAAATACCTTGGATTAGTTCTTTCCTCTGACTTTTCATGGTCATCCCATATCTTATCTATCTCTAAGAAAATGTTTCGTCTTAACTTCTACATTAAAAAGTTAAAACAATCAGGTATGAACCAACCTTTAGTTTTGCAATTTTTAAACTCCTGTATTTTACCTATCGTACTCTATTACTCTCCATTAATCTTTCCTGGGGTTCTCAAAAAAGATTATATCATATTACGAAGGGTATTTATTGAATGCTGTGAGTAGGGCTTGTGGTCTGCCACTGCATGAGTTCGCTAATACTATAGTCGACAGTCATATAAATTCCTGTACAAAATGGGCAAAGGCTATACACTCAGACCCTCTGCACCCCCTTTATTCACACCTATCCCCTTGTATCTCATCAGGTAGGACGAGATGTCCGTATAAAAAGTTATATGCTCGTACCACTAAGTACAGAAATTCTTTATGTGACGAAGACTCTGTTAGACGTGAAACACATAGGTTACTATGTAATTAGCACAGTGAATCGACCCTTTCATTGTTCATCTTTCTGTATTTTATGGTGTCACCCTTTCTACCGTTTAATTATAAATTATTATTATTATTAATATCGTACTTACAAAGTGGTAATAGGATAGTTGTGGTTTTTTGAATGCATCAACCTTAGGTGAAACAAAAATATCCTCTGTGTGCTGTACAACAAGAAGACATATTTCATGTATATAAGATAAGTTCTGAATGATATAACATCCATTGACAGTGTGCTAATAAATTACTGCTCATAATCATTATAATCGATTTATTCACACTGTGTCCTTTCTCCTCTTTACTGCGATTTTCCTTACGTCAAGGATGGGCGTTGCACCATTCCAACTGCACGTGTTTAGTGTTGATTCGATGAGAAAAAAGGATTCGTTAATTAACCTCTATCTTTTCATCTAATTATATTACTTTTTGAATACTTCTAGCCTAGCCTAGCCTATCGTGTGATTACATGTAAGGCTGAGCTTTTTTCAAATGATAATAATAATAATAATCTACTTGATTCCAAAAACAGTACTTATAATACAGAATGGAATTCTCAGCATTTGTCACAATACTGCATCTGATTTACTTAAAATATAAATAAAACATAGTAATCCACAACGGGAAACTTACGGAATCCTTCGAAGTGAGGACGGAAGTGAGGCAAGGCTGTCTACTATCGCCAATAATCTTCCTGATTGCAGTAGACTAGATGATGCGATAGACAACGAGCAATGAGGAAACAGGCATAAAATGGACTCACAAAAAACCTGATGGATCTGGACTTCACCGATGATATATGTCTGATTTCCCACAAACTGGAAGATATGCAAGTGAAAAGCAACAAGTTGGCAGAAGAAGCATCAAAGATAGGACTTCACGTGAACATAGATAAAACAGAGACGATGAAGATTCCTGGCCAACAGCAACAGCGACAACAACAGACAACAATCAGCCAGCATACATGGGAGGAACCTGAAAGAAACAACATCCCTTACCTACCTACCCACCTGGGAAGCATCGTTTCAACTACAGGCGGAACTGACGATCTGGATTTTCAACTCCAATGTAAAGTCAGTGCTACTATACGGATCAGAGAATTCGCCAGTGCGCCATAAAGAGAACCTCAAACAAACTACAGACGTTCATTAACAGCTAACTGTCTTCGCTCAATAATACTCAAGATCAAATGGCCGGCCAGAAAAGATCAGCAACAGGGATCTCTGGCAATGAGCGAACCAATCAGGAACCGATTGTGCAACAAATAGGCAGGAAACAATTTAGATGGATTGGCCATACTCTGAGAAAACAAACCATCAAGTGACATCACTAGACAAGCCGTTGCTCGAGTGGAACCCGAAAGGGAAGCGGAGAGTTGGTCGTCAGTGCAAGGGTGACTTGACGGCGGTCATGTGAAGAGGAGATGAAAGCATGTGGGCAGACTTGGAGCGGAGTGATAAAGTTGGCGGAAAACAGAAGGCAATGGAGGTGCACAGCTGAAGCCCTATGTTCCTCCGGGAATTAAAGGGTACAATAATAATAAATAAAATTAAAAATAAAAACAAAATTAACCAGAGGAATTTGTCCAGATTTACGATATAAAGTCAAAAATTTTCGAAGTACAATTGAGAATAATAAATATAATAATTATAACAGTGAGTTTGTTTCAAACGGCATTGGCGATTGAGTTTGGAAATTTTAGCATGTTATAGATTATTGAATCTAATGTTCTGTTGATATAGCAGCATGGTGAGGGGAAATACCTAGTTAACAGTTATAGCAGCTTAAATGATGTTCACACTTATGAAAAAATAAACAAATAAAAACAAACAAATTGCTAGGATTATAAATATAAGAAATATAATAACAATAAAGTTTTATATTGTAAGGGTGGGTGAAATGGTTTATTTAATAGTGCAAAGAAGGTTAGTTAGTTCATGCCTGACACTGTTTTCATCACATGAAGTACGTGCTGCCAAATATGGTATGGTGGAAGTTTTATACTTAAACGTATGTCCATTAAGTCTTCTGAAAAGGCTCCTTGTTTTATCTGATGAGACAGAAGGTTGGAGCTGCTGGTACTGTAGTGGATGGTCACAGTCTGACAAAATTCCTTTAACAAATTGGTTGCATGACACCAAGTGCTTAACAATAACTATGTCAACGATACTGCACAATGGGATACCACTTGCCCTACTGACAGTCAGTCTTCAGAGTTCTACGACACAGTGTGACATAGTCTTTTTAAGCAAGCCAGGAAAGAATAAACCAGGGGAACAGTATAACACTACGTGTTATATCAAAAATAAATTTATCCAGTATAGAATTTTATTTTTTTATCACAGTCCCTTAATTCTACTCTTAGATGCTTCATCTAATCGACGAATGAGTGCAGTGACACTTAGAAGACAGCTACATCCGCTAGAGGAGGACTTGTATTCTGGAACAGATAGGGTGATTTCTATTTCACTGATAACCATTGTCAAACAAGTTATTCCATCTCACCCAGTTGTAACTATTTATCAAAGTCTGTAAAGTTAGACAACGCAGATGATCAGCTGTTTAGAGTTGCTAAAGGAGTTCAGATGAACTGTGATCTTGAACCTAGACAGGTAGATTCGTAAATCTCTCTCTCTCTCTATATATATATATATATATATTTCATTAAAAATGGGCTACGCATAAACGGCACATTCCGTGATATACCTAAACATGCATGTTTGTAATATATACCTTCAACTTCCCCATAGTAATCATAAGGGTGACTATTCGAAATGATATGTTGTCATTTTATTTTTATTCCCTTAGGTTTCGAGTGTGACCATAGTAGGGCTTCGGAGGCCTAAGTATCATTTCACTCGATTCTCTAAAATCTTTTTTTAGATGCCTCCACGACTGCCCTGAAGCTTTCATTTCCTCCTAATCACATGATCTCCTCTATATCACACACACACACAGACCCACATCGAAGTAGTCGTTTCTCATTCGAGTTCAGATGAAGAGGCCTCCTAGAGTACGATGTCACTCACTGGTCTCTTCAATGTCAATTCAACAATGCTGATTTATTTCTCTAGTTAAAATCATTTTTTAGAATTCCTCTAAGTTACTACATAAGGCGAACTTATGAATACAATTCCCTCTCGAAGGAAAACTATCTTATCTGTCTTCCTTCCTAGAATTACCGATTTTATAAGACAAAGCAACTTTATTTTGAATGATCGATATTAAAGCAAAGCTACTTAACACACTTCCACCTTTTGATTCAATAAATTCATGCGAAATATGATAACTATATGAATGTTTTCTAAAACTTTGTAAAAATCAATTTCCCATGGTGTATACATATTAGTCAGAAAACTAAAACTACCTCTATAATACAACGTGCTTGTCACAAATTACATAGCTCAGTTTAAAAACTCTCCAAAGATTACAGGATTTCATCAAGAGCTGACATTGGTCAGAGGACTATTCGAACCCCCCCCCACATCGACAGGGGATTCGAACCCAGGACCTTTTGGTTACAAGGCGGGCGAGATCGTAGACTATTAGGCCATGGACACCCGATCCAATGGCCAGCCCATGAATTCTAACTTCTGCCAATTCACGACATAGCGCAACCGCTAGCTAATGTCCTCGGCGAGTATTTGTCCTCATATCCGACCTGCTGCACTTTGCTGGTCACTACTTCTCACTAGAACCCCAGGCAGCTACCTATCTGAATAGGGCAACTCGCTAGTGAGCATCTCATAGATATTGAAGTATTGGTTTGTAGGTATTTGGTTTATTGGTTACAGGATTTCATTATGAGCTGAAATCACTTAGAGAACGGCTGTAACCAGAAAGTGCAGGGTTCGAACCCCCATGTGGGTGCGTACTGTTGAAGAATCCCATAAAGTGGGACCAAACAGCTGCCAGTACTCCCAGCTGGTTTTTCAATAATTCTCTAACCAATGTCAGCTCATGATGAAATCCTGTAACCAATCAAATCCCTATTAACCAACACTTGAATATCTTCACAGATTCTTTTGTAAATTCAAATAAAAGTTTAATTCTAAGCAGGTGATTCTCCTGATACTATACACGGTAATTAAAAACTAAACGCAGTGGTAAATTAAGGGGGTGTGGATGTGTTTTTGAAACAGTAGTGTGCCTAAGGAAAGCATGGTTTTCTGACTGATATCTCGTGAAGTATATACTATTAATTCCTCGAAATTTTGTTTACCAACTATCCGTAAAGGTGATTCGTTGAATAATCTCCATCAAGACATTAATGGAAAAAACAACAAACAAGTTAGTTCAGCGAATAAGCTTCCTTTGACGAAGTCATTTTCAGGAGTTGATCATGGATCGATATCAGTTAGAGAACCATTGAAAACTGCCAGGGAGTACTGGATAGCTGCTGTTTCATCAGCCTAGTTTGGGAATCATCGGCAGTACGCACCCACTGCTAGAGTTCGAAACTAGGACTTTCCGGTTACAAAGCAGGCTCGTATACCATTCAGCCACCACAGGAACCCGAGTTTCCTGGAGTTCTAGAAAGAAGTCTTGACCAGTAAGGTCCATCCAAATGTCACGTGTAAAGATTGATGTCCCACTGACGATATTGGTTGGGGTCGCTCTAAATCACGAACTGGAAGAAGTTGGAATTCATGGGCTGGTCACTGAATCGCTCCCAGTGGTCCCAGTGGCTGAATGGTACATGAGCTTGCCTTGTAATCCGGAGGTCCTTGGTTCAAACCCTGGCAGTGGGGGCGTACTGCCGATGATTCCTAAACTAGGCTGAAATAGCTGTCCAGTACTGCCTGGTTTTCAATCCGTGATCAACTCGTAAAAAATAATAAACCCTTACAAACCAACTATAGAAGTCATTGTCTTTAGCTAGACAATGCCACGTCTTCACAAAAATGCTGAGCTCTCATAATCACAGATGCTGCTCAATGTGTATGAGAAGTTGGGTAATGGTATAGTGAGAACTGTCTGCAAGCCAAAATTGTAAACAACAATTTACGTCAATAATTACAGCCCGAATCGGAGTCATGAGAGAAAAACCCGTTAACGAAGCTTAACTTTGAGGAACTCACCAACCAATCACAGCAGACTAAACGTGTGTAAAATACGATTTACAGGTATATGGCTTAACTTTCTAAGGAGCGGTCACAAGCAGTACAGAATAAATAAACTTCAGCGAGAAAATAACCAATCAGAAGAGGCTGCATCTCTGCTAACAATAACGCTAATAATAATGTATATAAAAATCTACAAATATGTCTTGATTTTCTCAATAAATGATCTGTTGCCTGGTCCCTGCCTTTTGTCGTTACAATGGTGTCAGGGTTACACATTAGGATCAATAACTTAGTGAATGAGTTGTAATCGGAATTCACATGGAAATGAAGAAATATGTGATATTACTTAAGAGTTAGTAAGGATTTATTAAAGCAAAAATAATTAACTTATTTGGAAATAACAGAGTCATTACTATGATAGAAGAAGTGTTTCAATAAATCTGTTTTGTGCATTTATTCCCCTTAATGAATTTGAACAAAACAAGAACTAAAGTTTTAGCAGAATAAAATGGTACCAGCTTTTATTTCGTTGCCTTCTCGTCAGCTGCTTACATGGCAAAGACATTATTAAATATATCTACAGAAACAATTTTAACATACTTGCACAGAGTTCATTTTAAACAAAAATCAATCGATCAGTATACGCATACACTAAAAATATACACACATATAAATATGCAATATTAACTTTTAGCATTTCACATTCGGATGAAAGAGAGGTGAAATTATCCAGTTACCAGGTTGGCAAAGAAAGACTGATAACCGCTTCTTTCTGGACGCATAAATCAGGTTTCAGGTGCTTGTTGGAAATGGCTTCAGCGAACTTAAAGAGAATTGAGCTATTTTGCTTATTGATAATTTTGAACGACTTTTCGACGTCCACCTCATGACCCGTGTCGAGAAGATGCCTGGTGATGGCACTATTTAAAGCATTTGTTCCCTTTAGACGTAAGCTTTTTGGTACATGTTCAGAAAATCGTAGATACGCCCTTCTTTCTGTCCTTTCAACGTAACTGCTCCCACAGATACATGTAAATTTGTATACACAGTTGGAGGTAACATGAGAAGGATATCTATCGATTTTTGACTGCACCAAAGAGCAAGTTGTTCGATAGACTGGAACGAGCTTAGCTGCAGGATAGGCTATGGCTAGTGATGTACTCAGCCTTCTGTTTTACATGCAGAGTTCCGGTTTCTCTATCATGGACGACTATACCTTCAGTATTGCAAGGGAGGCAAAATTGTATTATTTTGACTTTGTAAATCACTTTGAAGATGCAGCTTTAATCATTTCTATAAAGAAACTGAATCTGTCAACTGTTCAGCTAGGGAAAGATCCATAAACCTATTGCTGATTTCAAAAGGCTCTGCTTAACATGCAGAACATTATGCACAGTAACCAACCCGGAACATCAGAAAACGGTAGGATAACACGATTGTTTATTCTACCATCGATAACGAAACAGAATTACAAGTGCCTATTTGCAAAATTTCTCCAGTATTTGGTATTTCTCCAGTCCTCTATCAATCAGTATGCGATTACCCAAAGGTAGCCTTCTTATATCACTCAAAATAGAGACTGATTCGAATAAACAAACGATTTAATGTTCACCAACATTGACAGAATCTGTGTATACAGACGAAAAAAATTATTGAATCACTTCTACTGTCATGGTAACAGATCTGTTGTTTTCTACCAACCTACTTTTCTTTTAACTCTTTTATTTCTTTCATCTGTCGTCATGTAATTCTAACATCTTTGTTCGAATTCTACTTCTACGAGAATTTACCTCTTTCGTTAGTGTCTTGGTGCATTGAAGGATTTAATTTGATTGTACAGCCTACAGAAAATGAATTCGCCCCAAAACAGCCTCTTCTCCGATTTAACTGTTTTCTAGTACCTAAATGGTGATTATTTATCAATACTGAGTGTTTCAGTTGACTAAAAATATGACTGCCCAAGAAGAAATACTGGTTCAGTCTGTATATATTAAGCAACAAAGTTTCAAAGACTCATGGCTGATTTTAGAAAAAAAAGTAATAAAATTCGTTAAGTGAAACTAGGAAAATTTGTGTTTAGTTATCCATCAGTCATTAAACAAAAAAACCGTAAATGAAAGAAAGAAAGAAACCATTTCATGGAGGATTTAATCATGAGCTGACATCAGTTAGAGAACTACTGGAAAACCTGGGAGTACTGGACAACTGTTTCGTCCTAGTTTGGAACTCTTCATCAGTACGCACCCACCACAGGGGGTTTGAACCCAGGATCTTCTGGTTACAAGGTGAGCTCGTAGACCATTGAGCCACTGAGACCCGATCCAATGGACGAAACAGCTGTCCAGTACTCCCAGGGTGTTTCAATGGTTCTCTAACTGACGTCAGCTCATGATTAAATCCTCCATGCAATCAAACAAAATCCCTACAAAACCAATACTTGAAAAAGAAACCATTTGTCATTTTTACAAAGACAAATAAGGTTCAACCATTTTCATGCTATTCATGAAAAGAAGCAATACTGAGCATCTGAATTTTATAAAATAAAAAAATATTCGAGCAAAGAATATTCTTCCCGATAATTTCCTCCTATACTATTTATTATATACACATATGTTTATATACATAGAATATTCTAGAATAGTAGTCAATAACAATATTGGCGTTTTTTTAAATAATATCGATTTGTTAAGTAAAATCACAGTGGAATTACAGTTCAGTAAAGATGCTTAAATAATAATAATAAAGACATAATAGCAAATAGAATATCAAATAAAATTAGGGAAATTTCTACAAAAAATTAAGGATCATTCGAACCTAGATGGCCAAGGTAAGGACAGTGTCTGAACTAACTTCTTTTGGATGCACATATTAGGCTTCTTAATGTAGATCCCAACAACCTCAGCAATATTTAGTAATCGAACTCTTAAGGAGAGGTTAAGATTTGTTGGTATGCGGTAAATAACTTTGAAAGCTGCCTCGTTAACATCAATCTTGTGTTTTGTTTCCACAAGTTGAGATAGAATAGCGCTATGTGAATAGATTTTGTTCGTCCTTTACTTAACCAACAACTGTCCCCGGGTGATATTCGCAAATCCAACGAGAAACACGCCTAATTGTACGACCTATGTACCTGGCTGCACAGGTACAATTAGGAGTGTTTCTCGTCGGATTTGCGAAAATCACTCTGCATAGTGGTTAAGCAAAGGACAAACAAAATCCATTCCATAGCTCTATTCTGTCTCATCTTGTGGAGACAGAACACAAGATTGACGTTAACGAAGCTTTCAAAGTTATTTACCGCATACCTATGAATCTCAATTTCGCTTTAAGAGTTCGACTACTTAAGATTGCTGAGGCTCGCTGTCAGGATCCATATAAACAAATTTAATTTATGCATTCAAAAGAAGTTAGTTCAGACACTGTTCTTACCTCTTGGCCAACTAGGTTCGAATGATCCTTTTTTTTATTATAGCTTGATTCCACACTGTATTTTTGATACAAGTATGGAATTTTCAGCATGGATATCGGTAGCCCAAATTTTGCAGGCCGACCATAGATATCAGGTGTGCGCCGGCGTGGGCTCGAACCCCGGACCATGTGCATGGTCGGCGAGAGTCCTAACCACTGTGCCACCGACGCAGTGGTGTAGAAATTACCCTAATATTATTTGATATTCTATTTGCTATTGTATCTTTATTATTATTATTATTATTATCATAATTTAAGCATCTTTACTGAACTGTAATTCCATTGTGATTTTACTCAACAAATCGATATTATTTAAAAAAACGCCAATATTGTTATTGACTACTAATCTAGAATATTCTATGTATATAAACATATGTGTATATAATAAATAGTATAGGAGGAAATTATCGGAAGAATATTCTTTGCTCGAATATTTTGTTTTTTTTTTGTAGATGTCTGAATGAATATTTTTGCTATATTGACACATCTGAATTTTGTTTCATAAAAGACAATGAAGTGGATTATATTTCAGATTTGTAGGGGTTATTGGTTCTAAACTAGGAAGGAACAGATTTCCACTCTTCTGTTGGCATTTTCAATGACTCACTGTCTGATTCCACTCCGTAACTAAAGCATAAATATTTACGAAGTAGTACTCACTGTGAACATAGAGAAGATAGAAGTGATCAAGATAACCAGTGAACAGTGACAACAACAACAACAACAACTAGCACCAATCTTATCAACAGGAGAGATTCGACAGAGACATTTTCCTTCACTTATCTAGCTAGGAAGCAGGGTTTCAACCACAGACTAGCGGAATGGATGAAAATGTCAAAACCAGTTAGCCAGAATCGGAATGGTAAGATACGTATTCATCAACCTGAAACAAGTTTGATAGTCTTCTGCTTTACTCACTCAGCAGTCAGCATAAACCACAAGATTCAGCTTCTATTCAATACAAATGTGAAGTCAGTCAATCAGTCAGTCAGTTCTTGCATACGAGTTAGAAAATTGCACTAAGTGTCATGAAAAGGATTTTGAACAAGTTGCAGACTTTTATCAACAGTTGTCAACAGTTTGCTGGCTCCATGCTAAAAATCAAATAGTTGGCAGGCTAGAAAGAATTAGCAACAAGAAACACACCAACTAAGAGCCAATGGAGATAGATGGATCGGGAGTACTCTGAGAAGACCGCCGAATGACATTTGACGCTAGGCCATCGCTTGAGGGAATCCAAATAGGAAGCGATAAGTGGGTCGCCAATGCGAGGTTGTCATGGAGGAGATCGTGTGGGTTGGAAGAAATGAGAGAGTTTTGGCAATCACGGATTCAGTTGAAGAGGACGACAGCAAAGCACGACACATTGGATATGTGTTGTTGAAGCCCTGTGTTCCACTTGGAATGTACGGGAATAAGAATACAACACTAATTTACTGTCACAACCCTAAGAAACGAAATAATGTCGTGTAGACTAAAAATGGAGGAGCAATACGACTAACTAAAAGGCTGTAATAATATCTAAAATATATTTATTACTACTTAAATAAGCTAAGTAGTCTGACTTTATATACTAAAAACATTAAATAAGGATTGTTAGATTTTGCATTACTTCATCGTATCATCTAATCTATCCTTTTTATAAAAAATTATAATGTTTCTTATTTATGCTTACATATTTTACAGTTCAATAGGCGAATTTCAGAAAGAGCACAAATCTATGATCACCTTGGCCAATATTATATGAAGTTGAAAAAGTATTCATCAGCTGTTGACTCTTTCACAAGATCTATTCATTTGAACTCGGAACAACCACATGTAAGTACACTTAACATTTTATCAATAACAGCTTACACTTTCAATTCATCAAATTCACACAGTCGTTTCAGAATTTGATAATGGTAATTTGTAATGGAAGTGCTTAGAATGCAAACTGACTTTCTCGTCGACCTATGTTAACTGACATACTGTTAGGTTGGAAAAGATTTAGGCGTGTGGCAAAACAAAATTTTGACATCAATTCATGAAGTATTCAACTGTTGGTTTCAGCCAATTATGGAGGTGTGGAGGACTAACTGATTGGGATCCTTGGGACGTTAAGAGACTGTCGACGGTTCAGATGAATTTATGTCCCTTATCCTCAAGACTCGTGAAATCCTCATATTTTTCCAAGCTACTTTTCTCTCTCCAGTACATTTTTGATCAATTTAGTGCTTTTTAACCGTTCTTCGCCTTTATTTGAATTTGCGCCCTACGTAGAGTGTGGCAAATTGATCTGCTAAATTTAAGTACAAAATTTTAAGGACTAGCGCTGACATGGTATGATCTGAACTCTAGGAAACCAATCTTTGCGTTCCAATGTATAGCCAATCACAATTTCATTGAGTTACGTGCACTGATCTTAGTAAAAATGATTGCTGTTTAAGATAACATCTACTATACTATTCAACAATCATAACATACTATAACGCATAATTGCCTTGAAAATACCGTTAAACAGTTACACAAATCAAATTAGTTCACAGATATAAAGCAGGTATTGTAGAAACAAATTAGTTAACCAAAAAGCGACCCTAAGAAGTACCTTAAAATCAAGAAGAATATTCCCATCATGTGGGATCAAAGCTTTTTCAACAAGATTCTCATAGACAGTCCAGAAGTCAGGATGACCTTGATTCACTAAAACAAAACCTCAGTCGTTAAACAACACATAATCAAAATCGGCACACAAACATAAAGAGAAGTGTTAAAATTAGAAGTTAAATAGGAACAAAGACAAATAAGTCAATAGATGATATGCAAACATTAGGACAGTGATATGCAACCTAGGAGAACAGGGTTAGTTTAAATATTTAAATAAGTAGGATTATTGTAAATAGGTTGTTTAGGAGGAATTTTCCAAAGAACTATTCCTTAACAAAAGTTCTGTGTTGAAACTCACTCAATCAGTTATCAGTGATCTACTCTTATACTATTTTACATCCTTCCCGTTACAGGAGGAACAATGGACTTGAGGCTTCAAGTTTTGAAGTTTCATTAGTAGAGGTGTTTTTTTTAATGAGGACAGGGTTTGCTAATTTTACGTTCTCCGCCCATAAAACCATCTGTCTTTACCATAATTTTCAAGTGTCGATTTTGTAGGGATTTATTTGATTGCATCAACGATTTCATCATTAGCTGACATCGGTTAGAGAACCATTGGGAAGCCAAATCGGAGTACTGAAAAGCCGTTTCCTCCTAGTTTAGGATTCTTCATCTGTACCCACTCACCAGGGTTCGAACCCAGGACCTTCTGTTTACACAGCTAGCGAGCTCGTAGACCACTGAGCCACTGGGACCTGATCCAATGGTCGGTACATGAATTCCAACTTCTGTCAATTCACGACCTAGCGTGACCATTTCGCAATGTCTTCTTCGATGAGTTACTGCCTCATCTTCAACCTGCTATACACTACTGGTGACGGCTTCCCACTAGAACCCCAGGTTTACCATAATTACTCCTGGCTGTGGTTAGGAGTGTGTTCTCCAGGAATCAAACCAAGAGCACCTCTGCGGCTGGGAAGCATTCTACAGTTGAATCTCTGGTTTGAATTGTTGATATTAGATGGTTGGAAGCGGTCGTTAGAAGGCCTTACCTGACCTAGGTTTTGTGCTAGTTGACACTCACCGGTCAGCAAGGCCCATTTGCAACCTTCGAACCTCCATCACCCAGTGGCGCCTGCAGTCAAGGATGGTACCACTGAGCCATTCAGACTAGCTACTGATCTCCTGTAGACTGTATTGCATAATTCTGATCGAATACTAGTCTGCGAATAGTGGAGGGTGTCAAGTCCTTTGTTTGGTGCAGACTGAATTCTATCAGTCACGTGCCAGTAAGACAAAACCTAAGTCAGGCAAGGCTTCCTGACGATTTCCCAAACAATCTATATTCAAGAGCTATGAGTGCACCATGTTGGCGAGTCACATAGAATGGTGGTCACATTGCAAACTTGACTTATAGAACTCAGTCTGCACCAAAGAGGGGACTAGACACATTACACTAGTTACTGACTAGAGTACAGTCAAAGAATGTTTGACTTGTTCTACATAGCCGAGAAATATTGATGATATTTCCTGAACTTTTACGACAATTTGCGTGTTTTTACCGCTTTGCACTGAGAGAATACGATGTGTCATTTCACTCGACGTTTCGATGAGAACAGCGTAAGTAAAAAAAAAATAGGCTTTTTAGTTTTTAATGCCCAACTACAAAAGGCCTGAAAAATGGAGAGTATTTTAGCTCAAACTTTTCTCTCTGTGCCAGTTTATACAACATTTGTATTTCGATGCAAATTACTTGCTTTTTCTCTCTTTCTAAAGGTTTACTTGTATCGTGCTCAATCGAATCTTCATCTCATAATCTTACAAAGAAAAGGAAAGTCGAACTATTTGAAGGATTTATCAAACGGCATTAATGATAATGTGTTAAACGATATTAGTCAAGCGTTGGTTCTACTCACTTCAAAAAGCAAATCAATCAGTGAAATATACTTTTATGCACCATTTGAAGTTGTGAATTTATTTGACCTGTGTTTACTGACACGAGTGGCATATTTTGGTCTGTATCAAAGGTATACAAAAGCTATACTCAATTGTAATGAAGCTATTTCAAGAAGGCCCGAATGGACAAGAATGTGGATTAATCGGTAATCGCATTAGAAAATTAAATAACTTTAAATTCCTGATAGGTAGAATAAACCTTTTATCTCATCAGTTATAACTATTTTGGCAATTTCTATTGAACTACTTTTAAGTAGTATGTTCTTCTAAATAAAAAATGTAAATCATTATTCCCCAGGGTAACATCCTCCATCACCAACACATCTCCATTTCACTCTCTTCTCTTCAGTCTCTTCATAAATAGCTCCAGGAGTGCCCAAAAGCATTCTATTCTTCACCGTTACACCATCTCCTTTATTTCGAAGTCGGATACATGCCCAGCTTGTCGTTTCTTATTCAATTTTAAGTCGAAGGCGTGGTGTATGACATAACTCAATCGTCTCATTGGCATATGCCCAATGAGTCAAAACCTACTACTGAATATCTACTGAGCGGTAAAGTGGTGATTGTCTCTTCCTTGAAGGTAGGACTTCAAGTGATCATAGACAGGAAAGACAACAAAAAGCATCAATCATTATCAGTAGGAGGAATGAAGGAAGTCACTTTTTCCACTTATCTAGGCAACATCAATTCGTCTTCAGGCGATAGGGACAAGGGTATCAAATTAAGGGTAGGAAAAACAAGAAAAACCTCAATTAATCATAAATTAGTATGGAAGTCTACTGCATTAAGGATAAAGAACTAGATTAGGATTGCCAACAGTAATATCAGTCAATTCCCTGTTTCTATATCGTTTAGAAACTGAGCGTGTCATGAAAAGCAGTTTCAGGTAACTTCGAACTTCCACCAGCAGCTCCCTTTGCTTCTTACTGAAGATGATATGGCCATTAAAGATTTGGGACAAAATCAAAGTATTTCAGTAAAGGAGCAAACAACCATCTATAGTCCAAGCATAAGACACACACCGAGGACACTATTTAGTGATATCATGCGTAAAGCCTACGAGTGGAACTCAATTAAGAAATGTCAAGTTCAGCGTCCCATAGTGACATCGAGGAGACTGTGTGAGTAGTAGATGAAGTATTATAGGCAATCATGAAGCCAGGTAAAGCTGACTTCAAAGAACAGGAAACAACTGAAATCTGATGTTGAGGTCCGATGTTCCACTCGGAACCTAAGAGAATAATAATAATCTTTTCTGACCATCTGATATTTAGTATGGACTGAAGGCAGATGTGCATAAAAATCTGTAATAGCCTGTTGTAAATGCGTTTAATGACCCCCAAGTCAAGCCTCTGAACCATATAGAAGATCTGACTTGATATGAGTGTTATGTTTTAAAGTTCCTGTAACGACTGGATGGATTCTACGGAATACGTTCGCTAGGCACACACCCAAAACATCCCCTTTTTTTGGTGGTCTAGCAAGGGTTAATAAACTAGACAAGATTAAAAATGTAAATAGAAATAATACCAATTCAGTGGCTTCCTAAGAATAATGAGCCTCTGTGGCACAGTGGTTAGGACGCTTGCCGACCACACACGGTCCGGGGTTCAATCCCCGACTAACGTACAGCCAGTGTCAGCAGTTAGCCTGCTAAATGTCAGCTATCAACATCCTATGCTGAAAATTCAATGGATGTACCGAAATAGTATGTGAAATCAAGCTATAATAAAAAGAAATTAAAAATTAAAAAAAGTTATTGCCTAGTGACGAATGAAATAACTAAGTGAAAATACACAACGATCTTAATGACTGTTTGGCCGCCTAAAAAGCGGTTATTTTATTTTATTTATTTTTTTTTGAGCACAATATCATTATTCAGGAATGAGAATAAGTATCTTGGGATAAAAAGGATGTAGTAAAGTTGAACAGCATATAGGACAACAACACATAACGCGTCAAAAATGTATTCCCAACATGGCTACCAGCATATTAATTACAAAGACGCAATGTTTTTGGCAGGTTATTGCACTGTCTTTATTTACGGAATGTCAGCATCTTTTGTCCACTCCAGTAACTGCATACTAGTGTTAAAGGTGTACAAAGAAATTTACCACTTTTTCCTAATTTTTATTGGATATACAGCATTTGGTTTTAAACATGGATGGAAAATTAAACTTGTGTGAAATTAACCACATAAATGGAGTAGCTATTATTACTTGAATACTTAAACTAATTACTGAAATCTCCTGTTCACTAAGTGTGGTAATTTTCTTATGGGTGAACATGGAAAATAGTCAAAAATGTAGGGATCGTGTCACAAAACCATACAACCAGGAAACAAGAATGCACAGAACTTGTCTTTAACACACTAGTTTGTATTGTTTGTTGTGCTGATAAGATCCACCTGTGAAACAGAGAGGGAGTATATTGTCCTGAAACCTATCCTTTAGGTATCTGAGGTAAAAATAAAAAGTTGGAAGTATCCTGAGGTTGGCCCGACTAAAGTATCCCATAAGATAATAATGTCTCTAATTCATTCTTAGTTATCTAAGAAGGAATAGATTACCTATGTGATATAAATCTGTTAATTATTACTAAAGTTACAAGTTTTATCACTGTACTTACTGCATTGACAAACGCTTTTTTAACTTATATTCTGTATATTTCTGATTTGTTTTTATCTTTCATTTTTTGTTTATCTCTCCACATAGCGGTGTATTTAAATATTTATTGAAAACATACGATTTTTCAGAGTCTGATTTGAATATGGCAGTAAAAACAGACAACTGTTGCCCATTAGCTTATTATAATCGTGGATTATGTCATCAAACTCAAAACAACTGGAATGAAGCTATAGAAGTATGTTTTGGAGAATGAAACAATTCTGTTGCATTATTGATTAACTGAACTAAATTGGTCATTTGCAAATTATACAGTTGAAGATGAAATGTAATCCCAGTTGCCATTAGAAACCAAAAGCATTCAGATCACAGTGTGTGTCTGTGTGTATGTGTGTGCATGTGATCTGCTTAATACCTTAGGCAGCAATCGAAAAAACATGAAGGTGAATTCTAATAATTAATATGAATGGTGTGAAACCACTCACTCTAAACAGTAGTGCTTCCTTCCCATTCAGACTGAATTTATCCACATATTATCCATTCCCTGATGTAGCTAGCTGAAATACGAGCAGTTTGAAATGTCTCAGTTCTAAGGGATGAGTGAAACAGAGTTCTATAGATAATACTGACATAGAATGAAGGGGTATCAAAGGCCCAGTATTCCTTTAACAATCCGAGTGGAACATGTTATGTACTCGTCGCTAAATTATTTTTATGGACTGGTCGAGAATTTAATAGTCCTGACGCGAGAAGGCGGAAATCAGAAGACCACTAGGTTTGCGATGATACTTCTATTGTCCAAACACAAGGAGACGAAAATAAATGGTCTCACACCAAAGTGGTAAGTAAGTCAAGTAGTTGTAAAGTAAAGTAGTTCACACAAATTGTGAATGCGAATATATATAAATAATTCAGACAAGCGTGGGAAAAATCATTAGACAGTCTTAACATGAATGGCTAATTATAATGGAGTGTCGATCCAATTATACATAGCGAATATAGCAGACATGCCAACAAACATATATGGATATATGTCACCAAGCAACGGACTGTCAACAAACACTCATATTATATATAATATAATATAAGGAGAATACACATTATTAAAGGAGACAAGTTCATACAAGTGAAGTGGTCACAGACTAACCGAGCAAACAGAAAGAGAGACCAACATGCACACACACACATAAATATATATATGTGGATACATATCACCTCCCCTTTTGAGAAGATGGATGATTAGTAGGATGTTTACCTGGGGGTTTATCTGGGACCTTTGGGCTTGTTGTTGACGCCTGTCGTTTCGTCTGATTGTTGGGTTTGCGGCTTCGGCTCCGTCCGGAATTGTCTAGCATTTTATGCTTCTTCACTGTATTGCGTAGAGAATTTAGTGGGACATCAGCCAGATGCAAACGATCGAACCAATCAAGTCCCAAAACATTTAAATCATTCTTCGTGACGTAACAAATTCCTGTGAATTTGGTATTGCGGAAGGAAACAGAACATTTGAGTTCACCAATTAGTTTGAGCCGCCCACCACAGGCGCTGAGAAGAGACTGGGAAGTATTGGTGATAGGTGGTCTGCCAATATAATTCCAAAGTTTCTCTGATATAACAGTAATATCAGAGGCAGTATCTAGCTGCAGACGAGTATCATGACCATTCATCTGAAGGTCAATATATTTCCGCATAGCTGGTGTTGTGACTTGACAGGTTGCACGTAGACTCAGTGATCTTTTTGGAGATTTAGGACCGACATTTTGTTGAGCTTTTGCTGGATTATGATATCTGGGTTTGCGTGGCTGACAAAAACCATTTTTATGACCGATGATTTTGCACTTGCTGCAACGATGATTTTTGTATGGGCAAGACTTTACAAAGTGCCACGCGCCACAATGCCAGCATGGTGATGGAGGGGTCTTCTTTGCAGTATTTTGTGAAGTTGGACGAGTATGTGTAGATTTCCGCGGAACATTAGGAGAAGTAGGTGGGTCAGGAGTAGCTGATGAGAGATTTTTGCTCTTGCGTAATGCACGAATATCAGAGCTTCTCGGAGGTGTTGATTCGACCAAGTGTGTGTCTTTCTGCAGATTAATCAGCCGTTGATATTCATCAGCTATGTCATGTAATGTTAACTTGGGATTTTGTTCTAGCTGATTGAGCAGTCGAGTTCGGATATCTGTGAAACGAGGAGATTGGAGACTGCATATGAGAATCAAGGCTTTGAACTGATCATCTGTTAAGGACCTGAGTCGAAATCTCTCACATTCTCGGTTGACTGTGCCAACGTGAGTAAGAAAATCATCATTTTCATTCATTGCCAGCTTGAGGCAACGATAACGTATACTGAATAATGAGGAGTGGTCTCCGAAATGTTCACGCAGCAACTTTATTGTATCATCGAAACAATTGTCACGTGGTTTCTGTGGTAAAATTAGGTTGCAGTACCGTTCATATTCTGCCGGACCCAATTTACGTAGCAAAACTCGCACCTTCCAGGCATCGTCTTGTGAGGCGAGATCAACAGTGAATAAATCCTCATAACGTTGATACCATGTGTCAAAAGTGACATTAGCCTCTGGGTCATAATTGAACTGTGAAATACTGTTCACAATTCCGTCGACAGATGGTAGCATGGTATGATTGGGATTGCTTGAAGGTGAAGCTGGACCAGTCTGTTGGTTGACGAACATTTCCATTAATTTCAATTGTTGTTCAAACAATAATTCCAATTTAGAATAATCCATAGTAAATTGTTATGTTGTTGCTGCTGAGTGGTTAATAGTAGTTTTTCCCCGTCGCCAAATTGTTATGTACTCGTCGCTAAATTATTGTTATGGACTGGTCGAGAAACTAATAGTCCTGACGCGAGAAGGCGGAAATCAGAAGACCACTAGGTTTGCGATGATACTTCTATTGTCCAAACACAAGGAGACGAAAATAAATGGTCTCACACCAAAGTGGTAAGTAAGTCAAGTAGTTGTAAAGTAAAGTAGTTCACACAAATTGTGAATGCGAATATATATAAATAATTCAGACAAGCGTGGGAAAAATCATTAGACAGTCTTAACATGAATGGCTAATTATAATGGAGTGTCGATCCAATTATACATAGCGAATATAGCAGACATGCCAACAAACATATATGGATATATGTCACCAAGCAACGGACTGTCAACAAACACTCATATTATATATAATATAATATAAGGAGAATACACATTATTAAAGGAGACAAGTTCATACAAGTGAAGTGGTCACAGACTAACCGAGCAAACAGAAAGAGAGACCAACATGCACACACACACATAAATATATATATGTGGATACATATCAGAACATGGGGGACTTCATACTAGGGCTTTGAAGTTCCAGTAGCAATAGTTTTATTTTTACGTGGTAGGAGTGCTAGCCTCACACCCAACCTTCTCTATTCACTGGCCTCACTGCTGGTTTAGAGAGAGAGTTAGGAGTGCACCGGCCGTGGATTGAATTCCGAAGCACGCGTGTGGTTGACGAGCGTCCTTCTCTTGAACCACCGATGCAATTCCCTCTATGGAATTCTCATTCACTCGTGAACAGAATTTATCCACTTGAAGATCTGATAGATCCAATTAAGAAAATTAATAATATTTATCGCAGGGTATATAATGACTGTGACTTGAATCAAGCAGATCGGGATCACTAAGTTATCGGAACATGGAAATTTAACTGGAGATAGAATGACTGCCCCTGCTATGTTTGTGATGAGAGCTGTATGCAAGGCGAAATTGCAGACAATTTACGTCAATGTTCATAATGATAAAGCTTAACCTTGAGAAAATCACCAACCAGTCACAGTGGAGTTGACGTGTGGAAATATGATTCACAGATATGTAGCTTAACTTTCTGAGAAACAGTCATAAAGAGAATAACGGAATAACCCTCACAAGAAAACAACCAATCAGGAGAGGTCGCTTCTCCGCTAACAATGACGACAATAATAATGCACACAAGAGGACGATCTGTAACCTGGCCTTTGTCTTCTGTTGTTACATGTTAAGCAGTCTGGAAAAAAGCACTCACTTGCATGTAGTCACACCATAGATCAGGATGGCTTAAAAGTAGCAAGAAGTAATCTAACAAGATAGAGATTGTGACAGAGTCTTTGTTCATTGACATGTGCACCTCGAATGATTCAAAACCTATCGCTAACTTAAAGGAAACTGAAATAAAAATTAACAGTTATTCAGGCTATATGAAGTACGTTAGTAAGTCGTGTGAATATATTGATATCATTATGAGCAATGTGAGTAGGTAGTTTAGCGGTAGAATGATAGCCAGTCATATATGTGGTCCGAGGTTCAATTCTGAGCAAATGCACTCTTACGCCTAACTAAGCTGGTAGTAGAGGGAAGGTTGGACGACCTCACTCCGTAAAATTGCAACCACTTATGCTGAAACTTCAAAGCTTGAAGCCCTATGTTCCACTTGGAACGCAAAGTAATGTAATAAAACGAATAATCATAATTTTATCATATAAACTGTGTTTGAAACGTCATCCAGTCGTGAAATCTGTATCACTGCATTGAAACAGTAGCTTAACGATGAAGTCACTGACTTCCACAGATATCGATGTAGATTTGTATCTGTGGGAGAATATGGATATCTGTTGACCAGATTATTATTTATTATATTATTTCCTTTAATTCTTAGAGGAACATAGGGCTTCAGCCGCGCATCTCCATTCAGTTCGGTTCTCGAACAACGTTTTCACCTTGCTCTGCGTCTGCCCACATTCTTTCATCTCCTCTTCACATGACCTCCTCCAAGTCACCCTTGGACGACCGACTAGTCGCTTCCCTTTCGGATTCCACTAGGGGGCTTGTCTAGTGACGTCAATCAATGGTTTCCTTAGAGTATGGCCAATCCACCTCCATTTCTTCCTGCTTATTTGTTGCACAATTAGTTCCTGGTTGGTTTGCTCACTGCCAGAGATCCCTCCCTGTTGCTGATCTTAACTGGCCGGCCATCTGATCTTCAGTAGTATTGAGCGAAAACAGTTAGCTGTTAATGAAGGTCTGTAGTTTGTTTGGTGTGCGATTATGAGGCTCTGGCGAAGTCTCCGATACACATTGTTAAGTAGCACTGACTTCACATTGGAGTTGAAAATCCGGATCTTATTTTTCACGCTGAGTAGTGCTGTTCATCTGCACACAGACTTGAGAGTAATGAAACCAAGCCTTGCTTTCCTTATCCTTGATTTGATATCCTCATCAGTTTCATCTGCTTGTAGTTGAAACGATGCTTCCCAGGTAGGTAAAGGAGGTTGTTTCTTTCAAATTTCTCCCATTTATGCTGACTGTTGTTGTTGGTGTTGTCCAGGAATCTTCATCACCTCTGTTTTCTCTATGTCCACCTGAAGTGTAGGCCTATCTTAGATGCATCTTCTGCCGACTTGTCGCTTTTCACTTGCATATCTTCCAGTTTTTGGGAAATCAGACATATATCATCGGCGAAGTTCAGATTCTCCAAGCTCTTTTTTGTGTTAGTCCATTTTATGCCTGTTTCCTCGTTGCCAGCTGTCTGTCGTATTATCCAATCTACTGTTATCAGGAAAATCATTGGCGATAGTAGGCATCCAGCTTGTCTTACTCCAGTCTTCACTTCGAAGGATTCCGTGAGTTTTCCGCTGTGGATTACTTGGCATGCAGCATTGTCGTATAACTGTTGGATGAGACTTCTGACTACATACTAGTTAGTAACTAGTGTAATGTGTCTAGTTATCCCTTCAGTCCAGACTGAATTCAATAAGTAAAAACACAGTTTTTGTTCAGCGAAGAAATTTCTTTTCAACGACTTCATTTTCAAGCCAACTGCACAGTCGTATTTATATTACAGAAAAAGGTTATTAAGTGGCACTAAATAATTGCTCAGTCAATGTACGGATATATGTGATAAAAGTTATAAGGGGTAGAGTTGAAGTGGATAAATTACAAAAATATTAAAGATTGTCCTATAATAAAAATGTCAAGTGTTGTCTAAAAATTTTGAAAATTAGGAGTACGATTACGATAAGGATGAAGATGTGAAGTGAAGTGGAAAGAATTCAAGTGGTAAAAAAAATAAAATAAAAACTAATAAGAACATTATTATGACCAAATTAAAGAAAGGGGTTTGACAAAACGCTTTTGAACACATAATTTAGGTTTCTGTTCATGTATAGCTAAAGCTTCGGCTAGCTATGCATAAGTGAAGAAAACGTAAACTTTTGGAACGGTCCGATTTTGCCATGTAGATAACTTTGAAAGATGAATCACGTGGGGCTAAATGACCAGATTCTAACAAGTGATCAAAAATAGACGACTTTGCAGTTCTACGTTCGCCTTTCACTAACCAAACCGGATAGTGGTCAGCTACACGTTTTCGGAGATTACGCTTACAACGTCCAATATAATCAGCTCCACACAAGAGCAGGTAAAAGAGTAAATGCACATAGATGTGGACATAAGCGGTAATCTATCTATCCTTGACGCATTGTCTAATCATATTTTGGCTGGTAAAAACTAGTTGCAGGTCAGCTGCAGGAAAAGTGCGTTTAACACATTTAGATAGATGATTTTTAATCAATTCTGAAATGGTGTCACCTTTGAATGCCAGACTCATAAACAATTTTTTCTTTGGTACTGTGACTTGTCTCGGGCAGAGTCTTTCTTGATATTACGTTCAATCAACCTTGTGGGATATCCATTGTTAAGGAGATTTGATCGAAAGTTATCTAGTTCCTTATCGATTGTCTCTACAGAGCAGATTTTACGAATTCTGGAGCATAAGGAATGAATAAGATTTCTCTTTCTCCCTGAAGGTACCCAACTGTTGAAGTTAGTGTACTGCCCAGTGAATGTTGGCTTTCGGTAAATCGACCTTAACAGCGTTCCATTCTCTCTTCTATCTAGCTTAACATCAAGGAAGTGAAACGAAGAATCCGACTCTTCTTCGATCATGAAAAGCAAAGATGGGTGAGAACCATTAAATATTCTAAGAAGTTCGGCAGTTGAAGAGTTTTCCTCACATACAATGAAGATATCATCAACATATCTTTTATACATAAACAGACTATCGATGGTTTCCTTTAGTGGGCCATTCTCTAAGCTTGCCATGAAAACGTCCGCTAAGAGCGGTCCTAAAGGAGACCATCTTTGCTTTTCATGATCGAAGAAGAGTCGGATTCTTCGTTTCACTTCCTTGATGTTAAGCTAGATAGAAGAGAGAATGGAACGCTGTTAAGGTCGATTTACCGAAAGCCAACATTCACTGGGCAGTACATTAACCTAAATTATGTGTTCAAAAGCGTTTTGTCAAACCCCTTTCTTTACCTTGGTCATAATAATGTTCTTATTAGTTTTTATTTTATTTTTTTTACCACTTGAATTCTTTCCACTTCACTTCACATCTTCATCCTTATCGTAATCGTACTCCTAATTTTCAAAATTTTTAGACAACACTTGACATTTTTGTTATAAAACAATCTTTAACATTTTTGTAATTTATCCACTTCAACTCTACCCCTTATAACTTTTATCACATATATCCGTACATTGACTGAGCAATTATTTAGTGCCACTTAATAACCTTTTTCTGTAATATAAATACGACTGTACAGCTTGAAAATGAAGTCGTTGAAAAGAAATTTCTTCGCTGAACAAAAACTGTGTTTTTACTTATGAATAAATGGGTATTTTTCGAGATTTGAATTCTATACATCAAGTTTACAATGTGACCACCATTCTAGGTGACTTGCCATCACGGTGCACTCAGAATTGTTGATATTAGATGGTCGGAGGCATTCAGCAGAAAGCCTTGCCTAACCTAGGTTTCGTGTTATTTGGCATGTGACTGATAGAATTCAGTCTTCACGAAACAGTGGACAAGATCAATGTCCAATCAAAAATTCCAATGTAGTTCTACAGGAGGTCAATTTTGTGCCCGAGTAGCTCAGTGGCATCGTCCTTGATTGCAGTTGGCACTGGGTTGCTTAAGTTCTAATGTCAGAAGTTACATGATTTTCCTTTTTGGGTTGCGGGTAGGCCTTGCTGACTGGTGAGTGTAAACTAGCACCAAAACCTAGGTCGAGTAAGGCTTCCTGTCAATTGTTTCCAACCATCGAATATGAATATCATCGGAATTACGAGAACACGTAACTAACAGTTGCCAGAAGACTAAAAGGTCAGACTTTTTAGTTCTTCACTATTGTTCTGCGATTATTATATGTGGTATAATTTAACAATCTAACTTAACTCTTACAAACGGACAGACACATAATTCAAGTTTTTAGCCTATCAGTGCTTTGATGATACAGCTAAGTAATCTAATTTCTGATCCCGATGACGGGAATAGAAGCAGGCGGAAATTCATGGCTACCAATTGATTCTTATAATCCACATAATACCATCAAAGAAATACTCTGTAAACTTGAGACGATTCACCACAACTTACACAGAAGGCTGGAATAAGAATCATATTCATTCTGCAAAACAAATATCTCCGGATATCATTATGATTGTTGTTCCTTTGGCTTTCGAATGTAACATAAGGCTTCACAGTCTATAAAAGCTGGCCTCACTATTATAATGAGCCTCCATCTCCTACTCTTCACACGACTTCCTCCATGTCATTCTTAGAGCCATACCTAAGTCGCCCTGGATGTACATGATGTAACTTGGCAGTCCCCTTGGAGTATTAATATATATATGTGTAAAACTTGGTCACTGCGTAGGATTTTTTTTTTGATTTACAGCTTGATTCCACACTGTATTTTCGGTACAAGTATAGAATTTTCAGCATGGATATCGGTAGCCCAAATTTTGCAGGCCGACCATAGATATCAGGTGTGCGTCGGTGCGGGCTCGAACCCCGGACCATGTGCATGGTCGGCGAGATTCCTAACCACTGTGCCACCATAATATTTCGAACAAAATTTATTGTTCATAATCATATCATCAATTATAATCATACGACTTCAAAACTTAACAAGCATGTGAAAAATGTGCATGACAACACCAACAATAAGGAATCTAAATCACCACAGTAGTAATTCCATACAAGGAAGGAACCTTGGAAACCACCTTACGCAGAATTCTTAACAAGGCAGGCAGCAATAAAAGTGGCCAGTATTCAAACCCATAAACTCGATTCGAAATAAGCTTCGTCCGTTAAAGGATCAATCCTGTGGAGCCTTTAAAGCAAAACAATTTAGTTTATCTAATACCCTGCCTGCTGGAATGATTGTCAGGTCAAATACATAGGGCGAATTAGTAAAACAGGGCAGTCAGACTAGCGGAGTACAAAATAAAAAAACCTACTAGCAAAATCTAGATTAGTTGACCCAAATAAAATAAGAAATCTAGAGAATAATTTAGCCATAGCATTACATGCAATTACACACAACCATACAATAGGTTGGATAGGATAAGATGACAGTTTCAAAATCCAATGCAACTAACATGGTGGAGGGAAGCCTTGTTTATCGAGACAACTCAAGAGAATACATGTAACAAGAATGATTCAGGACCTGTCCACCCAGATATCTTTAAATATTCCCATTGTTAATAATATTAGAACAAGACATATAAGCGAACAATATTGTTTTCAATTAGATCTTCTTCAGGCTTTACTCTAATTTACAAAGACTTATATATATAAAATTTTAACCAATGACGGTGATTTAGTGGATCAAATAATAATAGTAATCATAATAATAATAAAATAATAATAATAGTAATAATATTGTGGTAAATGTTTTGAACGAAGTTAATAGCGATGATTATAATAATAACAAAATATTGTTAATAAGGCTTATATAGGTGATAAGAATAACAAAGTTAGTATATGCATATATGTAGACAATTCAATAAATAAATAAATTAGGTCAAATCAAATGGAACGATAATCAGAGTTTAAATAAATATCATAAAAGTACGAAGGAGAGGGATGATAAGAAAGGGTGGGAGGGTTTTGAATAGAATTCACCTAGGCCAAGGGAGAGACAAAGGTAGAACAAATTTCTTTTGTATACAAAGACTAGGATTGTTCTCTCGAATTCCCATAGCTGTAAAATTCTACTATCCTAGCAACGATATTTAGGAGAGAACAAAGAAAACTATAAATTGGTATGATTATGAACAGTAATAAATTGTGTTCGAAACGTCATCCAGTAAATAATACTGTTTCACTGACTGTGTGATACAGCTAATAAACAAACCAATATGGAAACCAGGGAGTATATTCAATGCACGTGAATCTCTTTCTGTATATTTGTTAGGCATAAACTTCTTGATTGTTTGGTTGGTTCATCCCCAGAGTCCAATCGGTCGTCTTTTACAAGTGAAGATGACTCATTAGCCTGCAGAATAGTACTAACTGTAGTAGAGAAGCAAAATAAGGAAGGTGATGTAAGTAAAGGAGAATGATGCTCAGGAAGGCTTCGTGTACTCTTGGAAGTGTGTGGGCGGTTGTTACTTCCCGGCTGCCCACACCGTAGAAGTTGATTGATTCTTCGGGTACCTGAAACAGAGGGAAGGTTAGTATTGCGTGGCCGCAGAGCCCAGGGGACAACCACTTGAGGCCGGTCGGTCACTCACGGCCTGTATGAAATGGTTCCTGGGATTGGTTCCTTATTAGTAAACCTACCGTGGGTTACGGATCACCGTAGGTTAGGTCGAGATGTACAACTCTTTGGGTCGACCTTTTCTAACCCCCTTTCTCCACAGTGGAGAGACAGCATAGCTGGCTGACATGCTGGTCATCTCAGAGAAACACCTCACTGCTGTTACTTCCTGTTCTCCAGCAGTACGACTTTGCCCTTAGATCCCCCAGAATAGTGTAAAAAAGATTCTTGCACAATGCCGATAACTGCTTTTAGTTCAATCGCTATCCTGACAACCTTCCTGGCATGGTAGGACCTGCAGGAACATATACTCCAGCCAGTGTAGGTTGTTGAGTTATCGCGATATGCAAGCCTGACGACCACGTTAAGGTACCAGCTATCTGTCGGGTAGCAGATATCAGTCATCTACATGGAGGGTGGCGAGCTGAACTGCCGCACATATATGCAAAGTTCTATGCCGAAAACAAACAGACAATCGGTCATCTGAATTTGTGATCTATGTAATTTCTTTTATTTTATTTCAGAATTTTCTCTTGCCTCTTTTAATCAATATGTTGTTTCCTTTGATGTTCAGGACTACGGACTGTCTATCAAGTATGGTGCGTCACATGGCTGTATTCATCTTCAGAGTTTAATTAATCGATCACTTTTATATCTAGAAAAGTTTCAAAATTATGAATCAGCAATAGCTGATTTGTGTAATGCAAAAACTATATTAGAGGCTATGATAGAAAAATTACAGCAGAAAGACAATGACAACATATCGCGAAGTAGTTGTACTCATGCTGGTAATAGCACCATTTACAATGCCAGTCTCCGTATTAAAATTATGCATACATTGGGTATTTGTCATCAAAAGTAAGCAAATTACTTGATTCTTGTTGAAGTCTCTTTAAAATATCGTGATCACTTTTCAACATTCTTAACGAATTAAAGCCTGTGGAGAAGTTAGCTTGTACGTCAACAAGGCAACTCAAGAAGGTTAAAGTTCATCAAATTGAAAACTGTTTTAGTGAGAGGTTGACTACACTCTCTTTCTGTCTGCATAAGTTTGGTCTGAGACATTTGAATGCAATCGCTTCAGTGAATCGTAGTACATTCGCTGTCCTTTGTATGTTTAATATTTTGAAAGATTCAGAAATCTCAACAAAATGAACCGTATCCGTAGGGTGGGTGTCTGGTAATTGCACTTTGTAAATATCTGCTTCCTTTTAAACACCGTGTCAGTAATTCTGCAATTGTAGACATGTATTTGACATCAGTGGTTCAACTGTATAATGCTCGGCAGCCACGTAATTCACTGGAATTCCATCCTTTGCCAACGTACTGTCAAAATCCACATGGCCTGTAATAGGCCTGGTGAAAGAGGGAAGGTTGTACGTGTGGCTGGAAACTCCTATCCCTGCAAAAACATCATCACTGATATCGAAGCTTCAAAACCCAAGCTTGAAGTCATAAATTCCATTTCGCAATGCGAAGAAAAGAAGTAAATATACAAGGGATGTTCAGAATAGGGAAGTCACCAGCTCTCCATAATAATATTTATGAAAAAGAACCTCCGTGCATCTGACTGACTTATCTAAAGACATTATTTAAACGATAACAGGAATTATCCCCAGAAGTTGACAGAGGAAAGTAGAGAGAGATATTATTGCAGAGTACAGATCTGTTAAAATTAATTGCTCTGTCATCCACTGGAAATATCTGCCTATCTGACCTGTGCGGGTAGGACTGGCGTTCTACTTAACAGGCTAGTGACAACAACAACGTGGAACTTCCAAAAAACTTCCATAAATGCACATATTACGCATACTTTGTCAGCTTGCAGATGAACAGATCCTATGCTCCGCTGATTAGTTACATTATTGACAAATAATACTTCCCTCGGAATTCCAGCAACTTATAAATGTCGGACAGATGGTTAAACGTGTATTATTAAGCTTTATTAGATATGCTGAGCTTGTCTAGATATTCTGTACTGCTCACTATTTTCCTTTATCACGATTTTTAAGCATACTGTTCTATTCTCCGGAGAGAAGAATGATACCGTCTTAGAGAATGGCCTTCTTAAGCTATACACTTCAGTTTTGTTGATAAATTCTATGTCATTACGTAACAGAAGCCATTCGAAATCCTTCTATATTTATGAATTCATTCTAATGATAATCCACCATTTCCGTAAAACCAATCTATGTGCGTCGGTGGCACAGTGGTTAGGACTCTCGCCAACCATGCACATGGTCCGGGGTTCGAGCCCACGCCGGCGCACACCTGATATCTATGGTCGGCCTGCAAAATTTGGGCTACCGATATCCATGCTGAAAATTCCATACTTGTACCAAAAATACAGTGTGGAATCAAGCTGTAAATCAAAAAAAAAAATGAAGTCATCAAGAGAGATTTTTATTCCAGCCGTCTAGATAAATGCGTAGGAACCTGTCACATAGTAGGAAATTATTTTAAGCTAAAGACAGAAGTCAACTTGAAGAATTTTTTTTGATAAATTTGGCCATAAATTGACCACTGCGTAGAGAACTTCTGTGAACCACAGAGTTGTGTACGGCTGCTTTTTCCTTGGTCGAGACTCTTCAACAGCATGCCCCGAATATGACTTCACATACATACGATACAACTCAGAACCTTCGATTTATAAAGCGATCAGAACAGGTAACAGGTTAGATGGACCTCACAACACTATGTCAAATAGCCAATTCTTTATCTGAGTCATTAAAGACCATTAAAACGTGGTGAAACAAAGTGAATTACAGAACATTTAGAACATAACTAACTCTCAGCAGACCAACACGGTACAACTGTCCCATAAATATCATCATCAGTCCTGGAACTACCCAGAATCGGACAAAGCACACCTCTGTACGGCGATGGAGTCCATGTTTCCATATGGATCAAAAACTTGGTGCACGATTCACTAAAACCATTTCTATCAGCAGCTAGTTGAAGGTAATGCCAGAGACCTGCATACAGTGGACATTTTCTACCAAAGCCTTGTATTCCAATCAAGACACAAGGAATGCTTACTAATATTTTGATGTCATAAAAACTCAGCTCCCTTTAATTATCACATATATCTTTGCTTTTAATATTGACATATCAAAAGATATTCTCCCATGCTCAAAATATAAGATAACCACAGGGGTGTCAGCTTAGGGTGAACACTGAGTGTAGCTACTTAAACAGCCTTTTTTGTCACACAACACTAGGAACCAAGAATACCAAAACCAGGAGTAATTCAAAAAACAGATCCTTCCTTAAATGTGATTCGTATTTGTAGGGCAATGTCACACCTTCAAGACTTCATAATCAAGATTCTAATCCCAGAAAGAGTGTTCCGTTTTCATAGCCATTTAAATACAACTTTTTGATAAGTGCCAACAAGCACCAGACCCTGATTGGAGTAGCGCTCTGTGTTGAATGACTTGTAATATCTAACATAAACTATATAATATATATATATATGTCAAATATTTTTTATTTCAACCTTTCTACAGACTGGAACATTATGTTGAGGCAGAACAAATATTCCGTCATTTAACGCTATCAGAACCTGGATTCCTTCAAGGACATATTGGACGAGCTAACTGTTTAATGGATTATGGCGGTTATATGATAAAAACTAACTTGGGTGATTCAAAATCATTATGGGAAGAAGCATTAGTTGTCTATGAATTTGCTAATAGATTGGATGAATTCAATTTAGAAGCGAGTATAGGCTTATCTATGTGTTTGCAGGTATAAATTATTGTTATAATTATTATTGTTTAATTTAGTTCCTAGAGGAACATATGGCTTCAGCCTCACGTCCCTATTCCATCCGGTTCTCTGACAGTGTTTTCACCTGGCTCCACTCCTGCCCACATGATTTCATCTCTTCTTCACCCGACCTTCTCTGCTCCATGTCACCCCATTGTCGCACTGACGACCAACTAACTTGCCGCTTTCCATTCAGGTTCCACTCGAGCGATGGCCTGTAGTGGGATGTTACTCACTTGATGGTGGTTTGTCTTCCCAAAGTATGGCCTACAGTCCACCTACCTCCATCTCTTCTTGCAGATTTGTTGCACAGTAGCTTACTGCTGGGTTGGTTCGCTGCTTCATTTTTAGAGATCCATCCCTGTTGCTGATCTTTTCTGCCAGGCCATCTGATCATGAGTAGTATTGAGCGAAGACAGTTAGCTGTTGATAAAGGTGTGAAGTTTGTTCGAGGTGCTTTTCATGACGCGCTGGCCAAGTCTCTGGTCCATATAGGTGAGTAGCACTGACCTCCTATTGGAAGTGAAAATCTGGATCTTATTTTCATTTCCGTGCTGAGTAGTGCTGTTGACCTCTACACAGACTTGAGAGAAATGAAAGCTTGCCTTGCTTCTTCGATCCCCGCTTTGATATCATCATCAGTTTCGCCTGTAGATTCTTATTACTTTTTTTGAAGAGTTAAATTTTAGGGATTTGGTCTGTTTCAAGTTTGATCACACAGTGATATCAGTTAAGGAACGAGTGAAAATCAAGTTAACTGTTTCGTCCTCGTTTCGGGATTCTTCAACAGTACTCACCTATAACCCCTCCCTCCAGGAACTGAACTGATGACTTTCAGATCATATGGCGAGTTTGTTCACCATTCAGTCATTTGTGCTAGAAATCAGTGACCCGTCTGTCATTTCGAGATTCAATGGTTTTCTAACTGATATCAATCAATTCACGGTCAAACCTGAAATGATTATAATAATTTTGTTGAAAATAAGTGAGAGAGGCCCCGAATTGACTGTGACGAAGTAAGTAATAATGTCACTAGTTGTAAATGTAGTTTAATTTTTACTTCAAGAGCTTCATGCCGACCTGGTTTGCCTATATTGTCTGTCGGTGTCCCAGCGGTTGGGACTCATGCCGACCATGCACATGGTTCGGGGTTCGATCACCGGCCACCGCATACCTGATATCAATGGTCGGCCTGCAAAATTTAGGCTACCGATATCACATCCTGAAAATTCCATACTTGTAACAAAAATACTGTGTGGTTTCAAGCTATGATCAAGAAAAAAAAATAAAAATATAGGGTTAGGTGTTAGGACTAAGGTTCAGGTTGAGGATTATATAACCATTAGTAACTAAGCGAAAGAGTTATATTAGGGTTAGGAGTTGGTATTATAGGTTGGCAGTTAGGCTTTGAGTCAGGAGCTCTTGTAGCTCAGAATAGTCCCAATAAATAGTCTAGGTCCTGGGTCCGAACCCTGGTGAGTACGTATTGCTGAAGAGTCCCATACTAGGACGAAACAGCTGTCCAGTACTTCCACGTTTCCCAATCGTTCTCTAATCAATGTCAGCTCATGATGAAATCCTGTAAATAGTCTGTTCATTTAACTATAAAGTTTGACCAACAAATCCAAGGGTTTTACAGTTCTTTATTCGGGTTGTTTGTTTAGAATCATGTGCTGTCTGCTATAGTTTAACTTTACCGTGATTTTCTATATATATATATATATATATATATATATATAAGGTAAAGAATAATTTTCACTATGACGCGACAGAAATGTAGCAATCAGTGGTTATTTAGCCTCTGTTTAAAAGGCTAGGCAAATGAGAATCAGCGTTTAAATCGAAAGCAATCGATATCATTAGTTTGTCTTCGCGCCGTATGACATATCAGCTGCGCGTATATTCCAGTTAAACCATCGGTTTCCTTTGAACCAATGGGATACGCATACAAATTTCATCAGAAATTGTTTAAACTTAAATCGAATTACTGACACTAAAAACCCATCCTCAAAAACCTCAGGAGAAAAAATTTAATTAATATCTCTGAAATAACGGCTAGATTACTAAAACTATTTGAAGTAGACATAGCATACAATACATACATAGCCAACACAATCACGGCATTCGGTTTTATGCAGACAAGAGGACCCAACTACAGAATATGATAAGGTCAATAAAATTTTCAGATGTTGGTTTGTAGCGATTCGACGAAATCCTGTAACCAAGCAAAGGTATAAGAGCTTGCCCTATAAACAGAAGGTCCTGGATTCGAACCCCAGTGGGTGCGTACTGCTGAAGAGTCCCAAACTAGGACTAAACAGCTGTCTGGCAGTACTCCCAGCTGGTTTTCAAATGGTTCTCTAACTGATGTCAGCTCATGAAGAAATCTTGTAACAATTTTCAAAATAAATTGTGTAAACTGCGATAAACACTACATTGGTTTCAGAATATATATATATATATATATATATACATAAATTAGTTGTGAAAAGACACGGCATGTAATCTTTTACATTAATGCATGCAGATAGTTACGGACACCGATTAGATTCGGAAAAAGTACAGATTTTCAACAAAGTCAACACTAGAAATTCCAGAGAATTTCTAGAATCCTGGCACGCTGATGAGTCAGCGATAAACAGACATAATATTAGTATAGCATTCAGTCAATGGGCCTCGATTCAATAGCTCATGAATCCTAACTTCTATCAATTCGTCAGATTAATCTGGTTCTCGCTAGTGTCTTGAGAAAGAGTGGAGTTTCTTAGGAGTTTCAGTGAGAAGTCGTGACCAGTGTAAATAATCCAGTTGGGAATGAGGATGGATCGTACCAAATATCACTAATTGGTAGAAGTGGGAATTCATACGGTAGCCGTTGAGGAGTCGGGTCTGAATGGCATACGAGCCAGCCTGCTTTGTAACCGGATTGTCCTGGATTCGAACTCTGGTGGTGGGTGCGTACTGATGATGAGTCCCAAATAAGACTGAAGAAGCAGCTGCCCCGTACTGCAGTACTGGATTTAATGGTTCTCTAATCCGTGGTATTAATCCGTGGTCAAACTCGAAAAACAAATCAGATTCTTAGAAATCAACTCCTGAATATTACTATAGATCCAATTTACCAACTAATAAAAAATAAATTACACGACAGGAAATTTCAACCTCCATGATAATAAAAATGATCAAATGAAATGTAAATTAACAACCAATCATGACAACAGTTGTCAGGAGATACAATTATATCATCATTCATGTAGAATTCAAACAAATTCACTTTATTTCAGGATTTCATCATGAGCTGACATTAGTTAGAGAACCATTGGAAAACCACCTGGGAGTACTGCCAGACAGCTGTTTCCCACGTCCTAGTTTGGGACTCTTCAGCAGTACACACCCATCGGGATTCGAATTCAGGACCTTCCGGTTACAAGGCGAACTCGTATACCATTAAGCAGCCACTGGGACCCGATCTAATGGTCCTTGAAATCTAACTTCTGCCAATTCACGACATAGCCCGACCGCTAGCCAATGTCTTCGGTGAGTATATTAAAGCTTCTTCTGAAAATGTTACCTAGAAAGACAATTGAAGGTTTGCAATTAAAACAACCAAAATCATTGAACGCAACCAAATGGAAAGTTAACATTGTTAATACCATATATAAAATATCCTACGCCTGTTTTCGTTTGTAAATAATAATTATTAAATCTAAAGGAGGATAAAATAGCTTTCCAATTTTCTTACTTTAACCCCTTAAGTTACACTTACTTTCACAATGGTGTAATCTTGTTGGTAATGAGCAGTAATGTCTGTAATTTTTAATAAAACAGCTGATCTTATAAATTTAATTTTATTGATAATGTTGAGCAGGTAATGAATTGTTTCATTCTAGACAGTGAAGGGATAATGGATCTCATCGACTTAAATGTTGTTATCTGTAACCAGTCAAACGTCTATTTCAACTTCATTGACTTCAAAGAAAGCCTTCACCAGACAGCGTTGACGGAAAAGTAATTTGGAAACTACTTCAACACTACGGTGTGCACAAAGAAAATTGCCTTACCATATATAAAAGATATCTCAGAAATCACTACAAGACTCTTCAAACACCTTTAGGAATTGACGTCGTACACAAACTAACAAAGTCGCTGCACTCAATTCTATGTCAACCGAAAGACTCAACAGCGAAAGAAGACAAAACCAACATCATCTACAAAATAAACTGTAACAACTGCGAAAAACACTACATTGGCCAAAGTGGACGTCCCTGCTCTTCGTCTTTGTATCCACGAACATAAGCTAGCCGTCAAAAGACATGAGATATCCACTCCCTCATTTCACTACACACAGACAACTACGGACATCAATTCGACTGGGACAACGTTCAAATATTAGACAGAGGAAATAACAAGACAGCTAGCCAGAGAATTTTTAGAAGCTTAGCATTCCAGTGGATCATCAATCAATAGACACATCGAGATAGACAAAATTTATCAACCAATAAGAAAGAAACTTCACACACAAAGGGTCAAAGTTCAAGTCAAAGAAACAACCGGTTCCAATACAAGTAACCTAGAAGGTGTGAAAACATACATAAACAACCAATCACGTCCAAGGTCACCAGGAGGAATGATTAATAAACTCGTGGAGAAACCTAAAAGCTCACTTCAGCGAATTGAAGTATGCACTGAAGATGTCACCCAGTAAGGTGATGAAAGCTTCGCAAACTAACCATCCAGCTCGGAGAACAAAACCACATCAAAATCATCCACCTGAGCTACAAATCTTCTCTATCATAACTATGGTGTGCAGTACCCCAGTCTTCATCATCCTCAATCAATAGCTGGCTGTATGACAATGCCTGCCACGTGTCAGGTGATCAACAACGGAAAGTTCAGCGAGGCATTTGAAGTGAATACAGGAGTAAGATAAGGCTACCTGCCTATTACCACCGATGATATGCTGAATAGTGGTGATCTGGATTATACGTCAGAATGTGTGTTGGGATTGAGAAGACACGAATAAGATGGACCCATAAGAAGATACTAGAATATCTGGATTTTGACGCTTGAATGTTACACAAACTCGGAGACTTGTAGGCAGGCGAAAATCAACAAACTAGCAGAAGAAGCAGGCGGCGGCGAAGGCAGGACTTCTGGTGAGCATAGAGAAAACAGAGATGATGAAGATAACCAATGGACGGCAGCACCACCACCACCACCAACAACAACAACAACATCAACCAGCACCAGTTACCATCAACGGAAGTGATTTAACAGAGGTAACATCCTTCGCTTATCTAGGAAACACATATTCACCCACAGGCTAGCAGAACTGATAAAGATGTCGAAGCCAGTCTGAATCAGAAACGCAAGATACGCCCTCATCAACCTAAAATCAGTTGGAAAATCTTCTGCTGTCACTCAGTCAGCATAAAGAACAAGATTCTGATTCTATTCAACACACAAATGTCAAATCAGTCAGTCAGTCAGTTCTTCTATATACGGATAAAAAACTTGGCCAGCGTGTCATGGAAAGGATTTTGAACAAGTTACAGACTTTCATCAACAGCTGCTCGCTTCGCTATCTGTCTGGTTCCATACTGAAGATTAAACGGTTGGCCGACCGGCCAGAAAGAATTAGCAACAAGAAACTCTGTCTGGGAACAAACTGCTCATCAGTCCGCTCCGTCCTCCTTTATAGTTGTGAGACCTGGTCACTGAGAGTCGAAGACATGAAAAGCCTGGCTAGCTGTCTTTGATCATAGGTGCCTCCGTTCTATTTCCCGTGTAAAGTGGCATAATAAGGTGAGCAACATGGAGGTTAGGCGTAGAGTTCTAGGTAAACAGGGGAAATCAATCGACGAAGTCGTGAAGCTACATCGACTGAGATGGTTAGGACATGTGTTACGTATGCCAAGTCATCGCCTCCCTCGACGAGCTATGTTAGCGGATATAGGGTCAGGCTGGAAAAAAGCTAGCGGCGGTCAAACAAAAACTTGGCATCAGTCAATGAAATCCACAACAGTTGGTCTAAGCCACGTAGAAAGGTGTAGACTTCCAGGCTGGGGTCCTCGGGACGGTAAAAATCTATGGTTGGAAACAATTGGTGACATGGCTCAAAACCGTTCTCAGTGGCGCAGATGCATCCACTCCCTGTGACATATGATCTCCACCAATGAAACTGTTTTTTTTTTATTACTCCTTTGTCTCACACCTCTGCTCACTGTTTCTATTATGCTTTTCTTGTACTTTCTTCTCTTGCTTCGCGTGCTACACGGAATGTGGCGACTTGAACTTCCGCACATTTGTGCAAAGTTCTATGTCGAAAACAGACAGACAGACTGGGAACAAACCAACCATGAGCCAATCGCTCAACAAATATGTAGGAAAAAATGGAAATGGATTGGGCATACATTGAGAAGACCGTCGAATGTGATAGCTCGCAATGCAGGCCATCACTCGAGTGAATTTCAAATGGTAAGCGACGAACGGGTTGTCATTTCGAGGGTGATGTGAAGGAGGTCGTGTTTTGCGGAGGAGGAGGAGGAGGTGAGAGGTTATGGGCAATCGCTGAGGCCGTTGAATAGGATGGTAGAAAATAGAACAAAGTTGAGTTCTGTTGTTGAAGCCCTACGTTTCACTCGTAACCCAAGGGAATAATAATAATAATAATCAATAATAGTAACCAGATCAGTCCAAATCTCTACTTGTGATGGCTTTATCTTAAAAGTGTTTAAAATTTCTTCCATTTACTTGATTAAAATAGTTCTTGAAAATCGAAAGAATAGTGTGAAACTGGTTGATTCTAGTAGAGTTCACGATAAGTAATGTTAGAAGTAAGGCAAGGCTACCTACTACCATGGATAGTACTTCTAATTGCAGTAGACTGGCTCACGCTACAGAACATAAAAATGAGAAGAAGGATATTTATAGGACATATATAGAATAGCTCCAGAGGATATAGATCGTACGGATAACTGATGTTTCATCCCGTACACTCTCGAGAATATACAAGCGAAAACCAGTAACAACTTGACAGCAGAATTACTGAAGGGATGAATCCAGGTGAAGGTAGAGAAGATAGAGGTGATGAATATACCCAACTGCCAACAAGAAACATCAGTCATCATCAGTGGAGGGAATGGAAGGTATATCGCCTCTTCCAGTTGCCACACTTGGCACCTACAATTCAACTACAGGCGACACAGATGAAGATATCAATGCCAGGATGTTAATGCAACCATGAAATGTGTTGTGCAGAATGCGATTTATTTCAGTAATTATTTTCTTATTATAATTCTCTTGGGCCCCCAGTAGTTTCAGTAGTAAATTTCTGTTTCACTTTGTTCTATTCAGTCCTTTTTAGCTGGCTTGACTACCGCCTATAAGCTTTCATTCCCTATTTGCACGATCTAGTGCATATCACCCTTGCACCCACGCTCACATGTCACTTTCCATTCAGATTCCAATTGAGTGTTAGCCTGACATATGATATCCTCGAAAAGGTCATCTCAGTGCATGTCTAATCCATCTGTATTTCCATTTTGCATCCGGTAAAATGGATGTCTTTTTTTGTCACACTAACTTTAGTAAGACTTCCAAAGTTTACTATCGGTCAGTCGCTTATTATTAACTACTTTGTAGATGAATTTCTAACTGACTGATTAAATGAGACTCAACACAGAACTTTGCACAGAAGTGAATCAGTTCAAGTTGCCACGAACTTAGAGGATCTGGACCTCACGGATGATATTTTTATGATTTCCCACAAACAGGAAGAAATGCAAGTGAAAAGCAACAAGTTGGCAGAACAAGCATCCAGAGAAGGTAGGACTTCAAGTGAACAAAGAGAAAACAGAGGTATGTGATGAATATTCATGGCCAACAGAAACAGCAACAACAAAAGACAACAATCAGCAGAAATCTGAAAGAACCAACCTCCTTTACCCACCGACCTGGGAAGAATCAGTTCAATCACAGGAGGATGGGACTGATGAGCATATCATCAAGGCGAGGGTAGAGAAAGCAAGACAAGATTTCATTTCTCCGATGTTCGTGTGGAGGTCAACAGCACTACTCAGCACTCAGAATGAGAAATAACATCCGCATCTTCAACTCCAATGTGAAGTCAATGCCACTTACTATACGGATCAGAGACTTGACCAGCGCGTCACGACAGGCACTTTGAACAAAATACACACCTTCATCAATAACTAACTGTCTTCGCTCAATACCACTCAAGATCAGATGACCAGCAAGTAGAAACCAAAACATGGCGGATCTCTGCCAATGAACCAACAAACCAACCTAGCAGTAACGGATTGTGCAACAAATCTGCAGGAAGAAATGGAGGCAGGGTGATTTTAGACCGTATTCTGAGAGGACAAACCACGATCAAGTGAATGGCATCACACGCTAGGCCATCGCTCGAGTGGGACCCTATTGAATGGGAAGCAGTGAGTTAGTTGGTCGTCAGTGTGAGGATGGGATGACATGGAGTGGGTGAGGTGATGTGAAGAGGAGGTGAAAGCATGTGGGAAGACGTAAAGCTAGGTGAAAACGTTGTCAGAGGAGCGAACGAAATGGAGAGGTGAGGGTGAAGCCTTGCGTTCCTCTAAGAACTAAACGAAACAATAATTATAATTGGTTTTTAGCATCCCAAGGACTCCATCTCAACCAAGCAGTCTACACCTCCTTACGTGATTAGCTCAAACCGACAGTCTAAGACCTCATGTTGTGATGCCAAGTTTTGGTTTGTTCACTCTTAACCCTTTTTAAACCAAACAATATAAGTCAGCTAACATCGCTCGACTAAAAAGGTAGTGATTCAGAATGTGCAGCAAATCTCCTAGCCATCTCGATGAATTCACCTTCCCAGTCTCATCAATTGATTTTCCCTTCCTTCCCGAACACTCTACACACTAACCTCATTATTATTCAACATAATACATCAATTAGCATGGAATGTAGTGAACGTAAATATTTCCACATTCCATATATATCGAGCGAATTCAGTATAAACACAACAGCTCAATAAAAAATAATCAGAAATTTTGATGAGAAATCAGTTGAACGGTTCAATTTACCCTTAAAATTGCAACAATAATAATAATGCACGCAAATTAAATTTTCATCAATACATTATACTCTCAGAATTATGATAAATACCATGTCATAGATAAACAGCTCTTTCTTTAAATACAAAAGTATTCCTATTCCTATTGAAAACACTTTATGCATACATAGGCACATATCTTTGGTTACCATGACAACAAAAGATAAAACAAATAAATAAATTTTCCTTTCAGTTCATAATTCGTCTAGAAAGTTCATCAATTTGTACAGTTTTCTTGTTTACGCATATACATATGCATGCATGTGTGCTTTTCCATCACAAAAAGATAGAATTAAATCACATTTATAAAATCGCCTTTTTTTTAAAATAAAGTTTCATTTTACTCATGTGAATGACACACACTGAGGAGGCTGAATATTTATTTGGTACCTGTTGTATTGTGTATATATGCATGTTTGTGCAGCTTTTCAGTTTGAAAACAAATTTAAAACAAGCGGGGTAAATAGAATTAAACTTAAACAAAATGGGATACAGATATTAATTTAAATTTTTTGCCAAATCTGATGATAATGATGACGATAATAATAATAATTTCTGAAAACAAGTCAATAAATTCGAGACCAGTATCTAGTATTATTGTTATTATTATTATGAATTAACATGTACACAGGATACGCCTTTATTTTATTCAATTATCAATTTATTTACCTAGAATTTAGATTATTATTATTGTTCCCTTGGGTTCCTAGTGAAACATAGGGCTTCAAATGAACGTCTCCACTTGCCACTTCTGTCTTCCTTCTGCTGTACTTTTCACCTGCATACATGTTAGTTAGTCCATACTGTTTCAACTCCTCTTCACACGATCTCCTCCTCGAATGTCACCCACCCTTGCACCGACGTCCCACTCGCCGCTTCCCATTCTGTTGGGTTCCACCCAAGCAATGGCCTGACGCGCGCGCGATGTCACCCAGCGGCGGCCTCCTCAGCCACAACTGTCCAATCCACCTCCACTTTCTCCACTCTGCATATTTGTTGGTTGGCGATTGGTCTGTTCTTGTTTTGTTTGTTAGTGCCCATAGTTTCTTGTTGGTGATTCTTCCCGGCCAGCCGGCCATCTTACTGATCTTCAGTACACATCCAGCGAAGACAGTTGTTGGTTGATGAAGGTCTGGTCTGCAACAGGCTGTTGGAAATATTCTTTGTGTTCCGCCCGCCAAGTTTCTTCTCCATCCGTATAGAAGAGCTGACTGACTTCACGTTGTTTGTATTGAAAATCCGACCGAATTTTGTTGTTGATGCTGGCTGAGTGACGAAGATTTCTAGATTGGTTTCAGTTGGTTGATGAATGTGTTTCTCACTCGCCTTCCCGATTCTCGCTCGATTTGACATCCTCGTTCGTTCCAACGTCCTGTAGTTGAGACAATGCTCCTTAGATGATAAGTGAAGTGAATGAAGTAACCTCTTTCAAATCCCTCCCGTTGATGGTGATTGGCACTGCGTGTTGCTGCTGTTGTTGTTGGTTGGTTATTTTCATCACCTCCGTCTTGTCTATGTTCACCTGGAGTCCTGTCTTCGCCGGCTGCTTCTTCGATCAGTTTGTCGGTCGGTTTTCGCTTGTAAGTCTTCGATTCTGTGCAAGTGACATCAAACATAAATTATCCCTAGGCGAAATCCAGGTCTTCTAGGTTCTTCACGTCGGTCGGTCCAGGATATCCCTGTCTTCTCGTTTTCCACTCACTGTCTGACGCATAATCCAGTCAGTCCACCACAATTAGGAATATTATTGATGATAATAGGCACCATTATCTGACTCCTGTGTTTACTCCAAACGCCTCGCTGAGTTTATATGTATGTATATATTCCTTTAGGTTCCATAAGGGACATAGGGCTTCCAGTTGTGAAGCTTAAGTATCTATAGTAGTTTTGCTTTCCTTCTCTCTTCTTTGAACTTATTACACCTGTTAACAAACTGCACTGAATTTTTAAGAATGCATCGTGTGGGGCTGGAACATGGATCATTTTTATAGCTGATGAATATCCTACCATTGGACTGACGATGCATCCCCTACTGTGGGCTAATCATGCACACAGTTCGAGGTTCGATTCCCTATCGAAGCATTTCTAAACCTTACCTAATTTGATGCATGTGTAAAACTTGGGCAATGTGTTAGTAAGTAATTCCTAATTAGTTTTGCTTATTAGATGTCATTGAAATAGTATTATTTACTGGATGACACAGTTTTGAACACAATTTATTGCTGTTCATAATCATTTCATGAATTATAATCACACACGACTTCAAAAACCTGAGTTTCATAGTTTTCTTTGTTCTCTCCTAATTGTCACCATTGACGTAGTAGAATTTTCCAGATATCTGGGTGGACAGGTGTTGACTCATTCCTTTTACAGGTATTCTCTTTAGTTGATTCGATAAACAAAGCTTCTGGTATCAATCTCTCCCTCCACCATGTTACTTGCATTAGATTTTAAAACTGTCATCTTATCCCATCCATCCAATTGTATGGTTGTGTGTAATTGCTAATGAGGTAAAGGCGGAGGAATGGGTTTTCGGCTGGCAGTTCCGCCCCGTAAAAGTAAAATAATCGCTTCTGTAAAAATTTAGAGCACAACGCTTGAATTCGAATGCTACTTGCTGAATGCAGAGCCAAGAAACTCTTTCTTCCAGTGGATGTTTGATGAGTTCTGATTTGCAAAAGCTAGGCAACAAGAAATGACAGACTTAGGGTTTGCGCTTGTCATTATTCCTCATTAAAATAGTGTGTCTGGAATTTTTCACATTATGTGACAGTAAGCAACGTTATTGATGATCTTTTCCAGCCACCATTGGCTGCATGTGAAAAAATAAGCTGCTGGTTGGTGACTTGTCAAGTCAAGGATTCCCAGGTAATAGTCATGACAACTAGATCTCGTGTACTTTCTCATTTCGTTCATTTCATTTCTTTACTGTTATGATTATTATTCTCTCTTGGGTGCCTGGCGAAAAATATAGATTCAGAAGAACATCGTCATTCAATCCTATTCTCTTTAGTCTGTTTTAGTTGGCGAAACGATACCTGATCCATACGCTGAACCACAGAATCCGCACAATTTATGTCTCTGACACTATGGAACAGAAGTTGAACACTCTAAAAAGAATCCTTTTCGAAAATGGCTACTTCAGAACCTTTCATCATGAAATCCATGAAACCTAAACGACTTAAAATGCCCACATTATGTACTTCTAAAAGACCTCTCTATTGAATCTATAATTCAATGTATACTCATTATCGGAACTACTGAGAAACCACCTCCCCTGGTCACTGAATAAAACCTGCTCCAGGGCTGAAGATTGAATAACTTTCTCTATGAAACCAATGATTCACGTAAACGTGAAGGATAAGCTACTACTGTCGGCCAGTCTCATCAGTGTGTGTCTATCAATTAACTTGCTAGTGTGGAGCTAGGTATGTCTGCCGTGCCCATAGTTTGCTATACAAAGGTATTGTCGAACACTTACTCTCATGGTTTTATGAAAGAGTAAAAGGTTCAATCACGCCGTAGGTCTCTTCTGCAACACCTGATCGAATCTGGACACCAAGCAAACTCACAAATGAACTTCAGAGTTATCCGTAGAATACGTGGGAATCTTGCTAAAAGGGTAAAAATCAAACTTCAAACAGCAGAAGCGATGGCGATTCATATTTTAAGTCCTTAACTTTGCACACAAAAGAAGTTTGTTCAGTAATTAAATCTACAATGGACATCATCGTTCGTAACACCAAATATGTAATTTTTTATTTTATGTTTCTTAATTGTATAAAATTTCTTCCACCACCTACTATTAAATCTCTTCTACTTATTACCACCACTCAATGGGGAATTTCAAGTTGGGTGATAGGTTATTGATTAGTCTAGCGGCTATCAGAGTTTCTTATTGTTTATCCTTCCTTGCCATCCATCTGACCTTTGCTTTAGGGCAAATGGGTCAGCTGTTGATAAAATTCTGCATTAGCCTGTTGGGAATACATTTCGTAACACTCCAAGTCTCCGAAACACATAGAAGCTCTGACTAAACTGGTATTATTATTATTATTATCGTTTCCTTTAGTTCCTACGTTGGGCTTCAGCCCAAAGTCTTAAATGCGTTCGGTTCTCTGGCAAAGTTTTTTCCGCGCTCCACGTGTGCCTACATGCGTTCATCTCCTCTTCACGCGACCTCCACCACTCCATGTCACACCATCCTCGGACTGACGACAAACTAACTCGCCACTTCCCATTCAGTCGGATTCCACTCGACCGATGGCCTGTCGTGTGATGTCACTCACTTGATGGTGGTTTGTTTTCTCAGACTATGGTCGCCACCACACTCCACCTACCTCGATCTCTTCCTGCAGATTTGTTGCACATTTGGTTCCTGATGGGTTGGTTCGTTGGTTCATTGCCAGAGATCCCTCCCTGTTTCTGATCCTTTCTGACCGGCCATCTGATCTTGAGTGGTATCGAGAAAAGACAGTTAGTTGTTGATGTAGGTATGTAGTTTGTTCGGCGTGCTGTACATGACGCGCTGGCCGAGTCTCTGATCCGTGTAGGTTAGTAGCACTGACTTTACATTGGAGTTGAAAATCCGGATGTTATTTTTCATTCTAACTGCTGAGTTCTGTTGACCTCCACACGGACTTGGGAAAAATGAAAGCTTGTGTTGCTTTCTGGATCCTCGCTTTGGTGATATCCTCATTAGTCCCATCCGCCTGTAGTTTAAACGATGCCTCCCAGGTAAGTAGGTGGGTAGATAAAGGAGGTTGATTCTTTCAGATTTCTCCCATTTATGCTGAGTTTTGTCTGTTGTTGTTGTTGTTGTTGCTGTTGGCCAAACTGGCATCAGTGTTATGAATTCCGATCTTGTTCCTGATGCTGAGTTCCAGTAGATTTCTAGTTGAATTATCAGTTTAATTCTCTGTGTAATTTTCATATAAATTTTTAGTCTTATGTTGAAATGTTTTTTCAACAGAATCATTGTCATTCACTGAGAATTCCAGGCACATCCAGATGAAGAGTTTCAAATAGGGCGAAATGCGCCTGATGGACTTCCTTGCTAGTCACCCTCCATCAAACAATATCCACAAATGAGTTTCAAGAATCAAGTCTGACCTACAATTATTTTTCTCAACAATCTTTCTAATATCACTTTCATACTTGATTTAAATATATTTAAATTGTTCTTCTCAGTTGTAATTAATTAAATGCTGTATATTCATTTTAAATTTAACTTTTCCAGGTTCTAGGACGCTTAAATGATGCATTAAAACAAATTACACACAGTTTAGATATTTATTATAACAAACAACAATCTGGTGGTGGTGGTGATGAAATAATCAACAGGGGACAAAATTCATCACAGTGTAGTAATGTATTGTTGGCTAATGCACATGACTGTCGTGCAATCATTTACTTACAACTAGGTAGACCACAACGTGCTATTGATGATCTTACTGTTTCAATTCGCTTAAATCGATATGCTACTAAGTATTTAATCAATCGTGGTGTGGCTTATCTGATTAATAATCAATCGATGCCAGCAATGATAGATTTCAGGTGAGATGCGTATATATATATATATATATATATATATATATATATATATATATAATGTTAAAATTAGAAAATAACCTTCCCTACTTCATCTCAGGGGCCTGTTACATAGCTGATGGCTCACATGACCCAAGTTCCTTAATGGATAATGCTTTGGTGTTCCAAGTGATGAGTGCAGGGTTTGAGTTCTAATGGGAACACTTGGCCGTAGGGGGATAGACATTTATTTATTTTGTTTATTTAGTTATTCTATGTACTTTTCCCTTATTACTTCGATGATGATGATTATTATTACTATTCTCACTCTGAATTGTTTCCATTTGACCTACTTGTCATTTTAAACCCAAAATTATTAATTTGTATATTTTTTATTTTTATAATACTGAATTCTATCTAATCAAATTTCACACCATATTACGTAACATTTTATATTCGCCTACTAATCCTTTTAATTATGCACCCCTTTCCAAAATCGATAATAATAATCTTTCCTTCACGTTCCCCAGAAGACCATAGGGCTTCAAGCTAGTCGCTTGAAGTTTCTGTAGCAGTGTTTAATTTGCAGGATGGGATTGCTAGCCTCACGCCCAACCTTTTCTGTTTACCAGCATTATTTCTAGATTAGCGAGGTAAAGGAGTGCGTCGGCCAGGGATCGAACCCCGAACCATGTGCATGGTCGGCGAGCGTCCTAACCGCTGTTCCACCAACGCACAAAATTGATTCTATATATGACATTAATTATTTTGCCACTTGACATTAAACTATAATCACAAATTATAAACATAAATTATAATCCCAAATATTTTAACTGCATTTCATACTATTGTTATTTCGTGTATTCACACCTTTGACCTAATTCCCTCACCGGATATAATTTCTCGGTGAGTGCTTGTACATCTAGCTGACAAGTACTAAACTTGATGAAGTGAGCATCCTGGACTCTACTGCTAGACACTTACAACAAAAATGCAATGTAACATTATCAAGTATTGTTTCTGAGGAATTTTGTTTGATTGGTTTGAGTATGTCCACATGAGCTGATATTAGTTAGACAACCATTGGAAAACTAGCTAGACATACTAGATAGCGGTCTCTCTAGTGCTATTTTGGGGCTCTTCAGAGGCACTCACCCACCGGAGTTCATACCCCGAGCCTTCTGGTTACAAGGCGAGTGAGCTTGTAGACAATGAAGCCACTTGGACCCGATCCAACGGCCAGCCCATGAATTCTATCTTCTGCCAATTCATAACATAACGTGACCACGTCTCAATGTCTTCTTCGATGATTTACTGCTGTACCCTACTGATCATGGCTTCCCACTAGAAAATTACTTTTACATTCAGAGCTTTAAAGTGTTTATAAAACTTATGTGTATGCTTTAGTTTTCTGGAAAATCATCCAACCTGTGGTGGACAAGCACATGCTGGTTGACATTTTCAGAGGCTGAGTTATTTACAATTTGATAACTGGTTGTTCACACGTATTGGAATCAGTCATCGAATAGTGAATGAAATCATGCTAGAATCATCAGACGTTAAGTGAGTTTTTAATTTAAAGTGCTGAATGATAGGCAATAGAATTCAAGATAAACAAGTGTGACTGGTGGGATACAGCAGGTCGAATGTGAGGACAAATACTCGCCACCGACGACATTGGCTATTGGTTGCGTAATTTTGTGAATTTCTAGAAGTTGGAATTCATGAGCCGTTGGATAGGGTCCAAGTGGCTTAATGGTCTATAAGTTCGCCGTGTAACTGGAAGGTCCTGGATTTGAACTCCAGGAGGTGCACACTGCTGAAGAGTCCCAGGCTAGACAAACGAAACGGATGTCCAGTAATCCTTGCTGGTTTCCCAATGGTTCTCAATTCACGATAAAGTCCTGTAACCAACCAAATCCCTGCAAAGCAATACTTGAACAAATAACACAACAAGAATGTCATGCACATAATGTCGTTTATAAATTTGAAAAGAAGAAAGATATATGTGAGAATTTTTTTAACGTGTTCTGTGGTAATTTATGAGTCCGATTGGCTCAGCGATGGCCTTTGTGAATACAGCACTGGGTGATGTGAGTCACAATCTCGGTGGATAGATTGGTTCTTTCAAGGCCGCGAATAAGCCAACCAACGAACACAAAGCCTAAGCCAATCAATTTCTACTGGCCGCCCTCCCCACAATCTAACATCCATTAAGAGCCACCTATATTGGTGACCATACTGTAAGCTCGGCTGACAGATTTGCGTCTGTATCAATGCAATAACATGAACAAATGGTAAATTTATCTAAGTGTTGGTTCTCAGGGATTTGGTAGATATCAAGTTAGATCATGAATTGGATTCGGATAGACAGCAGCTGAAAACATGTGATTACTGGAAAGTTGTTCCGTCCTTTTGGCGGGCCCCGAGCATTACGCACTTACGACCTCACCAGAGATTGGAGTCAGGACCTTCAGTTTACAGGATTCTGGTTACTGAGTGGCTAAAAGTCGAAGTCACCTGAAGTTTTAGTGATAAGTCATGAACAGTAAAATCCACTAAGTTGGGTAATATTGGCTGGCAGTCTTGCCGTATATCGCGAATCAGAAGAAGGATTTCTTGGGGTGTTGAATTTCATCCCAATGTCTAAGTGGTTAACCAACTTATTTTGTGACTTGAAGGTTGTTCTTTCGATCTCCGATGAAGTCAAATGTGGGTAGAAAAGGAGTTCAAAACTATGACAAATCAGTTGTTGTACACATTTAGGTTTCCAAGGGTTCTCATAGGGAATTTCGTCAGTAATCAAACTTGAGGTCAACTTTTGTTTACATTTGCTTAACACAATACCTGAAGGATTGGGGTGGTATTAGACATATTAGACAGCTAACCAGATTCAAATCACCATGTTAACCTTAAGAATAACTTCTTGTCATGATTTTGTTCCCAGAACCTTCAGGCAAATACGTTGTTATACAGTCATCGAGTACTTCCTAGTTTTCAGTGGTTCTCTAAATGACACCGATTGATGACAAACTCTTCCTTGAGACTGAGAAGATTCTTACTGAACCAATACTTAATAAGCATTCTGTTCATTTACGAAGTGATGATTGTAAATATCTGCAGTGTACACAACAATGTTACTCAACAACAAATCATCGACCAGAGTATGAGAGTAGATTTTAATGAACCAAGTAGTCTGTTGTGTTTGTGATCTAATTTAATAATAATAAAGCTTTATTTCATACAGAGGTCATTTGGCAACTACTTCGCTAATATGGATTTCCGCCAAAAGTACGCATCTCATCCAACAGTTGTATGACAATGCTGCATGCTAAGTAATCCACAACGGGAAACTCACGGAATCCTTCGAAGTGAAGACGGGAGTAAGAAAAGGCCGGCCGGCTGGCTGGCTGGCTACCATCTCCAATGATTTTCCTGATTGCGGTAGACTGGATAACGCGACAGACAGTGGGCTGAGCAGCGAGGAAACAGGCATAAAACAGACCGACACAAAAACCCTGGAGGATCTGGACTTCGCAAATGATATGTGTCTGATTTTACACAAACTGGAAGATATGCAAGTGAAAAGCAACAAGTTGGTTGAAGAAGCATCCAGAGAAGATAGGACCGATTTTAGGTGAACATAGAGAAAACAGAAGGGATGAAGATTCCTGGTCAACAACAACTACAACAGACAATAATCAGGATAAATGGGAGAAATTTGAAAGGAGCAAACTCCTTTACATACCAATCTGGGGATCACCGTTTCAACTACATGTGGGGGGAACTGACGTGCATATCAGAGAGAGAATCGAGAAAGCAAGGGAAGCTTTCATTACTCTCAAGTCTCTGTCGGGTCAACAGCACTATTCAGCATGAAAAATAAGATCCGGATCTTCAACTCCAATGTGTGGTCTGTGCTGCTTACTGCATAGATCAGAGATTAAGTGGATCATGAAGAGCACTTCAAGCAAACTACACACCTTCATCAACACCAAACTGTCTTTTCTCAATACCACTCAAGATCAGATGGCCGGTCAGAAAGGATCAGAAACAGGGAGGGATCTCTGCCAATGAACCAACGAACCAACCTATCAGGAACCAAATGTGCAACAAATCTGCAGGAAGAGATCGAGGTAGGTGGAATGTGGTGGCGGCCATAGTCTGAGAAAACAAACCACCATCAAGTGAGTGACATCACACGCCAGGTCATCGGTCGAGTGGTATCCGACTGAATGGGAATTGGCGAGTTAGTTTGTTGTCAGTCGGAGGGTGGTGTGACATGGAGTGGTGGAGGTCGCGTGAAGGGTAGCCAGGTGAAAACATTGTCAGAGAAGCGAACGCAACACAGACCTGAGGCTGAAACCCTATGTTCTTCTAAGAACTAAAGGAAACGATAACAGGAATAATTATTTGTTTTTAGATAATATGTGAACACATATTACAGAAATTTTCAGTGTGTATTTAGTCCCAAAATATTCCTTTTTCATACAGGATTTACATGTAAATTAATAATATGAAGTTTATCATGTGACGTAGCGCTTTTGTATATGAAGAGAGAACCAACTCTGTGAGTTTTTCTTCATTCTCCTCAAGAATTGAACAGTGTTTTGTTGAGAGAGAGAGAGCTAATTAAATATGTGCGTGAGTTTATGTTGCAGTCATCTGATATCATTTCATGATTAAAACAATAAGAAATGCACAAAAGTCGAAGCATTTCAATGGACTGAAATTCTGTTAGCCTAGTGATTTAAACAGGTCGCCATTGACTACCAGCGGAAATATTAAATGGAAGATGAAACATTTATACATTATCCAATAACCTTTACTCCCTTTTTCACGCAGTACACAAAAGGATCCCTTAATGTGCAAACTGGCTTAAGTTGGATCATAGATTAACATTAGTTAGAGATCTGCTGATAGCCAGGAATTACTGGAATGCTGCTTGATTTTAGTTTGGGTTTCTTCAAATGCACGTGTCCATGACTCCAAGATATTCAGATTTCTAGGGGAGTCCGTCGGTTATTTAGCTAATGAGATAGAATTTATAGGCTCAATAATTCTATTTCTAAGGGGAGGTCGTGACCGATGGGGTCTATGAGGTCGGGTTTGAGGACAAATACTCACTATTGATGACATAGGGTGGCAGTGGCGTTATATATCGCAAATTAACAGAAGTTAGAACTCATACACCTTTGGATTCCGCCTCAGTGGTTGAGAAGTCAACGAGTTCTCCTCGTAAGCTGAATGTCTTGAGGTCACTTGTGAGTACTGTTCAAGAAGCCTAAACTAAGAAGAAACAGTTCTGCATTACTCTCTAGTTTTTAGTAGTTCTCCAAATGTTTTCAGTATGTGAAATAACATGAGATCAATCGACTCCCTACAAACGAATACTTTAAAAACCAAACTGATTTAAACTAATTCCAGCATAAATAAAACAATCGAGGCTATCAAGAACTTGACATTGTGTATATTTAAACAAAATGGATTTGAAACTTGCTTATAAATGTGTGTGGATCTTCGTGATAGAATGACAGGAGCTGGGAATTAAGCAAAAGAAGATATGAAATGTGTATATCTCTACCTTATTCAACAGCTGTGCGACAACGCACATGTCGATTGAGCCACAACGGAAAACTCAACGAGACGTTTGGAGTAAACACAGGAGTCAGACAAGGGTGATTATTACCACCAAGGATATTCCTAATTGTGGTGGACTGACTGGATTATGCGTCAGACAGTGAGTGTCAAACGAGAAGACAGGGATATCCTGGACCGACCGACGTGAAGAACCTAGAAGACCTGGATTTCGCGCGTGGATGATTTATGTTTGATGTCACTGTCACAGAATCGAAGACTTACAAGCAAGAACCGACCGACAAACTGATCGAAGAAGCAGCCGGCGAAGACAGGACTCCATGTGAACATAGACAAGACGGAGGTGATGAAAATAACCAACCAACCAACAACAACAACAACAGCAGCAGCAACAACATCCAGCGTCAATCACTATCAACAACGGGAGGGATTTGAAAGAGGTTACTTCATTCACTTCACTTATCATCTAGGGAGCATTGTCTCAACTACAGGAAGTCGGAACGAACGAGGATGTCAAATCGAGCGAGAATCGGGAAGGCGAGCGAGAAGCACATTCATCAACCAACTGAAATCAATCTGGAAATCTTCGTCACTCAGCCAGCATCAACAACAAAATTTGGTCTGATTTTCAATACAAACAACGTGAAGTCAGTCAGCTCTTCTATACGGATCAGAAACTTGGCGGGCGGAACACAAAGAATATTTCCAACAGCCTGTTGCAGACCAGACCTTCATCAACCAACAACTGTCTTCGCTGGATGTGTACTGAAGATCAGTAAGATGGCCGGCTGGCCGGGAAGAATCACCAACAAGAAACTATGGGCACTAACAAACAAAACAAGAACAAACCAATCGCCAACCAACAAATATGCAGAGTGGAGAAAGTGGAGATGGATTGGACACTTGCGGCTGAGGAGGCCGCCGCTGGGTGACATCGCGCGCGCGTCAGGCCATTGCTTGGGTGGAACCAGGCCGAAAGAGAGGCAGCGAGTGGGACGTCAGTGCAAGGGTGGGTGACATTCGAGGAGGAGATCGTGTGAAGAGGAGTTGAAACAGTATGGACTAACTAATATGTATGCAGGTGAAAAGTACAGCAGAAGGAAGACAGAAGTGGCAAGTGGAGACGTTCATTTGAAGCCCAATGTTTCACTAGGAACCCAAGGAAGCAATAATAATAATATCTCTACCAGTGAATTAGGTTTTGATCAATATTTTATGAATTATTTTCAATTATCAATATCTAAACTTCATTTTTAAAATGACTCACATGAACTTTTCCACACACACACACATACATACACACAAAACAAACAAAACTGAAAACAAAAGCTAGAAACTATGAATTGACTTTATTTTTTTTGGTATTTTGTAAATTATTTTGTTTTTCTGTATCACTCTTTAATATTTCATAAATATTTAAAGCATTTCCTGTAACAAACAGTCTGAGGGCTGATTGAGTCAGCCAGATTTCTAGCGGGATTGAGAAAACAAACCAAACACAGGATTTTTCCCCTAATGTTTTTATCGTATAAGGCACAGGTTCTTCAGAAGACTATTCATGTTTATTTAAATGTCTACGCATGAATATTTACCTCCTTGTGACCTTCAGTTGAGTTAGTTTCATGTACTATTAAACTATATAATTTGTTTGTTTTTAAAAAATAAAAATAAAATTCGAGAAATTCTATTGAAGAAGAAGCTTTTGCTCATTCGGAAAAATGTTTAGAAAAATCTTGTTTTGATTTTGTAAACATTCTAGAATTATTTTAAATAATATTTATGATAACAATATTAAGCCTTCATCATGAGCTGGGATTCAAACCCATTGAGCCATTGGATCGGGTCCCACTGGCTCACTGGTCTACGAGCTAACTTACCCTTGTAACCAGAAGGTCCTGGGTTCGTACTCTGCTGGTGGCTGCATACTGCCGATGAGTCCCGAACTAGACTGACGAAACAGCTATCTGCCACTACTCCCAGCTGGTTTTACAATGGTTCTCTTACAGATGTCAGCTCTTTATGTAGTCCCATAACCAATCATATCCAACAAACCAATATTGAGTACTATATTAGTTTGTTTATTAGATGTATCACACAGTGGAACAGTATTTTTAATAGATGATGCTGCGAACAAAATTCATTGTTCATAATCATTTCATCGATTAGGATCACCTGACTTCGAAACTTGAGTTTTTCTGATCATCCCATCCTATTGTCAGTGAAAATTGGATTGGTGAAATGTTTAAGTCATACAGCACAAAAACTAAGTGGTACGAAAGAAAATCTAGGACAAGAAGTGAGGCATATAAGAGAAGCTTTGAAACTTAATAATTATCCTGGTAAATTAGTTAGAAAGTATGTTGGGAAATGTAAAAATCAAATAAATAATGATAGTTGTGATAGTAATAAGGATAGTAATAATAATATTAATGAGGACACGCATGTCAAACATGCGCAGGATAATGCCAGCACCAACAATAAGGAATCGAAATCATCAGTAGTACTTCCATACAAAGAAGGAACCTCGGAAACCACCTTAAGAAGAATTCTTAACAAGGCAGGAATAAAAGTGGCCGGGATTCAAGCCCACAAACTCAATTAGAAACAAGCTTTGTCGGTTAAAGAATCCTGCCATTGGAACCTTTAAAAAAAACCAAATTTAGTTTATCTAATACCCGGCTGCTGGAATGATTGTCAGGTCAAATACATAGGTCAAAGTAGTAGAACTGAGGTCAGTCAGTCAGACTAGCCGAGCACAAAACGCTTAGCAGCAAAATCTAGATTAGTTGACTAGAATAAGATGAGAAATCTAGAGAACAATTCAGCTATATCACTCACTACATGCAATTACACACAACCATCCAAAAAATGGTGGAGGGAGAGATTGATAACAGAAGCTTTGTTTATTGAGTCAACTCCAAATACATGTAATAGGAATGATTTAACACCTGTCCACCCAGATATCTGGAAAATTCTACAAACCTTAGTGGCGACAAATAGGAGAGTATAGAGAAAACTATAAAATGGAGGTTTCAAAGTTGTGTTATTATAACTGATGAAATGATTATGAACAATAAATAAATTTTGTTCGAAACCTTAGTCATCCAGTAAATAATAACACTGTTTCAGTGACTGTGTGATACATCTAATAAACAAACTAATATGGAATTTGTTACAGAATTTCATCATGAGCTGATATTCGTTAGAGAACCATTGGAAAACCAGCTAGGAGTACTGGACAGGTGTTTCGTCGGCCTAGTTTGGGACTCTTCAACAGTACGAACCCACCGGGATTTGAACTCAGGACCTTCTGATTATAAGCAATCAAATCAAATAACCAATCAAATCCTTACAAACCAAAACTTTAATATGGAAGAACTTACTATCACAGTGCCCAAATTTGTCACATATATTTAGGAAGAGATAAATTTTCCTTTTTCCTTTTCTGATTTAATAAAGCCAGTACACTTTGTATCAATATCTTCATTTATTTATTCTACATTTCAGAAAGGCAATTCAAATTGATCCTAAAAACAGTCTAGCCAATTACCATCGTGCATTGATCTACCTACATCATAGTCAATTTGAACAAGCTGAAAATGCAGTGAATATTGCCCTGCAGGAACAATGTCTACCATTCAACTGTTATCAGTTAGATCCAATGAACTTAGATCCAAGTGTATGGTTACTACGTTCTATTATTCATTTGTTGAAATACAAATCAAATGATACGCGTAGCAGGATATTACAAGAGGCGTTGAATGATGTTTGTAAGGCAGAAGAGTTGATTTCACCAAGAAGAATGCATTATAGCATAACTCAATGGCCTCATTTACACTATACTAAAGGTCGAATATTATATGAATTAAATTGTTATAAAGATGCAGAAGAAGAGTATACTAAAGGTGAGGAATAATGGATTTTCTGGAGTTATTCCCCTGTTACTTTTAAAAAACCCACTAGATTTAAGATGATTATTCAAAGAAAAGAATTCTTCGGGCACTATATTAATATGATTATAATTATTATTCCCTAAGGTTCTGAGTCTGTCTATCTGTCTGTTTTCAACATAGAACTTTGCACTGATGTGCACCAGTTCAAGTCGCCAGACTCCACTCCTTGTAGCACACAAAGCAAGAGAAGAAAGTAGAAGAAATGCATAATAGAGACAGTAAACAGAGATGTGAGACAAAGGAATAGTAATAATGAAGAACAATATAGTTTCATTTGAAATAATAAGTCACAAGGAGTGGATGCATCTGCGCTAGCCATTGAGAACGATAACTTTGAACCATATCACCGATTGTCTCCAGCTGTCATTGGTTTTTACCATCCCGAGGACCCCAACCAGTCAGTCAGGAAGTCTACACCTTCCTACGTGGCTAGCTTAAACTAACTGTTGTAGATTTCATGGACTGGTGCCATTTTTTGCTTTGACCCCCAGCATAGTGTAAGAAAGATTCTTACACAATATCGGTAACTGCTTTTAGTCTAATCGTTATCCTAACAACCTTCCTGGCATGGTAGGAGCTGCAGGAACATTGGTCCCAGTCAGTGCAGCTTGTTAGGTGATCGCGATGTGCAAGCCCGACCACCACGTCAAAGTAGCAGCTATCGGTCGAGAGGGTTCTGTGTAGAAATTAGGAGTTAATCAGCGCATCTCCATCTCATTCATTGTTAGCGTACTCCACGATTGCTCTTAAACTTTCATTTCTAACTCCTCACATGATCTCCTCCATGTCATTATCAGAACCACCCCAAACTTATTGTTTTTATTCGTCTTATAGTCGACGGTCTGACGCACAATGGTTTCCTCTTCATGTGCACGATCCATCTTCATTTCCCCCTACTTATAGGTTGACCGACAGGTTCTTGACTGGATCGTTCCCAGAGTTGCTTGCTGCTCTAATTATTCCTGTCTATTCGATATTCAATATGGAATGAAGGCAGTCGTTTATGCTAGTCTGCAGGCTATTAGAAATGCCTTCCGTGACGTTTTCAGCACGTTTTTGATCAGTGTGCAATAAATATGTGACTGACTTGAATTCGATAGTAAACATCTAAATCTTGTTCTTTATGCTGAGTGTAGAAGATTTCCAAACTGAATTCACAGTGGTGAAGATTTTCCTCACCTTTCCGATCCTTCCTTTGACATCCTCATCCGTGGTGTCTGTGCCTAAGACGATGCTGTCTAGAATTACGCTAACTTCCTTTAAGTTCTTCCCGATGATGGAGACTGATGTTCTTATCCTATTCACATATTTATAATCCTAGGTTGATTATCCTATGTTAAACACAGAAAATGAACTCCAATAACAATAATAAAATGAACACACACAAAAAACTTGGAGGATCTGGACTTCGCCGATGATATACGTCTGATTTCCCACAAACTCGAAGATATGCAAATGCAAAGCAAAGAGTTGGCAGAACAAGCATTCAGAGAAGATAGGACTACAGGTGAACATAGATAAAACAGAGGTGGTGAAGATTCCTGGCCAACATCAACAGCAACAACAACAACAGACAACAATCAGCCAGCATAAATGGGAAGAACCTGAAAGAAACATCATCCTTTACCTACCTACCCACCTGGGAAGCATTGTTTCAACAACAGGCGGATGGGACTGACGAGGATATCAAAGCAAGGATCGGGAAAGCAAGACAAGCTTTTATTACTCTCAAATGTTTGAAGGTCAACAGCACTCAGCATCAAAAATAAGATCCGGATCTTCAACTCCAATATGAAGTAAGTGCTACTTTACGGATCAGAGACTTGGCGAGTCATAAAGAGCATCTCAAACAAACTACAGACCTTCATCAACAGCTAACTGTCTTCGCGCGATACTACTCAAGATCAGATGTCCATCCAGAAAAGATCAGCAACAGAGATGGATCTCTGGCAGTGAGCAAACCAACCAGGAACCGATCGTGTAACAAACAGGCAGGAAGAAATGGAGATGGATTGGCCATACTCTAAGGAAACCATCAAGTGACATCACTAGACAAGCCATCACTCAAGTGCAACCTGAAAGGGAAGCGGCGAGTTGGTCGTCAGTGCAAGGGTGACTTGGAGGAGGTTATGTGAAGAGGAAATGAAAACATGTGGGCAGACTTGGAGCAAGGTGAAAACTCTAGCAGAGAACAGAACGCAATGGAGACTTGGGTGGCTTAAGCCCTATGTTGCTCTAGGAATTAAAGGAAATAATAATATAATAATGATAATAATAATGAAGAATGCAAATTAACTGTCGTTAAGATTTGACAGAATACTTCTAAAATATTTGGTCACCAAGTGAGAAGTAGACATTCGTAAAAACTTATATTTGTGTAAAATCTCAACGAGATTAAAATGAGTAATTCCAAAGTTTCCTGCATTCGGAAATCTGGTCCGAATTTATTCAGGGAAATTAATCGAAATTAACATAACAGAGGTTTATATGCAGAAAAAAGGAACATCTCTTGTTTTTAAAAACTTTGTCCAATTATATGAGTCGTGAAACAGGTATCAACATGTATAATAAACAAAATTGTATGAACTGTGATGAAAATTTGACCTCGGACTTACAAATATTGGTCTACTTTTGTGAAACACTTTAAACACAGTATGTATGTGTGTGTGAGGGTAAACAGTTGTAAAACTTGTCTTAACGTCTCCATAAGAAGATATAGACAGTCGGGAATTTCGACTAAGTATTATTAATTAATTAGTGATACATATCCATTTTTATTTATTTATCAATCAGGATTTCCTATGCGTCAGCTAACACACACCTTCATGTCTGTTCAAACTGTTAGTATCTAGAATTTTATGATTAGACGTATTTTCAAAATTATGGTGTTTAGGATCAGAGTTTAATTGAAATATACCCTGTGAAACTTATTACTTTGTCTTCTTTCTGAAGATTGAGATGCTTCATTGGACATACTGGAGTTGTCAGGTGACTCGACAGGTCGAAATTCCCGACTGTCTATGTCTTCTTACGTTAGGAAATCAAAACAAGTGATTCAGCGAAGAGACACTTTTCAACGAATTCGTCATCAAGATGTACAATCGTATTCATTAATATGGTTTTTTAAGAAGTTATCTCCGGTAAGGGAATTGAATCATAGGTGTGAATGCATAGAATAATAATAATAATATGATGTGCAATTAAAACTAAAATGTTTGTGATTATAATCGTAGTTAAATATAAAGTGGCAAAGCAAATTAATGTGATGTATAGAATAATTCATAGGATGGATAGAACTTGAAAAAGGGTGTGCAATTATAGGTTTAGTAGACAAATCGAATAAAATAAAACAGTTACGTAATATTGTATGAGACTTAATAGCATAGAATTTACCATTGTAAAAAAGAGAATTGATTTAGAATGACAAGTGGAACAAGTGAAATAATACCAGGGACAGTTGAAAGTGAGAATAGTAATGGTAACAATTGACGTAATAAGGAAGAGTATACAAACTGAATAGTCAAAATGAAAAATTGGTAGAGCTAAAATATGACTGAGGATTACCATACTTTAGCATAGAGAGATTAAGACCGTGAAGGTTGGAGGGGTTGAACGAACTTTTTCTGTACACAGAGATCTGGCTTTTCTGTTTCGATAGCCAAAGATAGCTTCAGCAATACAGATGAACCGGGTACGTAGGGATTTGGGTAGATTGCTCTTTGCCTTGTAGATGACTTTAAAGGCGGAGGCTGTAGAGATAGGGTGATCATTATCGACCAGATGTTCAATGATCGCGCTTCTTATTGCTCCACTTCCACCTCTTCGTAGCAACCATTCAGGATAGTGTTCTTGCACCCTCTTGGACAAAACTCGAGCAGGTGAATTGATAAACACACATAGAAATGTTTTACAACTGTTTATCCACACACACACACACACACACACAAACATACTCTGTTTAAAGTGTTTCACAAAAGTAGACCAATATTTGTAAGTCCGAGGTCAAATTTTCATCACAGTTCATACAATTTTGTTTATTATACATGTTGATACCTGTTTCACGACTCATATAATTGGACAAAGTTTTTAAAAACAAGAGATGTTCCTTTTTTCTGCATATAAACCTCTGTTATGTTAATTTCGATTAATTTCCTTGAAGAAGTTGGGACCAGATTGCTGAATGTAGGAAACGTTGGAATTACTCATTTTAATCTCGTTGAGATTTTACATATATATATATATATAATTTTTTACAAATAATGAAGAATGCTTATACTGACTTATAAAAACTGACAACGAAATAAATGGTGGTATCAGATTATTCCGCACAAATCACTGTTGTTCTTGATTTATTCAAAATGACATTGTTGTGTTTTGTTAGGCACTTTAATTCCTCCGAGCAGTCAGCTACCATCATCTTATCTGATAGCAAAATATCCTCTTCATTATGCATAACTGTTTCCTTTCATAAGAATTTATGCTTGTACAACAAAATATTTAAAAAATTTCAACCATACTGTAGCGTGTTCTACTGAAAAGATTTATCAGCAGTATATAAAGAGGCGTTCATTGGCATACAAACAGTGTCAGTTAGTTGAAAAAGAGAAGACGTTCAGCGAAGAGACTCCTTTCGCAGAATTCATTCAAATAGCTGTACAATCGCACTTATATATAACTGTTTGTATGTATGTGTGTGTGTACATGAGGTTTGTCAAGTTTAGATAATTGATCAGGTAATACAAGAATGGTCGATTTTAGAAACAAGGTTAATTAGACAGCAACTAAAGATTGAGTTAGTAAGTTAGATAACGTAATATAATTGACTGAAATGTTTCAACTTAGGTCAGGGTAGCAACAGAGGTAGTTATAGGTAGAGACTAAGTAGAAGTGAGGTAGATAATAATGCCACTTAAATTAGAATTGAAATTGAGCAAATAAGTCGGATGACGTAATATAAATGACTAGAAATTGAGCGTTGTTCAATTCAGTAACAGTGGTAGTGAGGTGTTGAACGTAAATCGGGTGGAGGTGGAGAACACGAAAGTTGAAAATGTAAAATATTACAATTGGTAATACAAAATAACACCAATGAAGAGACAGAAGAGAAAAAAGTTAAGTAGAATTTACCTGTCGGGCATTAAGATAAATTACGTTCATAGCAGGTGTAGGGATTGAACTAACTTCTTCTGTATGCAGAGTTCAGGACTTAGCAAGTGAATCACAATTGCTTCTGAAGTTTGAAGAAGTCTGATTCATACACCTTTAGGAAGACTGCTTCGTATTCTGTAGATGACTTTGAAGTTTGTTTGGGGTTTAACTTGGTGTCCGGATTCTATCAGATGTTCTGGAATAGAACTGCGGCGGGCATCGTTTTTTTTCTCCTTTGTAAAACCATGTTGGTAGTTGTATGGTGATACTTTTGGAAAGCAAACGCCAGGTACGGCCGATACACCTGGCTGCACACGAGCAGGTGAATTGAGAGATACACAATGATGAGGTCATCAGTGGTAGCTTATCCTTCACGTTCACACGAATCATAGGTTTCATGGAAAAGGTTAGTCGTAGTTCAGCTGAGAAGAAGGTTTTCTTAAGTGAACACGACAGTCGATTTTAGAAAAAAGAGAACACAAAGTTCAGTAAAGATGGTGAACTTTTCGGCGATTTCATTTTCAAAAGCTGTACAATCGCATTTAAATACATAATTTTACATGGATACATTTTCTTGTTTGATTACACATAACTACGACAGTGAATAAAAGGTGATAGTTATTTTCAGCTGGGTATGGTTTTTACGAGAGGCTTAGAAACAAAACTACACAGGACTAGAACGGATAACAAGTGTGTAAAAATGAGCATGGAGACATAATTGAAATAATAATTTTCAACTTGAGTCGATTTTTCAGTGTTTCCATAGATAAATCTCCATTGAATTGAAGGTTCATGTAGAGTAGTTTTTTCGGGATGCTAAGCGTTGCCACCTTTTGCGATATAGGATTCATGGATTCTGTAATAAATCATTCTGGGTAAAAAATCTCAACGACGATCCTCTTGAGTCAAAGGCATACCATCAACTCTACTAACAGCCTTCAGTGTTCGAAATAATAGTGATAATAATATAACATAGTCTTTTTTGAGAACCCCAGGAAATAATATAGCAGACTGGACTAATAAATTATTCAGTTGTAAGTGAAGACGTTGAGTTATACCACAAAGTCTCAACTCAAACAAAAGGTTTGCTTGGAAATCATCAAGATATGAGGCGAAGAAGACATTGACAGTAAAAGTGGTAATATTTGATTGACTACCATTTACAATGACTTCAGCATTATACGAAACATGGTCAAACGGTAGAAGACGAAAGATTTGCTAAAGGAATGTTTATTTTCAAGTTGGTTTCTCTATCTAGCACCATTCGCATAGATCTTTCGTGTTGTGCTACTTTTGGCCTACATATTGTGTTGCTTTCACGTCTCACATGTATCTCTTCATAACGCTGAATCCTTTGCTTTTTTTTCTCTGACGTCAAATCTATCTCCGTGCTATTTAATGTTTTTATGTTGATGAACATCTCGGTGGCGCGCGCCATAGTACGGTCGAAATTTTTTATATTTTTTTGTACAAACATAAATTCTTATGAAAGGAAACAGTTGCGCATAATGAAGAGGATATTCTGCTATCAGACAAGATTTTTCACAAAACGTTCCAAAAGTCATGACCAGTGTGATCCACAAAGTTGGGTGTGGGGATAGATACTTGCCAGTCACTTTGGATTGCAGTCGCACTATATATATCAGTAGTCATTGGATTCTATCTCAATGGCTGAACGGCCGGTCAGTGAACTTACCTTGTAACCTGAAAGTCCTAGGTTTGATCCTTAGTGGTGGGGGCAAGGGTTCCCACTGGTGAAGAGTCCTAAACCGGGGCAAAACGGCTGTCCAGTATTTCATGGTCTTAGTAGTTCTGTATATTAAGTTAGATCATGATCAATCCTGAAAAAAATAATAAACTAAAGTTTTCTAATTAATAACGGCAGAAATATGACAGCATCGTTTCAGCCACAACCAACTTTACAGATGAGGACTTGAAAACCAGGATCGGAAAGGCGAGGCACGCCTTCATTACCCTGAAGTCAGTTTTGAAACCTGTTGCACTCAGCACCAATGCTATATGGGTGAGAAACTTAGAGAAAGAGTCATAGAAAGCATTCTTAAATACCCACTGCAGACTTTTGTCAACAACTACCTTTCCTCCATACTGAAGATCAGATGGCCAGCCAGAAAGAATTAGCGGCAAGAAACTCTAGGGATGAACAAATTACGAACCCATTGCTCAACAAGTATCTCGAAGAAAGTGAAGACGGATAGAGTACATGCTGAGGAAACTGTGAAACAACGTCACCCGCTAGGCATACCCTCTAGTGGAACCTAGATGGGAATCGACGATGTGAATTTGGCTCTGATAGTGACATGCAGAAAATCGTGTAGGGATGAAATTGTTGTCAATTGTTGGGTTAGCTAAAAAGGACCTTTGAGAATAGGGAAAAAATGAATGGAGATATGCATAATAACGTTTCCTAATAGTTGCTTGTGCGTCGGTGGCACACTCACCGACCACGCATATGGTGCGGGCATCGACCCCCTGCCACTGACGCACTCCTTTTACCTCCCTCGCTAAGCCAGTAATAAGACTCATAAAGATGGAAGCTTGGGCATGAGACTAGCAACCCCATCCTGAAACAACAAACACCACTGCTACAAGTCTCTAGCTTGAAGCTGTATGTTCCACTGGGGATGTAAAGGAATTTTAAAAAATAGTTGCTCCCACTTTTTATGCGTTGTTTCTGACCTCTATATTATCCCTCACGTTATGATACAAAGCAAAAGGTTTATTCACAGGAATTTTATTTAAAAAAAAAAAGAAGGCAGAACACAATCCTCAAACTGATAACTGCGTTATTACTCTAAACGAAAATCCCTTATACACTTTTATTCAGTCACAAACAATGCTGGCAATCATTATTACTGTTCCACATACTGATACTACAATAACACAAGCAATCATAATAATAATAATAACAATAATAATAAAGAATGATATGTGATTAAAATCTATTTCGAATAGTTTCAAGTTTTGTTAGTTTGCTTGCTTGTTTGCTTTTTACGAAAACACTGCCCACACGTTTAAAACAGGGATCGGTGATATTCATTTATATTGCGTTACCATAGTAACCTGTAAATAAAACTCAGATAAACAAACACACACTATTTAACACCTTGAGTTAATTATTAATCGAAGGTTTATTTATTTCAGCAATTTCCTTTTTCGATATATATATGCATATATAAATATATATATGCTCACATATTTGTATAATATTCATTAAATGAAACCGCCCTAACGATAAAATACTTCGATAGCTTTGTTACAGTTAAGTTTTTCAATTTCATGTTGTTTTTTTTATATTCCATACTGGGTTGTCTTTTTTGTGCCTCCCTTTCAAATTTTGTTTGTTTGTTTGTTTCTTTTTTAAAAGTCAATCTATCCTTCTATCAGGAAATAGAAATAGATGAAAAACAAATAAGCACAGTTAAAACAGTTGACTCTCTCTCTCTGTCTTTCTCTCTATTTGTTTGTTATAATATGATAGAGGCTTTTTTCTTTAAACAGCCGATGTGAAAATTTCTGTTCAAAGAGCTATAATAAATGCAGGCTAATTAAAGCAACAAAGAAGAAAAAATGAAATCTTTACAAATGATGACATCATTTTTATGTATATATTTAATTGGGCAATTAGGGTGTAACCCTAGTGTCATGGGTTTAATAACGTAAACGGAGTTCTGTAGTCAGTCAAGTTTAGAGTATAGTCGGTAGGTCGGTTGGTCATCAAGTCAGGTGTCTTACCATAGTCACGCACTACGAAGTGATAGTTTATGGTTAGAGATAGTTGTAAGGAAGCTGTAGAACTAGATTACATACACACTTGTTGGCTCTGGTGAGTAAGGCGTATTTTGTAATTTTGATTGAAGTGATATTCTCTCTGAGATTAGAATCCATTTCGCTAACGTTTTAAAGCCGAAGTTATCGGCTTCCATTCTACTGCCTAAAACCATTTAGAAAACAGAAAGATTGAGCGAAGAAATATTTACTTTTCAATTAGATCCTCATCTTTGGCTCTACTCTAATATACACGTATAGCATTTTAATTACAATACAACAGTTTGCCAATCAAGTGGCGATAAGTTTGTTAACAATAATTAAACAGTGTCAATGGGTTAATAGTTAACGAAGAAAATCAATACAGATTTAAAAGGTAGAAATGGATAGAATAAATTAATTTTACAAGGATAACACGTAAATTAAAGATAAAGTGGTCAAAATAAATAATTTAGACAAATATAATTTTCATGGAGGATTTAATCAAGAGCTGACATCAGTTAGAGAACCACTGGAAAACCTGGGAGTATTGGACAGCTGTCCCAAACTAGGACGAAACAGCTGTCCAGTACTCCCAGGTTTTCCAGTGGTTCTCTAACTGATGTCAGCTCTTGATTAAATCCTCCATGCAATCAAACAAAATCCCTACAAAACCAATACTTGAAATATAATTTTATAGGTTTAGGGGGAGGGGGTGACACAGTCCTGTTTATCCATTCTTGTGACGATGGCCACGGTAGAGAAAGTGGCTGTACCAATTTCTTCTGAGAACACAGGTTTGGCTTCTTCATCTGGATTCCTATTGCTTCAGCTGTATGTAGAAGACGAACTCGTAAAGCAAAATTAAGATAAGTAAGAATGCGATGAATAATTTTAAATGCTGTATTAACGTCAACCTTATGCTCACTAGCATCTACAAGGTGTGCTAAAATAGAGCTACGAATAGATTTTGTTTGTCCCTTGCTTAACCATGCCGGATGATGTTCGGAAATACGATGATGAACCTGCCTAATTGTACGCCCAATGTAGCTGGCTCCGCAGCTGCAGTCAAACTGGTAGATACACATAGAGGAGGCGAATTTAGGTAGTTTATCCATATTTCTCGAACATAAAATAGGTGTGGTTGTAAAGAGACAACGTACCTCTGCTGCATAATAAGTTCTTTTAACTGCATTCTTCAGGCGCTGTTTTATTAATTCGCTGATGTTGTCACCGAGGAACTGAAATTTTATGAACATTGGTTTTTTCGGGACTGTGGCCATATTGACTCTCCTTGGAGCTGAATTTATATTTTTCTCAATGAATTTATCTGGATAGCCATTTTTTCTAAGTAATTCTCTAATAATCTTAAGCTCCTCATCGAGGCAGTCGTCTGAACAGATTAACCTAGCTCTATGAGCCAGACACTTCACGAGGTTACGTTTATATTTCAAAGGTACATTTGTGGTTATGAAAGATGAGAATGATGCAATAAACATCCTTGACAAGTTTAATGATGCACATTCAGCAATAAACTTTACCATAGAGAAAGAAAGTAATGACAGTATCTCATTCCTAGACGTCTTCATGGTAAGGAGAGAAGATGGCACACTAATAAGAAGTGTGTATAGGAAGCTGAAAAAACCAATGTTCATAAAATTTCAGTTCCTCGGTGACAACATCAGCGAACTAATAAAACAGCGCCTGAAGAATGCAGTTAAAAGAACTTATTATGCAGCAGAGGTACGTTGTCTCTTTACAACCACACCTATTTTATGTTCGAGAAATATGGATAAACTACCTAAATTCGCCTCCTCTATGTGTATCTACCAGTTTGACTGCAGCTGCGGAGCCAGCTACATTGGGCGTACAATTAGGCAGGTTCATCATCGTATTTCCGAACATCATCCGGCATGGTTAAGCAAGGGACAAACAAAATCTATTCGTAGCTCTATTTTAGCACACCTTGTAGATGCTAGTGAGCATAAGGTTGACGTTAATACAGCATTTAAAATTATTCATCGCATTCTTACTTATCTTAATTTTGCTTTACGAGTTCGTCTTCTACATACAGCTGAAGCAATAGGAATCCAGATGAAGAAGCCAAACCTGTGTTCTCAGAAGAAATTGGTACAGCCACTTTCTCTACCGTGGCCATCGTCACAAGAATGGATAAACAGGACTGTGTCACCCCCTCCCCCTAAACCTATAAAATTATTATTTTCCAAATTATTGTATTATTTTTCTGACTGCTTCATCTTTAACTACATGTTATCATAGTAAAATTAACTTATTCTAACCATTTCTACATTTGAAATGTGTGTGTATTGATTTTCTCCGTTAATTATCACCCCATTAACATTTTGACACTGACTAATTATTGTTAACAAACAAACATATGAGTGCCACTTGATTGGTAAATTGCTGTGTATTGTAATAAAACTGCTGTACGTGTGCGTCGGTGGTATAGTGGTTAGGACGCTAGCCGATCACTTCGATGGTCTGGGTTTCGATCCCCAGCCAATGGACTCCTTTACCTACGTCGCTAAGCCAGAAATAATGCTGGTAAAGATGAAAGGTTGGATATGAGGCTAGCAACCGCATCCTGTAAAATTAAACACTGCTACAGAAACTTCAAGCCACTAGCTTGAAGCCCTATGTTCCACTGGGGAACGTGAAGGAAAAAAATGTGTATATTAGAGTACAGCCAGAGATGAAGATCTAATTGAAAAGTAAATATTTCTTCGCTCAATCTTTCTGTTTTCTAAATGTCTAAACAGGGATTTTTCTACATTGAATATCATCTTTTTGTTAATTTACCTTCCATTCCCTCTTTTCATTTATTATATATAATTTATTTTGATACTTGTCTCCAGGGTCTTCCACTCACAACCAGTTTCTTTTGAAGGCCTTCATATAACGTAAGCTTAGTGTAAACATACTAATCTTCACACCGCCCTAGTTACAACTCTAATTATTATTTTTTTTTTGATTTACAGCTTGATTCCACACTGTATTTTTGGTACAAGTATGGAATTTTCAGCGTGGATATCGGTAGCCCAAATTTTGCAGGCCAACCATAGATATCAGGTGTGCGCCGGCGTGGGCTCGAACCCCGGACCATGTGCATGGTCGGCGAGAGTACTAACCACTGTGCCACCGACGCACATTTTTGAAATATTTCGATGACGTAAACAGCAACCCAAATTAATTTTTATTCTTGTTTGACAAACTTCATGTACACAGTCGATTACATACAATAGCTAACCGAATGAATTCTTCGAAAAGAAACTCTTCGTCGAAATGTTTATTCTTATTTTCGTGTTTTGATGGGTGCTTTTTAGTTGGTTAGCTTGCTATGGATATCGACAAAAAAAACTAGTCATCTTGATACCACTGAATATTCTCTCTATCAACAGTTGATCTAAGTAATTCATGCTCATCCTCCTCTGTGTATTTATTTATTGTTATTATTATTATTCCCTTGGGTTCCAAGTGGAACACAAGACTTCAGCAATACATCTCCACTTTGTTCCATTTCCTGCCATCCTCTCCACTTGGGTCAACAATTCCCCCCCCCCATATTCTCTCATCTCCTGCTCCCCAACGCGCAATCTCCTGCATAGTAGCTTCTCACCGACGGCTCACTCTATGCTTCCCATTCACATTCCGCTTGAGTGATGGCTTGCATTGCACTCAATATCATTCGATAGACTCCTCAATAGCGTATGCCCAATCCATCTTCATTATCTCCTACATATTTATTGAGCGATCGGCTCTTGGCTGATTTGTCCCCAGAAAGAGAGTTTCTTGTTGCTAATTCTTTCTGGTCGGTCGGCCAACCATTTAATCTTCAGTATGGGACCAGCCAGACAAACGGGCATCTGTTGATGAAAGTCTGTAACTTATTTGAAATCCCTTTTGTGACATGCCGAGTGTCTTACCCATAAGTCTGTTCTTCTATACAAGTCAGAAACTTCGTTTGGAATTATTTCTTCAACATAAAACTAGAGTGGTTGTGAAGAGACATTATGCCTCGACTTAACTTTCTCATGTTATTTTAGTCTCATATTTCAGATAGAATGATATTAGGATTTGCTTTAAATTCAAACAGTTGATTATATTTGTCAAGAAATCACCGATAGGCAATTAGACTTAGGAATCTCCTTGTGTAGCCTCAAAGAATTATTTCTTAAATGCACAATGAATGTTCACTTTGTCTTCAATAATTCTTACTATCGACAAGTAGATGGAATAACTATGGGTTCACCATTAGGCCCAATATTAGCTGACTTTTTTCTCGCAAAACTTGAAAATGGGAAATTAAAGGACATCATCAAGGAATTGGATATGTATTACCGATATGTCGATGATACATTTATCTTAGCTGATTGGAACGTTAACATAGACGAATTGTTGCTGAAATTCAACAACATCTACCCATCGCTTACCTTTACTTGTGAAGAGGAGCAGGAGAATAAACTACATTTTCTGGATGTCTTGTTAAGTAGGAGAGAAGATGGATCATTTGGGAAAAGTGTGTACAGAAAAAGCACATTCACGGGGCGATACACACACACACTTCCTTAGTTACGTGCCCATTAAATATAAAAGGAATGTTGTAAAATGTCTCGCGAGCAGTGCAAGAAAGATATGCACGGATGACCTCTTACAAAAGGAATTTGAATATATTCACGATTCCTTGACGGAGATGGGCTATCCGAGTAGTTTCATAAAGAAACATATGAAAACATCGGACAGAAAACCTGAGACTCTGACTGCACATAAGAAAACTCTGTTTATTAAGTTACAATTTAATGGTGACTTATCAAGTGAGATTCTATTCCAAAGACTTTCAAGGATTATACGGAGAATGTTTTACGCAGCACACCTATCTTTGTCATTCTCTAGCCTACGAATGATTGGGACGTAAACGAAGGATAAGCTAGATAGTTTTACCATATCTATATGTATTTATCAAAATTCAACTGCACATTCGGTAACAGTTATGTTGGTCGCACTACTAGACATCTTAGCCAACGTGTTAGTGAACATCTCCCATCGTGGTGGTTTGGCAAAGGACAGACAGAAACAATCCGTAGCTCAATTTTGTCACATTTAGTTGGTAGTAGTCATGTAGTCGAGAAAACGAGAGCCTTCAAAGTAATTCATCGTATCCCACCGAATCTTTCCAATAGACTTTGTATTCGTCTACTGCACACAGCTGAGGCGATAGACATTCGAACTATTAAACCTAAACTATGTATTCAAAAGAAGCTCGTACAGCCATCATCCTCCCTGGTTGGCCTATTAAGACATAACCAACTAATGACTTCTACACCACCCCTTATTTATATTAACAACCCCTTTCTTATCATCCCTTAATCTTATCTGCATTATAAACGTGTTTCATTTCCTTCCCTTACAATCTAACATTACTTAATCGGTTCATTTGTTTTTACTAGCCTTTATCGACTACTTTTACCTGAACAATTGTTTGCTTAATCATACTGTTTTTCATTATTCGTGTTATCTCAAATTGCCTCACTTTTTCATCCTTATTATTCATAAAGACCATTATTATTATTATTATTACTATTATTAATATTATCATTGCTACTATTATGACTAATTGTACAATTTATATTCACCATCTTATTATCCTATAGACAAAAACACCATGATTGGTTTATATTTGAATTTTTATTTGTAAAGTTATGTGTGTATATTAGAGTAAAGCCTGATGAGATCTAATTGAAACCACAATATTGTTCGCTTATGCAGGTGTTGTTCTAAAATTTTAATATGTCAATATTTAATATATTAAATTCAATATTTAACTTTTATTCTCGTTTTCTTTTTTCTCTTTTTTTCCTTCCTTTTTGTATTTGATAGCACTGCGTTTATTACCGTATAATCAATTCATCTATGAAGCACGTTGTCAGTGTCGTCAGCAAATGTATCGCGTTGGTTTAATTAACTCTTATCAGGAGGCGTTGACCGACTACAGGTTATCACTTCTGGCCAGTACTGTGACAACTCAGTAAATAGACTAGTTATTTCATGGTCCGTTTCAATATGATCTTGGATAATAATAGATTATACAATCTATACGAAATCATTCATAAATATCTCGAAGTGATTGAATTCTGCTCGATGAATATCCTCATTAGCTACTTTTGCTTTGACATACTCTAAATTCTTGTATTTATAAATGCTTACAAATGACTGTACTCAGCATTTTTCATACAAGTTTAATAAATCTATTTTGTAAATAAATGTTAATAATGTCTACTACGATTTGAATTCATTCCACCATTTCTTAACTGTTAGACATTAGTTATACATTGAAACAAAACTTCGTATCAGTGGCTCATTGGTAAAGTACTCGCCAAACACGCGTCAAGTGGTCTAGGGTTCGATTCCTGACGGACACAGTCCTAAAACTTTCTTGTGAGGCGTTAGGCCACCAGTCCAGCTCTGTGAAACTATAGAGACCAGCCTTGAAGCCTAATTGTTCCACTCGGTATTCAAGGAAGTAAAATAAATAATAATAATAATGATAATCAAGACTATTCACTATGGAAGAATAGAGAAGATTAGTAGACCAGAGAGATGATTTTGATGTGATTCTATATTCTCTAAGTTGAATTGTCTTAACTGTGCAAACTTGAATGTGAAGACAGCTTATTTGAATACTCCATGAAAGATAGAAGTATATTTTCTGAAAACCTTTCTTGTGATTGGTTGTTGATTTGCTTCAATATTGATCGTTTTTATTGACAATAAAGACCAAAAGACCTAATAGCAAAGGAAAACAAGATCAACACCGACAGATGTCTACCCTTTCAACTCTGTGATCATGGATAAAAGCTAGCTGTAAAAAGACTCGACACGCATTCTTTCATATCAATGAATGTATAGAATTACGGAGAAATTTTGAGAAGCAAAGATACAACTACGTCATTCATGAAAACTTCTGAATAAGTTAACTTTATAATAAAGTTTTCATTGAAGATGTTGTCTACAAAGATAATGGGAGCTTTTTAGTTAAACCATCTTGTTCATAAGAGACCACCGTATCTAAACTATCCACTGTTATCTTTGTTGACTCAAAACCCAGTTAATCATCTCTCATATTGTCAGTGAACACTAAAACCTTTTGATTGGACACTAGTCAGTAACTAGTGTAATGTGTCTGTCAAGTCCTATCTTCTCTGCAGACTGAATTCTATCAGTCAAGTTTGCAGTATGGCCACGATGCCACTAGGTGGCTCACCATCACGGTGCACTGTGAATTGTTGGTATGAGGTGGTTGGAGGCGATAGGCCACGGAAAGCCTTGCCTGACCTAGCATTCGTGCTAGTTGGCACTCATCGGCAAGGAGTATCCTGTGGCCGATTGCCTCCAGTCATCTAATAGGAACACTAAAACTACTGAATAGTGATCTTGCAGTTGATCCCTAAAGCTTACTGAGTTGAGATTCAAGCCTTAGAATGTTTTAATCGAATTTCCCATGGAGATATTAAGGGAGTGCTTTGCTTCTGAAGGGCAGTAAACTAGGAGGAATTGCAAAGTTGCTTAGCTTTCCTAGATATCTCTCAATGAAAACAATCTACCCTGGAAGTGGTTATTAGTTAAATTTATTTAGGTTCTCTTGCCTAGTGTGTCTGAGATGAGATCAGCGTCTAAATGTTTACTACCTTCTTTCAAAAAATTGATTAATGAACAAAGAGTATCTTTCGATAACTTCATCAGATCCTATAGTTTTGTATCCATAGTAATTAACAGGCTATCTCCTTTTGTCTTTAGTAACATATTTCGCTTGCATAATTTATTCATACAGTTAAATAAAGACTTTTTCTTAATAGCATATTAGACTGTAACTTTTATTTCATAGAAGCTATGTAAGATAACCTCCCTGAAGCTTTGATATATATATATATATGTTCAACTATTTGATTTTGGATCATAAAACAAAACTCCTTTTCGTGAAACATTCGAACTAGTTATCACTAGAATTTCGATAAAACGCTCTATCCACTGAGCGACAACACTCAGTCACAAACTCTGTGTTCCTCAAACATTGCTGTTTTTGCACATACGTCATGTTGTTTGGCGATACATAATCGTTTGTCAGAGAACATCAGTCCTCCAAAAAATTGTAGAAGTTGTTAAAAGCTGGGAAGGCCCAAAGAGCAGACAGAATTCACTCAGAAGCACTGAAAAAGGATCTGACAACCTCATCCGATATACCCATGCCACTAACTCAGAAGGTTTTGACGGGAAGAAAGGCAACTACTCATTGGAAGAAGGATGACTTAGGCCTCCGAAAGAACTGGCGCTGTATTATACTGTTGTCCACCTCTAGCAGAACATCAAGCTACATCATCCCAAAAGGACTATAAAAATTCTCTGCGTGCAAAGCTCTGCGCCAAACAAGTTGGATTCACCAAAAGTAAATCATGTGCAGCCCAAGTTGTAATGCTATACATCATCAACAAAAATATCATAGAACGATAGTCAACTGTCTCTCTCTCCCTCTACCTCAATTTTGCTGACTATGAAAAAAGCCTTCAGTAGCGTCGGCCGTGAGGTAATTTGAAAACCGCCTCAACATTGCGTAATGCACTACCGCAAAAGTTTACAAACCTCACTCAGCAACCTTCATGGTGATGCTTTATTTCAAGTGATTGACGTTGGAAAGTTCAGTGAAGTCACTGAAGTGGAGAGCGGAGTAGGAGAGGGCTACCTACCAGACAGAAGACAGGCATAGGTTGGATCTAAACGAAGACTCGAAAATATCTGGGATTCGAGGATGACTGATATCTAAGGTTGCAAAAAACCTTGATGATATACTGGCGAAAACTGACAAGATGGAAGAAGATCAAGTGAATACACGATAAGCGACAAAAAACCTGGCCAATGAAGTAACTAACAACCGATAGGCCACCAAATCTGTCGAAGGAAATTGAAATGCAATGAACATACTATGAGGGTCAGCGAGGCGTTTGGAGTAAACACAGGAGTCAGACAAGGATGATTATTATCACCAGTGATATTCCTAATTGTGGTGGACAGGATTATGCATCAGACAGTGAGTGGAAAACGAGAAGACAAGGATATTCTGAACCGACCGACGTGAAGAACCTAGAAGACCTGGATTTCGCGCATGGATGATTTATGTTTGATGTCACTGTCACAGAATCGAAGACTTACAAGCGAAAACCGACCGACAAACTGATCGAAGAAGCAGACAGTGAAGACTGGACTCCATGTGAACATAGACAAGACGGAGGTGATGAAAATAACCAACCAACAACAACAGCAGCAACATCCAGCGCCAATCAACATCAACGGGAGGGATTTGAAAGAGGTTACTTCACTCCATTCACTTGTCATCTAGGGAGCACTGTCTCAACTACAGGAAGTCGGAACGAACGAGGATGTCAAATCGAGCGAGAATCGGGAAGGCGAGAAACAAATTCACCAACCTGAAATCAAACTGGAAATCTTCGTCACTCAACTCAGCATCAACAACAAAATTCGGTCGGATTTTCAATACAAACAACGTGAAGTCAGTCAGTTCTTCTTTATGGATCAGGAACTTGGCAGGCGGGTCACAAAGAATATTTCCAACAACCTCTTTCAGACCTTCATCAACCAATAACTGTCTTCGCTGGTTCTATACTGAAGATCAGTGAGATGGCCAGGCCGGAAAAAATCACCAACTACGGAAACTATGGGAACAAACAAAACGAGAGCCAATCGCCCAACTACAGCAAATATGCAAGAGAAAGTGGATTGAGATGTATTGGACACCCGTGGCTGACGAGGCCGCCGCTGGGCGACATCGCGCGCGCGTCAGGCCATCGCTCGAGTAGAACCAGGCCGAAAGGGAAGCGGAGAGTGGGACGTCGGTGCAAGGGTGGGTGACATAGAGGAGGAGATCGTGTGAAGAGGAGGAGTTGAAACAGTATGGACTAACTAACATGTATGCAGGTGAAAAGTACAGCAGAAGGAAGACAGAAGTGGCAAGTGGAGACGTTCATTTGAAGCCCTATGTTTCACTAGAAACCCAAGGGAACAGTAATAACAATAATAATACTATCAGGGGACTGCTGAGTGGCACTATGTGCCAGGTAGACACAGAACTGAGTGTAGTGGAGATATGCTGCTGAATGAATTGATTAAAGGGAGTCATAACTTATAAATAGCAATATATATGTATATATATAAGCTATAATATGCTAATAAAGACGGCCGGCTGAAGAAAAACTTACTTATTCTTTAATATGTATATTTATATATGTATTAAGTGTACTTTATTTTCAAATACAAAAAGAAGGATAAAGAAAATGAGGTGTTTAGCAACGAGATATATATATATGTATATATACCCAGCTCGTAGCAAAAACTTCCTATCCCCTGATGATAATGATAACACACAGAGAAAACAATGGCGGAATACTCGAAAAAGAATTCAATCTGTCAGTGAAAACATAATCAACTTGTTTGAATCAACATAACTTCTGTAAATCTTATAACATAAACTAGAAAACATACTGTATGTGTAGGCAGATTGAGCTAATCACAAAAAAAGAAGAGTAAAGAGAGAATACTAAAATTCAAATGTAATTGAAGAGTACACTTCAATTGAAACCATTGAACAGTCCATATTACTTTTCTACTTTTAATACAAATAAACAAAGAAGCTTTTGCTTATACAAAAAAAAAATAAAATTGCAGAGAAGTAGATTAGGCTTTCTTTATTAAAATTTCACTATTTTTATGTGTACATTTTTACTTTAATACAAATATGTTAAACACCTGTCACGTACGTGTAGACATGTTTTGTTTTACTGAAGCTGTTCAATATGTTCAATATGCATCAGTTGACAAAAAAAGAAAGAAACAAAGTCATATTTAGAAATATTCACTTTGACAATTAAGATTTTTGTCTGTTTTGTATCAGTAACTATTAGTTGAATCATAGTTATTTCCTTAAACGTCGGTGTTTATTTTTTTTCTTGTTTAAATTATCTAAAATAGACCGCAATCTTTTAAATTTGATTTAATAATCACATCTATGACAGCATCGAATACAACTCTAATATTATTATTGTCTGTAGCACAAGTAAAATGTGTATAAATTGTTTTCGTTGTTTTTCTACGATTAACATCTTCAAATTTTTCACGAATATAATTTGATGCCTCTTCATAAGTTTGTCCACCTGTATACTCAGGGAAGCAAACAGTTAACGGTGATCTGGCAATTTTTTCAGCGAATAAATCTTTTTTATTTAAAAACAAAATTATACTAGTTTCAACAAACCATTGACTGTTGCATATTGAATCGAATAATTGTAATGATTCATGCATACGATTTGTAGTTTGATCTTCAGCAAGTTTTAAATCATATTCAGACATTGCAACAATAAAAAGGATGGCTGTTACACCTTCAAAACAATGCAACCATTTTTTACGTTCAGCACGTTGTCCACCTAGTTTGGAAGGAGACGCAGAAGAAGAATATAAAAAACAGAGAAAAGATTATTCTATTATCTGATTCTGTGAAAAATTATTAGATCAATCTTAAGAATTATCATAAAAAGACAAAAATAAGTTTTCCAGTCTTACTGAACATTTGGATATCGGTAGCCCAAATTTCGCAGGCCGACCATAGATATCAAGGTGTGCGCGTGGCTCGAACCCCGGACCATGTGCATGGTCGGCGAGAGTCCTAACCACTGTGCCACCGATGCACTAAAGGATCTGAAAATTATACTTAATCAATACTGCCTCTTAAAGAAGAATTTCGAGTTACTCTAAACTATAGTGATCCGAGCTGAACGGATGTAATAATGATCTACGACATGCGGGACGTATGAAGATGTTAAAGTTAGAATCGGAAAGGCGAGATACACCTTCATCAACCTGAAACCACCGAAAATACCCATTGAGTCATGAGTCCCGGTGGGTGCGTACTGATGAAGAGACCCAAACTAGGACGAAACAGCTGTCCAGTACTCCCAGGTTTTCCAGTGGTTCTCTAACTGATGTCAGCTCATGATTAAATCCTCCATGCAATCAAACAAAATCCCTACAAAACCAATACTTGAAAGAAAATAAAAGACAAATTCAGCGAAGAAAATTTTCCTTATCGACGAAATCATCTTCAGAGACTGGGTGTACAGTCGTATTTATACTTACAAAAATATATATAGTGGCCTATAATTGAGTAATAGGGAAAGGGCTGACATAATTGATATAATTACTCAGGAGTGGCTTTAGAAGTGAAAATTTAAAGTTGTAAATTAAGTGGTATTCGACGGCACAAAGACAGAAATTTCATAAGGTTAGAATTTCTATTCAGTGAGTATAAAGGTAGTAGTTGAGTGTCTGTCAATTAAACAAGTGTGAAGAGGGTGTAAAAATTTACAAAAGGAGCATATGAGAGTGATAATAATGAATTAATTATTAAAGCAAATGCAAACTAAAAGTAAAATTAAAAAAGAAAAAATCGAAATTTTTTTACAGGGAACGACTAGTGAAGAGGTTAAGACCAAGGTAGAAATAAGAGACTGGACCAACTTTTTCTGTATACAGAGTTCAGGGTTGTATTGACGAATCACTAGCGCCTCCGCCATACACAAATGCCGAAACCTGACGTCCTATGTACCATTTGGCTTCACTTTATAGATGATCTTCAAAGACGACTCTGATGGAACTAAGTGGCCTGAATTCACCAATTGCTCGAGAATTGACCTAGTAACTGTCTTGCTAACCATGCCGGAAAATGTTCAGAGATGCGTTTGGAAAGTGTGTGCTTTGTGTTGGCGGCCAATATAACTAGCTCCTCACGAGCAGGTGAATTTATAAACATAGATTGAGTTTCCTTTTGCTTTAATAATTAATTCACTATTATCACTCGCATATTCTCCTTTTATATATTTTCACACTCTTTTCACACTTGTTTAATTGACAGACACTCAACTATCACCTTTATACTCACTGAATAGAAATTCTAACCTTATGAAATTTCTGTCTTTGTGCCGTCGAATACCACTTAATTTACAACTTTTAATTTTCACTTCTAGAACCTGAAACCAGTTTGAAAATCATTTCTCCATTCACTTGGCCAGTAGAAACAACAAGATTAGGATACTATTCAACACAAATTTGAAGTCAGTCAGTCAGTCAGTCAGTTCTTCTATACAGGTCAAAAACTTTGCCAGCTTGTCGCGAAGAGGATTTCCAACAGCTTGTTGTAGAATTTCATCAACAACTACCCACTTCGCTGGCTGATTCCATACTGAAGATCAAATGCTCAGCTAACCGGCCAGAAAGAATCAGCAATAAGAAGCTCTGACTGGCGACAAACCAGCAAAAATGTGTAGGAGAAAATAGAGATGGATCGAACATACTTTCAGTAGGCCATCGAATGAAATCGCGCGTCAACCAGGCCACTTGTTCGAGTGGAATTCAAATGAGAAACGATGAATGGGTTTTCAGTGGAAGTGTGACATGGAGGAGATCGTGTGGTGGATAACAGATGAAAAATTATGGGCAACCTTGGAGTTAGGCAGCTGAAGGCGACAACAGAGAAAATATAGCACAGTGGAAATGTATTTTTGAAGTCTTATATTCCACTCGGAACTAAAAAGGAATAATAATAATAACAATAAGTAGTGATCTTGATCAATCAGTCAGTCAGATGAGTCCAAATTATGGATACAGTTCACCAATTACTTTGAAGGACAAGCAAGAGTAAACAATAGACACCAAAATCAAATGATTCTGATTTGATCAATCAGATATCTCAGCATTACAAATGGATGCTAGTCATAATTCTCATTGGAAATGTCTCCTAGATTTGATTTTTGTCTTCTCTATGGAAAATGTGTTGATAAGGAGGAATAAAACATGTATATATGTGGAAAGATAATGACTCCACAGAAGTATTGCCAGGCTATTGATGGTTATACATTCAGATCCAGCCACTGTGTATGAAGAAGTCTGTATAAGTTGGTAAGTCGTACTTAATTGGTGATTCTTTTAGACACTTTCTTCTCGAAATCAAAGCTCTCTCTTAGTAATATACTGCGTATATGCAACCAGTATCTGCTACAGCTGGAAAAATAGAGAATATATATATATATATATCTTCGTCACTCAGCCAGCATCAACAACAAAATTCGGTCGGATTTTCAATACAAACAACGTCAAGTCAGTCAGTTCTTCTTTATGGATCAGAAACTTGGCAGGCGGGTCACAAAGAATATTTCCAACAACCTCTTTCAGACCTTCATCAACCAACAACTGTCTTCGCTGGTTCTATACTGAAGATCAGTGAGATGGCCAGGCCGGAAAAAATCACCAACTACGGAAACTATGGGAACAAACAAAACGAGAGCCAATCGCCCAACTACAGCAAATATGCAAGAGAAAGTGGATTGAGATGTATTGGACACCCGTGGCTGACGAGGCCGCCGCTGGGCGACATCGCGCGCGCGTCAGGCCATCGCTCGAGTAGAACCAGGCGGAAAGGGAAGCGGAGAGTGGGACGTCGGTGCAAGAGTGGGTGACATAGAGGAGGAGATCGTGTGAAGAGGAGGAGTTGAAACAGTATGGACTAACTAACATGTATGCAGGTGAAAAGTACAGCAGAAGGAAGACAGAAGTGGCAAGTGGAGACGTTCATTTGAAGCCCTATGTTTCACTAGGAACCCAAGGGAACAATAATAATAAAATAATATACAACAAATGTAGTAGATAAACTTCTTTGTAAATTAAGTACCACTTTTCACCTGAGATACACACAAATTCTATCGGAAGAACTTGGAGTCACTAAAAGTGGTGTAAAAAGAACTAACTTCTTAATTAAGTCTGAAATGCAGAGGCTGAATGTATTATATAACCATAAATTCATATCCTGCAAAAATCCTTCTAATATGTGGAAACTATTTAAGGAAATCACTGGTGGTAAGCAGATAAACAATATTCCGTATTCTTTTGGTGTATGTACTCTTAACAAATCTTTTATTTACTCTCCCTCAAATGCCATGCTTCCCAGCATCACTTGTGTTAATAATAGCCCCTTTCCAGGTTTTAACACAAATGATGTTCAAAAGTGCCTCAAGTCTCTAAACCCTTCCCAGAGCTTAGGTCCAGATTATGTACCCAGTATTATTTTTAAAAAATGTTCTGATATTCTGTGTCACCCTCTTACTGATCTATTTAACAAATCTTTTTGCGGTAATATTGTGCCTGCCGTTTGGAAGGACATTAAAGTTGTACTTATACCTAAATTATCTACTGGAGCATGTGTCAAATTTAGACCCATTGCTATTACCTCTCCTTTTTTGAAAACTATGGAGAAATTACTTTTACTCAGTCTTGTACCTTCGCTTAAATCCTTTAATGACCATAAACAATTCGCCCATAAGCACAGTAGAAGCACTTTAGATGCAGCTGCCGTCTTATATCATAACATTGCTTCCAGACTAGACAAGGGGGCTAAATTTGTTCGTTGTGCCTTCCTAGACTATACATCTGCTTTTGACTCAGTCCCTAGGGAAATCTTATTAAATAAACTTACTACAAGTCAAACAGAATGGTGGACTGTTAACTGGTTACATTCCTATTTCTCAGAAAGAAAGCAGTACACAGTGTATAAAGGGAAGTCTTCCACTTCATTGCCTACTGAAGCTGATGTCCCTCAAGGCGCTGCCCTTTCTCCTTTCTTTTCCTTTATTCTTAAATGACTTGCCTCACTCTGATGAAATAAACTTTGTGAAGTACGCTGATGATTTAACAGTTTCAATGGCAGTTAACTCCCAGCTAGATTGCACCAAAATAAATAGCTTTCTGTCGGGAGTCAGTAAATGGTCTGAGTCTAACGGTCTTAAACTGAATCCTTCTAAATGTTAATTTCAGCTTAGGATGTAAAAGACAATTAAAAGAAGTCGTCGATTCTCATGACAGTTGTAAGATTGACGACAGTGATATAGGAATTAAATCAGAAATTAAGTATCTTGGACTTATTCTCTCTTCTGATCTCTCCTGGTCTTCCCATGTCTTAGCGATCTCCAGTAAAATATTCCGCCTGACATTTTACATTAAGAAGTTAAGACACTCGGGTATAACTCAACCAACCCCTCCTCTTACAGTTCATAAACTCTTGCATCCTACCTAATCTTCTTTGTTGTTCACCCTTATTCTTTCCTGGTTTGCTTAAAAAGGACTATGTCACAATTCGAAGAATGCTGAAGACTGTCAGTAGGGTGAGTGGTGTCCCAATGGACCACATAGTTAACATCGTTGTCGATAGGCACTTGACTTCGTGCAATAAATTTGCTAGAGGGATTTTGTCTGACATGGAGCATCCACTTTGCCCTCAGCTTTCACCTTGCATCTCCTCAGGTAGAACAAGAAGTGACTTCAGAAAACTGTATGCTCGCTCGTCTAAGTATAAAAATTCTATGATACTATACTTGGTACGTATTTTATGTGATGAAAATAGTGTCAGGCAAGAATTAACTAACCTTTTTTCATCTAGTAAATAAACAATTTCTCCATCCATCCACCTATATACCTTCAAGTTTTACTTTTATTATTTCTATTATATTTATGGTCCTGTTGCTTCTTTGTTTGTTTTACTCTCATAATTGCAAACACCAACTTATCTCTATGAGTGCTGTAATCTTTGTTTTTCCCCTCACCATATCATGTAAAGAGAGAACATTATATTCAATATTTTCAAACATGCTAGGATGTCTATACCGCATTGACAATACTGTGTGAAACAAGCCCACAGTAATTTTCACTTGTATTATTATTATTATTACCATAGCTGTTATCATTATTATTAATGTTTCCATTTTATATACTGCATATTTTTGACATTACCCCTATTGTAAACGTGGAGAATTTTCTGTGTGATTAATTGTATTTATAATTTGAGGAAATTAGATGCAATATTGTGATTAATGCTGAAAATTCCATTCTGTATCACAAGTACTGTTTTTGGAATGAAGTAAATTATTATTATTATTAGAAAAGAGGATTACAGTAGTAAACTGGTCATGAAACAGGATGATTGGTTTGCCCTACCACTAAAGACCTCAATAAACAACTAGAAAGTTTCTTTGAAGCATATATAAAAATGTTACCCTGTATAACTAACTAATTTTTAACATTACAAGCTTCAAGCTTGAGATCTGAGGTTTTAGTAACTGTGATGCTATCCCCTTTTATGAGATGGGATCTCTAGCCCCACGCCAAACCTTCTGTCATCACTGGTTTTTCTAGTAGCTATGAAAAATGTATAGTAGTGCATCGGCCGGAAGGGAATTGAACCACTCCGGACCTCATTTTGGGTTGGTAAGCACTCTGCTACTGAACCACGGATGCACTGTTCCAATTGTACTATCATTTAATATATACTGTTTTCTTCCCTGTGCACTGTTTGGAATGTGATAACTTTAAATGATGCCCTTTTATGATTTGTCAACCAGCTAACTAGTTGATGCATCCAACTGAAAGATTTATTGATTTAACTTGTCCCTTTGAGATAAATTTTTAAGTGTTGGTTTAGGGACGAAACAGCTGTCCAGTACTCCCTGTTGCTGGTTTTCAATGGTTATCTAAATGATATCAATCCGTGGTCTAACTCAAAAAAACAAATCAACCATTGAAAATTAATCTGATGCTCGCTAGTGACTTGCGGCAAGATTGAGTTTCCTTGGAGTTCCAGTGAGAAGTCATGACCAGTGAGGTCCATCGAGTGGAGAGTGAGGATGGATTTCCCCCCCCCCCACTGACATTGTTCGACGGTTGTGCTGAAAATCACGATTCGGTAGAAGTTAAAATACATGGATTGACCATTGAGGAGTCAGGTCCCAATGACTAAAATTCCATACAAGTTAGCTTGCCTTGTAACCGGAAGATCCTGGATTCGAACTCTGTTGGTGAGTGCATACTGCTGACGAGTTCAAAACTAGGTATATGAAACAGCTGTCCAGTACTCCAGCACTGCCTTTAGTATGCTTCTTGGCATATTCCAACTTTTGACTATGCAATTCTGTGCAAAGCCCCACTAATTATCATATGATGTCAGCTCAGAGAACACTATCAATTGCTAATTCTATTTATCTAACAAATAAATTAGTATAGAACTATACCATTATTTTAATATATTCGTTTTCATTTAAGCTAGTAATAAAACCAGCTTACATAATTACTACGAACAAAACTGAACGTGCTAATAGGAGGATATTAACAAGAGTTCCAGTCGAAGATTTTCTTATTCCTTTACGTTCCCTGTGAAACTTAGGGCTTCTCGTTAAAGCGGTGGCCTTAATTTTTATGGGATGGGGTTGCTAGCCTCATGACCAACCTTCCCTCTTTACCAGTCTTATTACTGTCTTGGCGACGTAGGTAAAAGAGTCCGTTGGCTGGGGATCGAAACCCAGACCATCGAAGTGATCGGCGAGCAGTCTACCTCTGTGCCACCGACGTACACAGAAGATATTCAATAGAAGATACTAACTAACCGGTTTCACACTCTGTCCTTTGAAATTTCATTAGCGGTTTTGCTACTTTTATGCATTAGGACTGTTAGTCTTACTTCCAACCTTCCATTTCATCAAGTTTCATCATCAGGATAGTAAACCAGGGAAGTTCTCAGAGTGTATCGATCATGAATCAAACCCGGATCATTTGCGTGATTGGCAAGCACCCGAATGAATTTATTATTATCAAAATAAATTAACTAAAACTTTCCAAAAGTACAAATTTCCACATTTCAAACCAGTGTAGTTAGTGTGTGTGTATATAAGGAGACATTGATCGACACAAAAATACAAATTAGCAGAGAGAGAGATTTGACATCAAAGAGAGGAAGCGGACGTGTTTCGAGGAAAGACATAGGAGATACGAAAGAAGACAAAGATACTTTTGTCACACTGAATGTCTCCTTACATACTACTGATGAGTGTCGTCAGTAGTACACGCCACAGCAGCAGTCAAAAGCAACAAATTTGTAGTTGTACACCGCCTTTAAGGAGGCATCAAGTCATCATTTATTTACCTGGGGTTCTGGTGAGAAGTCGTGACCAGTAGGGTGCAGCTGGTCGGGTGTGAGGACAAATACTCGCCATGGATGACACTGACTAGCGGCCGCGCTATGTCTTGAATTGGCAGAAGTTAGAATTCATGCGCTGGCTATTGGATCGGGTCCTAGTGGCTTAATGGTATACGAACTCGCTAGCCTTGTAACCAGAAGGTCCTGGGTTCAATCCCCATGTCGGTGGGTGCTTACTGATGAAGGGTCCCAAACTAGGACGAAACAACTGTCCAGTACTCCAGGTTTTCTAGTGGTTCTCTGACTAATGTCAGCTCATGATGAAATCTTGCAAACCAACCAAATCCCTACAAACCAACACTTGAACATCATTTATTGTCTGTCTCATAAGATATTACCTAAGCAATATCCAGAGTATAGATGGGTGACGCTATGGATTACTGACTGATGGCCGTTTGAATACCACCCATATCAACCAGTACTACTCGCTAGCTAACCGGCTAGATCAAAATGATCTTAATACTGAATGACCATTTCGCTTGTTCGGTTCCCAGAGCTAAGTGGGACCAGGCAGACCACTTATAAGGTAGATATATCAAACGAGAGAAATGGCTGTTGAAGGATGAAATAACTTCACTCTGGCTGACTAGTAAGCATTACGGGTTGATATGATTAGTATCCAACTACTAGTATCACTTTATCAGCAGTATATGGTGAGATGCATTTATGTTCGCTTTCTTGATTACCAATAAATTATATCAACCAGATCACATATTTTGTGATCTATCTGAATGATTCTGACTTCTAAAAGAAACCTTGCTGAAATTTCAGCAGGAAGTGCGTAATATTAGATAGTTGGAGGCAATCGGCCGTAGGAAGCCTTGCCTGACCTAGGTTTCGTGCTAGTTGGTACTCACAAGTCAGCAAGGCGTATCTGCAACCTTGAAGGAACTCATCTCCCTCCTGAGATTCAAACCCGCGTCACCCAATGAGCTATTCGAGCTCGCGATTAACCTCGTGTAGGACTGTAGTGGATATTTTGATTGGACACTAGTCAGTAACTAGTGTGATGTGCCTAGTCCTTCCTTTGGTGTAGACTGAATTCTATCAGTCAGTCAGGTTTGAAATGTGGCCACCATGCCACTAGGTAGCTCGCCATCACGGTGCACACTGATTTGATGATATTAGATGGTTGGAGGCAATCGGCTACCGGAAGCCTTGAACCTTGGAAGTGCGTAAATTGCCGATTAACTGAGGATTAACTGACAAACTGAGAATTTCATTTAATGTCCCTGACTGAATACACCTCACTTATGAGGGATATGCCATATTCAAGTTTGATGACAGATTCGTGCCAGTTAGATAACCATTGAATACCCGGGGTACTGGATAGCAATTTCGCCCTAGTTTAAGACTCCCCCCCTAGTAGCACATACCTAAGAGGCTACCACAGATCGAACCCAAGACCTACAGATTACGAGGTTAAGTTCCTTGACCAATTATTCAACCATCTGACTGGGAATCGAACGGCCAGCCAATGAATTCTAACTTCTTTCACTTCACTATTTTACCACGACCTATATGTCGAGCTGAAAAAAAAGAAAGATAAACCTTTGCTCATGTATTACTCGTACATCTAAAAAAAACATGTCCACCCATACATAATAAAACCTTCTATAACTTAACCCCACCTCAGCCTTTCAATCAGCTAAAAAGGGCTTTAGGTGTACAAGTGCAGGTTTTCTGTAATTGTTGACAGTATTGCTTTAAGCCTATATTTTGTAACGGATATCACCGTTTTTTTATATCAAGGCAATATATATATATATATATATGACCTTAACTACCTCAAAATAATTTCTATTTGAAGTAAAAATAGAGAACGAAATGATTTAGAGCAAAAGAAAGAATGAAAGAAACGTTGTTTTTTTTTGGTTAAGGCCCATCTAGTTTAGAATTCAATAAATGAGTATAAATGTATAGAAAACTGCCTGAAAGACGAATGTGTTGAATATAGTAGTATCAGAGTTAACTTCTTTTTTAAAAAGTACTGTGTTCGCTTCTCTATTCTTTTTTCTTCTACCTGAAAATAGGTTAAAATCAGATTTCCTTTTTATTTTAAGGTGTGTCATTTGTTATAGTAAGTAGTATTATGAAGAAATGGCTTATCACTAAGTGTATATATATATTTCAAAGAAATCAAGGCAGATTTACGTGAAGAATTAGGCGCCTAATAGCAAATATATTTTTTGTTTAAAATTTATACTGGCTGCAAAACTTGAAAGTATTCAACATTAGTTCGAGAGGGTGTGCCAACTTCGCAGTCATAGAATAAGGAATGGATACAATAAGAGTGTGAAAATTCAGGCTTTCTGAAGAAATTTCCAAGTGTGTTGGTTTGTAGGGATTTTGTTCAGATGGTTGGAGGATTTCACTATGAGCTGATATCGGTTAGAGGACCATTAGAAAACTAGCTGGGAGTACTGGAGAGCTGTTTTGTCAGCCTAGCTTAGGACTCTCCTACAGTATGCATCCACCACAGGGGTTCGAACTCAGGACTTTCTAGTTGCAAGGCGAGCTAGCTCATATACCATTAAGCTACTGGGACTCCTATCCAATGGTCGCGCTATGTTGTGAATTGGCAGAAATTATAATTCATGGCTACCATCCCAGTGGCTTGATGGTCTACGAGCTAGATCGCCTTGTAACCAGAAATATCTTCAGTTCGAACCCTGATGGTGGGTGCTTACTGATGAAAAGTTACAAACTAGGTTGACGAAGCAGCTGTCCAATGCTTCCAGGTTTTCTGAAAAAAAAACAAAAAGTAGTGTCTAGTATTCGTTGACTTTCAATGCTTCTTCGCATAACTTCGATTCATAACGAGAATTACTTTGAAACTAGTAGATTTCTTATAGTTCATGAATAATTCCTCCTATAAACAAGTAGTTCGGTAAACAGGCTTTTGTTGGTGAATTCATTTTCTTTAGCTGTACAGTCACATGTATATACCTGATGTTCATTTCACGAAAGACAACGGTAACGAAAATTATGAATTATCATAATAACAGTCGTAAATGTTAGTCAGTACATAAGAAGAGCTGAATAAAGGTGTTATGTAATAAGGTGAGTAATTCAATGGCTGAATTGTAATCTGGATGGGCACAGAAACGAAGGAAAATATTAAATTACATAAGAGTTCGAAAGAAATACAAGAGTTAGAAAAATAAGAACAATCAGGTTGGTAGAAAACGAGAACTATCTGGCTACCATGTTAGTCGAAGTGGTTGAATAGGCTGACATTTTAGTGCAACTCTCCTTATTCATTGACTGTATAGTAATAACTGCGACTTATCATTTTTGCTACTAGTCTTTCTTGTGATTGTACACTTAAAGACGGTCAAATCAAATGTAATAATTGGTTTAAAACAATTAGTTCCCTTTATGAATTTAGAGAAAGCAATTAAAAGACGTAATTTGTCTGAATCGTGTAATGTTGTATTTACGGAACACATTTCGAACAATCTGATCACACTTCACGGACTTGTCACAGGAATATACATGAAATAAATAAAGAGTTAAGAGGTAAGAAAGAGAAATAGACTTAGGTCAAGTTAAAAGGACATTTTGAAGGTGAAAATAACAATGAAGACCACTAAACTAAATAAGGGAGGTAATATTACATCTTCTATGGCTGTTATCAAAACAAAAGTTAACCAAGGAAGGTTTAGTGTGATGATGAATTGTTACTTTGAACGCATCAAGTTGGTTTAAACTTTCTAATTGCCAGCTAGAGCTTCCACAGACTTTAGGATACGCCCTAAATACGTTTTAAAGATAGGTTTATAAGATGTGTAAACGTCAATTTTATATCCTGTCTCTATAATATGTGTCGCAATAGAAGAGCTAGGTCTCCTGTTCTCACCATTAATGGGTTCTGAAGATTCCATTTGTTTCTGGAGCCATTTAGGAATTTGCTCTGAGGCCAGCCCTTACTTGCTGGCAGAGATCGATGAGTCCTCCCTCCTATCTATGTGTGTCCACACGTACATTCAAATTGGTAAATACACTGGGATGTGACATCATTTTTTGCATGTTCGGAGGGCTTAAATGGGTAGATATTGGCTTCACATTCTCAATTATTATGATATTAGCTGCATAAAAAGTCTTTTGAACCGCAGCGTTCAATTTATGTCTAGTTGTCAAGCTGATATGATCACCCAAATAAGGTAGAATTCAAAGTAACAATTCATAATCACACTAAACCTTCCTTGGTAAACTTTGTTTTGATACCAACCAGGGTAGATGTAGTAGTATTACCTCTGTTATTCGGTTTAGTAGTCTTCATTGTTATTTTCACCCTCAAAATGTCCTTTTAACTTGACCTAAGTCTAATTCTATTTCTCACCTCTTAACTCTTTATTAATTTCATGTATATTCCTATGACAAGTCCGTGAAGTGTGATCAGATTGTTCGAAATGTGTTCCGCAAATACAACATTACACGACTCAGACAAATTACGTCTTCTTATCACTTTATCTAATAAATGGTTATTTAATATTTTTAAGGTCGTCTCTTATCACACATTAGGAAGTGGACATAATTCTTCGATTTTGGATGTTTTCCCCCTCTATTTCTTGGATTACACTAAGGTAGCTACCATGAAAGACTTTCACTACACATGGATGTATCAAAAACCAAGGTAATCACGAACTTTATCCACGCTAAAACAAATTTTTAGCCACCTGACTTAGTTTTGATTTTTTTTTAATTTACAGCTTAATTCCACACTGTATTTTTGGTACAAGTATGGAATTTTCAGCATGGATATCGGTAGCCCAAATTTTGCAGGCCGACCATTGATATCAGGTGTGCGTCGGGAGAGGATCGAACCTCGGACCATATGCATGGTTGGCGCGAGTCCTAGCCACTGCGCCACCAGACTACATGAATATTGTGGTGACGTATAAACTGTTTGCAAAATTAAATTTAAAAATTCATAACTTCAACGTCATTTAGTTAATATTAATGACTGGTGGTCTTTTTAAAAGTTGCATAAACTAACGAATTTCTTATTGACATCAGTATAAAACTTGGGCACTGTGATGGCAGAGTATAACTCCATTATGGATAAAATTTTATTTTGATAAAGTCACACAGTGTAGTGTGTTATACAGTAATATTAACTGATGACTACCTTTCGAGCACAAATTATCGCCACTCATAATCATATCAGGTTATTCACTCACACAACATTTTGCTTCATTTATTATCATCAGTAAAAATTGACTAAACATTTGAATGAAATCAATGTAAAATAAAGTACATTCAGAAATAATAATAATAATATTAGTTTTCTATAGTTTGGTTTGTAAGGATTAGTTATGTTTTACAAGTTGATCACGGATTGATATCAGTTAGAGAACCATTGAAAACCAGGAGTACTGGACAGCTGCTGTTTCATCCTAGTTTGGGAATCATCGGCAGTACGCACCCACTGGATTCGAACCCGAATTAGTAGAAGTTAGAATTCACGAGCCATTGAATCGGGTCCCAGTGGCTGAATGGTATACGAGCTTGCCTTGTAACCGGGAGGTCCCGGGTTCGAATCCCAGTGGGTGCGTACTGCCGATGATTCCAAACTAGGATGAAACAGCAGCTGTCCAGTACTCCCTGGTTTTCAATGGTTCTCTAACTGATATCAATCGTGATCAACCCAATAATATTAGTGTTATCAATCAAGTACAGTCAGATGGGAAATAAGATGCTTTTTTTGGTAAAATAAATAACTTGTTAAAATGTTATAATGTCAATCGAAACACATTTTAAGATTATTTATTATCCTCCTCTGATTTGACCGGTGGTAATAATATCTTCCATCCATATCTCTCGTATTTTCGATGAGCCATTTCTGTTGCATGCGTTGGGTGTAGACTCAATGAACCAGGATTCAGTAATAAAAATCTCTTTCTATCTCCAACTACGTTTATGACTTTTTAGAATTTCGATTCTATCCCACCCTATTGTGTGTTTGTATGTTAAAGCATGCAGTGCAATTGCTGAGTCGTGGGTCCAGTCATTCCAACATCAGCTAAATTCTTATGTTCTGACAATCTCACTACTCCTGATCTACTAGTCTTGTTACATTTGGTGTCGCTGCCTACCGACAAATGGAAAGCCTATGTCCTGCAGTTTTTGTTGGAAACATATGGATCTTCGAGGCTTCTGCGCAGCTGAATGGCGTCCAATATCTATCAGCTATGAGGCTGCTACTTGGGACGCTGCTGGGAGGTCGGACGAAAGCAGCATATGAAAGTGGGAGGCGAAATACCGACGAATGTGAGACAGGGTCGGGCAAACAGTTTCCAAATTCGGGAAGACCACGTATGATCACTTTGAGATGGGGTTATACAGACACAATCGCAATGGTAAACAAAGAGAAACAGGTGAACAGCAGCTAGTGCCGAGATTCCAGACAGCAACACAAACGAGCAAAACCCCTAGAACCAAGAAGACCTAACCAACTTCAGTTGCACGTCTTTGACGGGGAGACGAGTGTGGTGAGAGCTGACTGCTATCTAAAAGTGATAGACAGTGATTTACGTCCATGTTTATGTCCCCAATATTGGTCGTGAGAAAAATGAGAGCAAAGACTTTGCGTAGGCGGATACAGTTAACATATAGATGATCTGATATTCAAGAAACAGTCACAAAGAGATACAAGGTTAACTTTATGTGAGAAACAACCAGTCAGAAGACTGTGTTTTTCTGCTAACAGTAATCGATAATATGTACATGAAAATCTATAAATATGTGTTGATTTCCTTAATAAACGATCTGTTGCCTGGCCCTTGTTTTCTATTGTTACAGTCTGACCTATGTCGCTGACCTCACAGTAGTAGTCTTTTCAAGAGTTGCGTAAACTAACGAATTTCTTATTCCTTTGCATAGGTCTTTAAGCTGTGAAATCTCAGTAGCAGTGAAATTGCTTTTACGAGGATTCGAACCCTGGACCACATGCGTGGTTGGCGAGTATTCTACCCTTAATCCACCGACTTCGGACATTAACAGATATTCGAATAAAATGTTTGCAGTTAAAAAGAGTCTTAATCTGTGTCAGTCGTTATTTGCTTTACTAACTTTATCACTATATTATTAGAGTTATAACCGATGGATGTTCTATTAGTTGTCGGATGTTTACCACACCTACTTGTCCAACAGTAAAAAGTGATGGGGATCTATTACTTCTACCTGCCACTTACATTTGTGGTCTAGCTAAATGTGCACAAAGTCTGTCATGAGAAATAAAGATCGCGTTAGTTTAGGTGTGGTGGTATCTCTAAGTACACTGATCATATTATAAATTTCAGCAAACACAGTGTTATAAACAGCCGCTGGAGTTATTATTCGGTGACCACCTATGAAGACTGAGAATCATCTTGTCACTTTAACAAATATGTTCCCCACATTACGAATTTAAAACCGTGGCACTAAAAAACCTGCATACACTAGTACATGTATGGCGTTATGATTGTAACTCAGACTAAAGATTCAATCTTGGTAGACTGAAAGTCAACTGAATCGGTGGATGGTGAATAGCAGTGGAATCCAGGATGAGCATTTCGTCCCATCTGGGACTCGTCAGTTGGATGTATCTGCATTCCGCAGTGACTTATAATTACGTGCCCCGACATCGTCGAAATATCAGCACTGCGAAAAGAGACGACATGTCAACCTGAAACCGAGTGCTTCTGTCGAATTAGTCGACGGGAAAATCTAAAACTGAAGTGAATAATGAAAGTCAACTTGTTCAATAATCTGTTGACTACTGGTTCTTTAACAAATTCAAGCCAAGTTTCTTGTACATTTAAGGAACTCATATCACATAAGAATGATTGGGAAGAACTGATAAACAAAGTGAAATTAATACCGAAAAACACAGTTATGAATTTAGATCGTCACTTTTAACATTGTTATTATTATTGTTTCCTTTAGTTCCCAGGGGAACATAGGGCTTCGGCCGCACGTCTCCATTGTGTTCGATCCTCCACCAACGTTTTCACCTGGCTTCATGTCTGCTCATATTCTTTCATCTCCTCTTCACATGACCTCCTTCATGTCAGCCTCGCACTGACGACTAACTGACTCACCGCCTCTGATTCAGGTTCGTCTCTAGAGCCTGGCGTGTGATGTCACTTGATGGCTTGTTGTCTAAGAATATAGCCTCCAATCCACCCCTATTTCTTCCTGCATATTTTCTGTTTGACTGGTACGTTCATTGCCAGAGGTCCCTCCCTGTTGCTGATCATTTCTGAGTGGCCATCTGTTCTTGAGTAGTGTTGAGCGAAGACACCTGTTGATGAGGGTTTGTAGTTTGTTCGAAGTGCTCTTCATGATGCGCCAAGTCTCTGATCTCTACAGTTAGTGGCACTGATTTCACATTGTAGTAATGATGTACTGACATTGATATGTTTTTCATCAAATTTGAAACAATCGTGTTTACCTGAACATAAAATACGGTTTCAGCAACTCTACTGTAGATCTGTCTGATTTTTGAAGGTCTACAGGTGAAAACCAACAATTTGTAAGAAGAGCCAACGAGAATAAGGTTTCAAGTGAGCAGAGATAAGACAGATGTAATGAAGATAACTGATTAACTAACAACAACCAGCATTGATCATCATGAACGGAAGCCGGTTGGCACCGTTTTGACTAAAGCTGGAATATATGTGAATGACAAAGCTAACCAGGATTGAAAAGCAAGATAAATCTTTATTATTCTGAGATTAGTGTGTAAATCTGCTGCGCTCGCAGTATAAAAAACGAAATTTGGATATTCAACACAAATGTTAAATCAACGCGTCGGTATGGTTCAGAAATTTAGGGTTCTTTGAAGTGCATTTCCAAAAGGTTGAAGGCTTTTCTCAGCAGCTGACCTCTTCATTCGATTGTAAAGATAAACACTCAGGAACTCTGATAGGCGGCAAACCAGATGAACAGACGTACAGAAGAAAGCGGAGATAGATTGGACATACATTGAGGAGACTGCTGTGCGATATTATTCCCGATTCCGCTTAGCACATAGCAAACCATGATAAAAAAATTGTTGAACGGGAGGTTAACAACCCCACCCCGTAAAAAAACAACACCCCTACTGAAAATTCAAAGAGGCTTGAAACCCTATGTTCACTAGGAAAAACTTTAGTAATCGAAGACTCTTTTGACGTATCATCGAAGTTTTCCCTATTTGAAAGGTGTATTCACTACTGGGAAAACATCACCTCAATGCAATAAATGGATCTATTTTATCATACAAACTATAATTCACAAATATTATATGGGAGGAAAGGCTTTTAAAAGTAATCGACACAAGTTAGGGACCATTACAGAAAGGTAAAAAACCTTGAATTAGTTGTAATTGACAAAAGTTGTGAAAGGGAAAACATTTATTTCACTGGGTTTGCAATATCTAACGTACTGAAAGACATAAGCAGGGAAGTGTAAACGAGTCTCTTTTATCTGGATAGTGGCATTATATATATATATATATATATATATATATATCTACAAAACCCAGCTCACTGATATTTACTGGATACATATTCTGAAGTTATTACCTGTGTGGTTCATCATGTCAAGGTGACGCGGACGCTATTTGAAGCCAGTGGTTGAGGGATAATGCTATATCAAGAGCTGACGGGAGTTAAATTTCACAGGCCACTGAATTTTGTCTCAAGTGGCTAACCCTAGGTGGGGTAGTGGGTATGCATTCCCAAAGAGTCACCAACTAGGACGAAACAGCTGTACAGTATCCCCTGATATTTAATACTCTTTAACTTGGATCGATGCTTGACGAGAAGGAATGTTCTCATTGTTTACGGGTCTCTTTTTTATTGAACATTAAATTCCGCTAGGAATCCATGGGAATAATACTAATAATAAATAATTATATCTTGACGTCTCAGTGGACTGAAGTCGCCTTGTGCTTTTTGGCTGTAAACAGTTCGGCTGGAGAAATGATAGACTATTTTCAATGCTTTGACGTATCTTGTTCTTCTAAGAATGTCTGAGACGATAAAGATTCAAGTCATTTTATTAGTGAGACTGAACTGGAAGCTGAAAGTCCACTGAAGTCTTTTGCACTTCTATATAAGTCGACTTCCCTCCTATATGATGAATCCATATGCTTTCGAATAGGTCACTTTCACATTAATCCTTTCAAAATACGAACGATGACGTACTTCAATCAATCTATTCATGCTCCAAACCAAAATAGTGGAGACTTCATTTTTCAGCTGCGAATGTAGGATTCAAAATTTAACTTCGGGCAAAAGCTTCACACTCAACTACAAGATTATCTAATTGCTAGTCTTAGTATTTGAAAGAGAAACAAGGAGCTGGTCCACATTCCCTCATGCAACTGTTATTTGATACATAGGATACATCATTCTCATAACCCGATACAATCTTATCCATAACTCATAATCCATTTGTTCATAATGAGAAATCTGAAGTGTCATCCGCCTATGATAGATTCTAAACAAAGACTAGTAATAGCATAACTTCATTTTCGAGTGGAAAGATCCACTTACAAAGTACTTGTCGTTCCTAAATGTTGATTTCTTTAAATGTGGTAGGATTCAGAACATAAAGTCGGTCTGGAACAGTTCAAATACTTTGACCTCTCAGAATTCACACACTACTCCAGTGTAATGTGTAGTAATTATCTCTTCCGTCACTTCACAATGTTCAGTCTGTATGACTCAGTGATAACCTTCACCACCATAAAATCAAGTAGATCCCAATCTTTCATCATTTGTACTCGAAGTGTTTAATCTACAACATCCAAGAACGATTAACTATCGCTTTGTTAGGATGTACCTAGAAAGCCTACTAGTAGTTCAGTTGCATGTATCAATTGTCATAAGTTACCAGTTATTGGTATCATTGATACTCCTTCAATATCAGACAGTAGTCGGTCGTCGTGCAACTATGCCATTTCTCATCAGTGAATATAGTCCCTTCTCATTGGCATTCAAAACTCCTAAATCGTTGAATGTTCAAATACTTCTTAGCACTTATTCATTGAACCAGTCTGTGTTAACAGAACTGATTGTACACTGTTCATAGCGTGCTGATCCTGTCATTCTGAGTTGCCGATAACGTAATGACAGAGCTTCACGACTGAATCAGTTTCAACGATAACTTCAGGATATATCTATCATGAATCGCTTATCTTATTACCGGTGGACATGGAGAATTGTCACATGTTTACTTGAGATGGACTGATTAATATTTGTGTAAATAATTGGTAACTGAAGCAGCTGAGTCAAGAAGCTTGATTGTATCTAGACTTGAGTTTCTTAGATCCATGCTTTCACTCCTGTCTTCATTCTGACTTTATTATCACCAGTATTGACTCATGAATATCCACAAAAAAAGTGTATTGGAATTAATGTTAGCTAAATAAACACAATTTAATTGTTGGATGGTGACTAGCAGTGGAATCCAGGATGCGTATTTCATCCTATTTGGGGCTGGTCATCTGGATTTACCTGCATTCCCCAGTGGGTGATGATGTTCGAGCCTCAGTGGGAACATCAAATAACAACAAGTAACTTATTATGACTATAAAAAACACTCGTATAAACAGTCGTATTTCCCACATATTATATTATTATTGTATCCTTTAGTTCCTAGAGGAACATAGGGCTTCAGCTGCGCACCTCCATTGCCTTCGGTTTTCTGACAACTTTTTCACCCTGCTCCAGGTCTTCCACATGGGTCAATAACACTCGTACTATTATTTCTGAATGGATATTATCCCACATTGATTTTAAATCCAATATCTAATCGATTTCACCCATGTATATAAATGAAAGAAAAAAGTTGTGTGAGTTACTTGATATGATTATGAGCAACAGTGTGTGCTCGAAACGTCATCAGTTAATATTGCTGTACAACACTGTGTGATTTATCGAAATAAAATCTTATCCATAATGGACTTATGCCCTACCACAGTGTCCAAGTTTTATACTTATATCAATATTACATAACTTGTGTGTTATGTTTTAAAAAAAAATAAACTCATTATAAAAGTTAAAGAGTCCTATCAGCTTATTAGTATCTTCCCTGACTACGGCACTGTGTGATAAAATTTTAAGTCTCACAGGCGACATCAGTCCGCTTTAAGGTGGCAGATATGCCTTCTTGACAAGTACCAGTAAGCACGAAATCTAGAACCACTGTCTCCTGACGGTTACCTTCGACTTGATAATGAGATAAAATATGGCAGTGACGCCACTGACATATCTTAGAAAACAAGTTACTGTCGAATAAATGCACTTTAAAGACCGCCCAAACCATGAGACTTGCTATTTCAAGACAATTTAGGAATATATTTCACATGACGTCTACACAGATTTTAGAATAAATAGCTTTGCAGGTATTTTACGAATCCGTCATCAGTGAAATGAAAACCTTTCAAGTAAGATGATTGCAGACTTAATGAACAAACACATGAAATGGCTGACAAACCTGAAATACATGTAACACCCAGTAAGTATATATTGATCGTTAAAATTTACACCAATGACCTCAAGAATTCACCACCACATTACAGATTATCCTTTACATGTATAAAGGTGTATAAAGTCACAATAGGATGGATTCCGTTCCAGTGGCTAAATGCTCAACGAGCTTGCATTTTAACCTGAAGGTGTTGCATTCAATCCCTAGCAATTGAGTCATGACTGTATACCGCTGGAGAGTCCCAAGAAAGGACAAGACATCTATTCAGTTCTCCTTGCTTTTCAATGGTTCTCTAGCCTAATTCTGTTTGCGATAGAATTTATTTACAAGACAAGCAAAACGAACGACCAATTTATAGAATTTTATGATAATGTGAATTAGAAGTTTATACACTAACTGCTTCGTTAGACAGACACAGAGTACACTTCACTCTGAAAGTTACGAACATTAAAAAAAGCCGTACTGATGAGGATGTCAAATTCGGTTAGGATCGAACAAGCAAGACGTTACAGGATTTCATCATGAGCTAGCATTAGTTAGAGAACCATTGGGAAACCAGCTGGGACTACTGGATAGCTGTTTCTACAGTCCTAGTTTGGGACTCTTCAGCAGTACGCACCCACCATCAGAGTTCGAACCCAGGGCCTTCTGGTTACAAGGCTAGCGAGCCACTGGGACCCGATCCGATAGCCAGCCCATTAATTGTAACTTCTGCCATTTCACGACATAGCGTGACCACTAACCAATGTCTTCGGCGAGTATTTGTCCTACAAACCAATACTTGAATATCAATGAGATGCTCGCTGGCGACTGGCCCTATTTAGGCAAGTAGTTTCCTGGGGTTCTAGTGCGAAGTCGTGACCAGTAGGGTGCAGCAGGTTGGATGTGAGGACAAATACTCGCCAAAGACATTGGCTAGCGGTCGCGCTATGTCATTAACTGGCAGAAATTTGGATTCTTGGAGTGGCCATTGGATCGGGTCCCAGTGGCTTAATGGTCTACGAGCTTACTAGCCTTGTAACCAGAAGGTCCTGGGTTCGAACTCTGATGGTGGGTGCGTACTGCTGAAGAGTCCCAAACTAGGAATGTAGAAACAGCTATCCAGTACTCCCAGCTGGTTTCCTAATGGTTCTCTAACTAATGTCAGCTCATGATGAAATCCTGTAACCAATCAAATCCCTAAAAACCAACTGTTGAAGCAAGACATTAATATGAAATCTTTGGGGTACTGTACTGTACTCAGAATAAAGAACAAGATGCTAGTCTTAAACTCTAATGTCAATTGATTACTTCTATGTATTTCAGAGGATTGGCATTCATGTTATGAAGAGCACTTACAACAGGCTACTAAGGACTTTCATCAACAGTTGTCTTTACTGTGTGCTGAAGATCAGATAGCTTGACATAAGGAATAAGTAACAAGGAAATCTAGCAAACAAGTGAGTAACCTTCAAACCATCGCCTATTGAGATAAATTCAACACAAGGGGAAAGAGACCTCTATGAGTAATGTCATACACTAGATAGGCACTCGAGTGGAGTTTAAACAGTAAATGATGAGTTGGCCATGGTTCCTAGGCCGACATGCTAGAGATAGTGTGATGAGGAGGAAAGGAGAGCAAGTGGTTAACTGTGGAATCAGAGAGGAATCATACCGATTGCTTCCAACTAGACCGGTTAAAATTTTTATTCGATTAAGACTTGATTTAATTATTATTATTATTACCATATATTCGTCAAATTAGAAGTATATCACAAAATTTCAATGATAACTACTTAGATTTGTTGTCTTTATTTCATATATTTTTATGTGATTACACAATCTTGGAGTGATAAGAAGTAACGATAATAAAGGCCTCTTTTTGGTTCCACAATTTTATCAAAATTACTACTGTAGCAATTCGGTAAATAAATGCAAATATAGACCATACATTAAACAGCAGATAATACCTAACTTGTGATTGTTAATCATAAAAATAATAATAATAATAACTAGATAATGGTATCCTATTCACTGGAGTAGCACAAGGGAGAAAAGAAGTGTGTGTGTGTGTGTGTGCGAAGCTCTATTCTGGAACACCTGATCGACTTCTGTCACTCAGTTAACCTTGACCATGACTTCAAGATCCTATATGGAATCCATGCTAACTTTCCGGCTGCATTTTCTTCGTTACAGACTCCTAAAGACAGAGGAGGCCTCGGAAATTCATAACTTTAAGCCAGCCAGATCTTTGTGTACAAAAGAAGTATGTACAATCCCTACGTCTGCCTTGACCGTAGAGGGATAGACATTTATTTATTTTGTTTATTTAGTCATTCTATGTACTTTTCCCTTATTACTACGATGATTATTATTACCATTCTCACTCTGAATTGTTTCCACTTGACCCACTTGTCATTCTAAACCCAAAATTATTATTTTTATATTTTTACAATATTGAACTCTATCTTGTCAAATTTCACACCATGTTATGTAACATTTTATATTCACCTACTAATCCTCTAATTATGTACCCCTTCCCAACAATATCTATACACCCGTCTTATGTATTATTCTATATATATGACATTAATTATTTTGCCACTTGACATTCAACTATGATTATCATCACAAATATTTTAATTGCATTTCATACTACTACTATCATGATTTCATGTATTCACACCTTTGACCTAATTCCCTCACCGGATATAATTTCTTTAAAAAAAACCCAAATATATATACGATTGTACAGCTTGATAATAAATTCGTTGTTGAGAAGAGTCTCTTCGCTGAATATCTTGTGTTCTTAATGCTACAAGCGGCAATGATTAAATGACACTAATTAACTTGTGAAAATCGCCCATCAGATCGTGGAAAAGGAGACACTTCCTACGAAGAGATACTTTTTTCAGTGAAGGGTTTCTCTTCGACGTATCTCTTTAATATTTGCTTTTAAGTTAATTTTTTTTATTTCCCGCCTAGCGATTTACACTGAACCAAAATGCTCTGTTTCTGTTGGCATGTTGTCGCCTAGTACGGACGCTTTAACGATATATCTGGGGATTAATATGATATTATTTGGTGTATGGTGACTTGCAGTAGAATCCGGGGTGTATATTTCGTCCTGTTTTGGGACTCGTTCTCTGGATGTGCTTGTAGTCCTCACTAAATGATGGTGTCCCCTTTGAGGCTCAAACCCAGAACCAATCATTTCAGATGCCAAAGAGTTACCACCATGACCACTTGACCCACGAGAGCCACCTCTGTATTTCTCGCGTGTCCTACTGGGAACACTAGCACTCTCTTGGGATTGCAGATATATCTGGGTGACTGATCTCAAATAGGACGGAATAACCATCCTCTATCCCACTTCCAGTTAGCATCCATGGAATAACACTATGTATCTCTTTACTCAGCAATGGGTAAGTGAAGCACAAATAAATTCAAATTCCCAGTTAGAATAATTAGGCCAGGTAGTAAATATAGACACCATTTATGACACCATTTATTAATATTAATGACGATGCCAACAATAAGGAGTCTAAATCATCAGTAGTAATTCCATACAAGGAAGGAACCTCAGAAACCACCTTACGCAGAATTCTTAACAAGGCGGGCAGGAATAAAAGTGTTTGGCATTCAAACCAACCACAAACTCAATTAGAAACAAGCTTTGTCGGTTAAAGGATCAACCCTGTGGAGTCTTTAAAACAAAACAATTTAGTTTATCTAATACCCTACCTGCTGGAATGATAGTCAGGTCAAATATATAGGTCAAAGTAGTAGAACAGGTGCAGTCAGTCAGACTAGCCGAGCATAAAAACCTAACAAAACCTAGATTGGTTGAACTGAATAAGATAAGAAATCTAGAGAATAGTTCAGCTACAGCACTCACTACATGCAATTACACACAACCATACAGTAGGATTAGATGGGATAGGATGACAGTTTTAAAACATGGTGGAGGGAGAGACTGATAACAGACGCTTTGTTTATCAAACCAGCTGACAGTGAGTACGTGTAATAGGAATGACTCAACGCCTGACCCAGATATCCGGAAAATTCTACTCCCCCCCCCCCGCCAACGATGTCATATTAGGAGAGAACAAAGAAAACTATAAAACCCAATTTTCGAAGTCGTGTGATTATAATTGATGAAATGATTATGAACAATGAATAAATTCTGTTCGAAACCTTGTCATCCAGTAAATAATAATACTGTTTCACTGACTGTGTGATACATCTAATAAACAAACTCATATGGAATTACTTACTACCACCACAGTGGCCAAGTTTTACACATATATTAATATGACCATTTATAAAGTCTTCTTATTAAGCTCTTTTAAGTATTCAGGCAGTGGTCGAACAATATCAGAAGTTGGATGTTGTAAAAATTAGATAAAGATCTAGTATATTCATATGTGTCACCTATATGCACATAGACTCAGTTATTCAGGGAGTTGTGTTTTAGTCAGAATTTGGGTGGTTTTAACAGAGCTGAGTCAAACTGAGTACACTGTTTGATGAACTGTGTATCAGTAAGTGAGTCGAACAGCCCTTTGGTGTTTGTATCACTTCGATCCGGTTGGGTAACAAGCCCCACTGGTGGATGTGAACAGCATTCAACTACTCATATCAGTCGACCAGTAGTATGCAGTGCGATCATACGTTAGAATCTCGAGAAAATAATCCTCTAAGTCAGACTGGTCATTGTTCGTTTAATTCATTGTACTAAGATCGCTAATAGATTTTGAATATTGAATCAAGTCAGTTATTGAGTTTTATATCTCATTCAATGGATCAGTAGCCAATGTTATCTGTGATGGCAACAATGTTTCACTGAGTTCATAGCAATATAAACAAACCTTTGGTGGTAACATTGAATTTGAAATTGATGGATAATGGAATCGGATATAGCTATTCAAAGGTTAGCTAAGGGTAGATGCTAGAGAACATAACGGACTCATTCAATAAAATCATGCATTCTATTATCGTTGACTGATTTTCAATTCTTAAATATCTTCAATTTATCACTACTCCCTGAAACACACCATCTCTTCTTGCAGTAATTTTTCTTAAACTCTACAATTTCATTTCATAGTTGGACAATGATGTCATAATCATTCTATTGATTTCATTGGCATAAAGTAAGGAGATCTTTTAATTTAAAAAAAAACATAAGCGCAGAATAAACGTATCTACTTCACTCTGGTGGGTCTGTGGTTCAGCGGTAGAAAATGCATGATTCAGGGTTTGATTCCTAGCCGACACAGTCCTAAACCTCTCCCAGTTTCCCATTGGATAGTAAATTCCAGGATGAGAGAAGGTTGGACAAAAGCCTAACAACATCAGCCATACTGGATCTTGTAAACTCATAGTCTGAAGTCCTACGTTCCACTGGAAACACAAGGAATGAAGAAAAAACGAATCTCAGTTGATAGGACGTCTGAAATCCACGTTTTAATGATACAAGGGTGTATTTAAGTCATGAAGTAATCGTCAAGTATTGGTTTTGTAGGGATTGTGTTGCAGTGGATGAAGAGTTTTCATCATGAACTGACATCAGCTAGAGAACTATTGGAAAACCAGCTGGGAGTACTGGACAGCTGTTTCATCAGCCTGTTTTAGGACTCTTCGTCAGTACGCACTAATCGGGGTTCGAAGGTCCTGGGTTCGAACCCCAATGGGTGCGTGCTTCTGAAGAGTCCCAAAATAGGCTGATGAGACAGCTGTTCAATACTACCGGCTGGTTTTCCGATGGTTCTCTAACTGATGTCAGCTCATGAGGAAATCTTCCAACCAAACGTCAAGTAATTCTTTAAAGTCAACTCTTCACTAAGTAAAAATTAAATTTATTTATTTATCATATAAATTTAATAATAGAAATATGGAATGTCAGTATTATTTATTATCTTTCTGTCGAAGATACTGTATTTTAGATTAAAATGGTTTAGATCATTATGACTAAGAAGTTTAAAATATTTAAGTACGTAGCTTTTTACATAAACAGATAACTAGTTTCCCCAAGATAAATTAGGTTATTTATTCTTCTGTTTTATGGACATTAATTTAATATTTATTAGTGCAACAGACATTTCAGTGGAAGGACATTACCAGCAAATACATTTGACATTGTCTGGACCTTCTTAAGATTGACAGTAAAAGAGATTTCAAAACAAAAATATTATTATTTCTTTTAAATAAAGGAATACATGTTAACATTAAGTCCTTATGACTGGACTAACTGGTTTTAACATAGAACTTTCTGCCGATGTTCAGCAGTTCGAGTCGCCAAACTTCAAAAAAAGTCCTTATGGAATTCTTTTTAATTCACGAGGCTGAATCTGGGCTTAATAATGTGATTTTGTATTTTATTTACACAGATGTGTAGTTTGATCATGAAGCCTTATTCAGTATACTCCAATCTATTTCACCTTATAAGTGACTTATTTTTTTAATGTGTTTGTGTTCTCTAACCTGGATGGTTTAATTGAGAATGTTTCAGTGTCTTCCTAAACAGCGTTTTCAGTGTAAACCTTATTATGAAGTGAGATTATTTGAGATCTCTATGAATGATATAATTATGTCTCCTGAAAACATTTGTTGGGATTGATTGTTAATTTCCATTAGTGTTCCCTATATTTGTTATTATTATATATTATAATTCCCTCGGGTTCCAAGTGGAACATAGGTATTCAACAACACATCTCCACTTTGTTCTGTTGTCTGCCATCCTCTTCAGCTTGGTCCACGACTGACCATAATCTCTCATCTCCTGCTGCGCCTCAACATACGATCTCCTCCATGTCACCTTCGCATTCACGACCCACTTGTCGCTTCCCATTGGGATTCCATTCGTACGATGACCTGGTGCCAGATGTCGTTCGACTGTCTCCTCAATGTATGCCCGATTCATCTCCATTTTCTCCTACATTTTTGTTGAGCGATTGGCTCTTCCTTGTTGGTTTGTTAACAGCCAGCGTTTCTTGGTGCTAATTGTTTCTGACAGCCCCGCCATTTGATCTTCAGTATGGAGCCAGCAAAGCGGCCATCTGTTGGTAAAAGTCTGAAACAGGCTGTTGGAAATCCTTTTCGTCACAAGCTGACCAAGTTTCTGACCCAAATAGAAGGGTCAACTTGACATTAGTGTTGAAAAGATGAACCTTCTTCCTCATATTGAGTCAATGCAGAAGATTTCCAAGCTGGTTTCACGTTGATGACTTAAAATTTGAATTCTTTATCATGTGCTTTATTCTTTATTACCAGATAAATTCAATCCGTAGTAATGTGTCAGTTAATCTCTAATTCACCTGAGTACCAGACTTCCGAGAATTTCCTGGAATTTTTAAAGCTCTGACTGTTTAGAAGTTTTACATTTTCTTAGTCAAATCGGTGTACATAGTTGTCTAAATGCATCGATATGAAAGCATCGATATCGTGTCATTTCTTAGCTAGTCGATGTTCGTGGACTTGAGGCTGAACAGGACTTCAACTCTGACATGTATCTAGTGCTTATCACAAGTCATACAGTCTATTTTGTGGATGTTTATCTTATCGTCTCTTATTGTAGGGTCAATTGGTCTGCATAGTCTTTAATGGAGAACCCAAATAAATTCATTTCAGACTGAAGTTTGCACTGAAGATGTTGTCTAGACGGAGGATTCAAGCTTTGGAATTAAAGCGCACAGGTCAGAGAACACAACAACTTCAAAATTATCTACTACAGCTACAAAACTTCTCTGTTTCCTAATTTTTCAACTCATTATATCAAGAATTCGGTGATGAATATCATCTATAGATCGATGACTGGACACTTTGATAATAAATATCATTCAAAAGATTCGCGCACTTTTATATTTCTTGGCTTTTTTACTCAGTTTTCACTATGCAACAGTAATGTCACTGATATGTATCCACATAATATGTGTGTTTGTTGGTGAAAAGTCTGTTATACTTTTCTATGTGTATATGGATCGATATTCCATTATAATTAACAATCATGTTAAGACTGTCTATTGATTCGTTCATTTTTGAACATTCGCTCATACACTTGTGTTCACACACTTGTTCGGACATTCATACTATTTCACTCACACTCTTGTGTGACATTGATTTTCCTTGTTGTTTGGAAAATTACAAGTATCATCGTGAACCTGGTGGTTTTCTGATTTCCGCCTTCTTGCGTCAGGACTATTAACTACTCGACGAGTACATAACAATAATTTGGCAACGGGGAAAACTCTAATAACTCACTCAGCAGCAGTACATAACAGTCACATCCTGCGTTTTTTAATTGCTTCTGCTGGGAGAAACGACCTCATCCAAAAAGTTCGTCTTTACTTCCTTCCACTCATTGAAGTCATAGACTAAAAACAGTTTCTGATGTTTACGGCGTTTTCATTCTTATCAGTTTTAATGGTCAAGTCTAACTAGTAAGTACCCCAGTGACAAATTATATTGAAAATCTCTCATTTTTGTCATTTTTCAGGTGAAACTTCCTAGGTACAAGGATAAAACTTTAGCACTGTGCGTCAGTGGCACAGTGGTTGGGACTCTCGCCGACCATGCACATGGTCCGAGGTTCGATTCCCTGCTGACGCACATCTGATATCTATGGTCGGCCTGCGAAATTTGGGCTACCGATATCCATGCTGAAAATTCCATACTTGTACCAAAAATACAGTATGGAATCAAGCTGTAATCAAAAATAAAAAAATAAATAGAGTATAACTCTTGCAATTGATAGTGTTCTCTGAGCTCCTTGGTTTAATTGCGGAGCTTTCATCGTCTTTCTGGACGACATCTTCAGCGCAGTATTTAGGATAAAGTGAAATGATTTAAATTTCTTAATGAGTCTCCCGGTAACCATCTTTAGATATTTATTGACCGTTTTCTATTGATTGGGATTTTAAACTTTCTGATCACCTGGTTTACTTCTTATTAGTTGGTATATTTCATCTATATTAACGTGTTTATTAATTGCGTTTTCATTTGAGTACCAGGCTTCTAGGAATTCTCTGGCACATTTGGTGTTTCCTCTGTTTAAGATTTTGACATTATCCCAATCAAACTGATGTCCATGGTCGTCTGAATGTATTGATACTAAAGAATTTATATCATGTCTTTTCACGGCTGATTTGTGTTCCTGGATTCTTATTCGAAGGGGACGCCCACTCTATTATGGATAAGATTTTATTTCGATAAAATCTCACAGCGCTGTTATACAGTAATATTAACTGATGACCACGCTTCGAGCACAAACTATTGCTGCTCATAATCACACCAAGTTACTCCCTCACACAACATTTTGCTTGATTTATATACATGAGTAAAAATTGATGATTAGACATTTGAATAAAATCAATGTAAGATAAAGTACATTCAGGAATTATAATATTAGTGTTAACAGTAAAATACACCAGATAGGAAATAAGATGCTTTTTTATAGTTAAATAAATAACTTGTTGGAATGTTATAATGTGAATTGAAATACATTTTAAAAATATCTTTCATATCTCTGGTATTTGCGTTGAGTCATTTGTGTTGCATGTCTTGGGAATAGACTTGGTGAAACAGAAACTTGGTGAGTAATCAACCTCTCTCTCTCCACCTACCTAGATTAATTTTTAGAATTTCGACTCTGTCCCACCCTGCGTGTGTTAATGCATGCAGTGCTATAGCTGAGCTCTTTTCTAAATTACTTATCTTCTCGAAGTCGGCCATTCTTACCTTAGCTTAACTATTATGTTCTGACAATCTAACAACTCGCGGCCTACTAGTTTGACCTATTTAGTTGACTTAACTCACAGTCATTGCAAGGTATTTTGTAAATTATATTATTTTGTTTAATTGACTCATCAATAAATATCACTGCATAACACTGTGTGATTTTGTCAAAACAAACTTTTCTCCATAGTGGGAAATCCCTATGGTTTACTCAATATTGAGTCCATAGCCATCCAGATGATGGTAAGCAATGAAAACTCAAATGAGAAGTAACTTCTAATATGCTGAATGCCCAGAAATACCTTAAAATTTTTGCATAATACCTGAATAAAAATAAATCTAAGGAATATGAAAAACCAAATTCAGATAATTAGAATCCTTCCAAATGCTCTCAGCATTAAGAGGTAATATGGCTAAATAGGTCAGTGATGAAAATATCGACAGAGAGTATTTGCTGGTTAGCACTTAAATAAATCTGGTTTAAAATTCTACACCCTTTGATACATGTATGTGTGAAATTTATGCCCTTTGAATGACTTAAGAGTCATGTGCCAAGTTATCCAAATAGGAGACACACATATGAACTTAGAAAACTCACTACTGTTGGTCATTTTAGGCAGTATTTTCTGATGTATATTCAGCACCGATTACATGCTAGAACTTTTCCGTAAGATGCTTACCTTCACCATCTCAATGACACAAACCCTAGTAATGATGCAGTAGGTTGCTTAGAGATTATTTGAATAACTTCAGAAAATCACATTTATTGGGTATACTGTAGTCTGAAACTTCTTTAAAATATACTTTTCGACACAAACTAGAAGAATAAGAATATTAAGCATACATTTTTTTTACAGAAGAATGAAGATACCTTATGTTCAGAGCTGGATAGATTGACAATAATATTGACACATGGTTATGAAGAATAACTTTCTTATGGGATTACGACAGATAAACTTATACAGAATGTCTTCAGAAAGAATACAAGCATGTACTGTGATTTATAAATCATACTTCCTTTCAATGGAGTAAATATATATATGGTTTGAAAACGGCCTTATGACTATAAACTGTTAGAATTTGCATTAGATTTCCCTAATAACCAATGAAGATGGTAGATGTATTAGGTGAATGAAATGATAACGGTAAGTATTCACACTACAGTGTTTTTTTATTACATCTATATTTTCACAAGAATTTTGATTTCTCTCTAGTGCGTCGGTGGTTCAACAGTAGAATACTCGGCAACTAAAGCAGTTGTTCTGGGTTCGATCCACAGCTGACAAACTTTTAAATCTCGCCAAAGGTATAGGCAAACTAGGAGAAGAGGGAGGTATTCTTGAGAGAATATCAACCCCAAGCTGTATAATTATTATTTTATTATTATTCCCTTGCTCTACAAGTGGAACATAGGGCTTCAACAACACATCTATACTTTGTTCTCTTTTCTGCCGTCCTCTTCAGCTGAGTCCACGATTGACCAAACTCTCTCATCTCTTCGCCACACTATCTCCTCCATGTCACCCTCACATTAACGACCCACTCGTTGCTTTATATATATAGGGAGATCGGTTTTCGACTGTTGGTTTGTTCCCACAGTTTCTGGTTACTAATTCTTTATGGCCATTTGATCTTCAGGATGGAGCCAGCGAAGTGGGCAGCTGTTGCTGAAAGTCTGCAGTAGCCTGTTGAAAATCCTTTCCGTGACACGCTGGCCAAGTTTCTGACCTGTATAGAAGAACCAAATTCAGATTGATGTTGAAAATGCTAATCTTGTTCCTTATGCTAAGTGAGGAAGATTTCCAAACAGGTTTCAGATTGATGAATGCATATCTTGCCTTTCCGAATCTGACTTTGATATCTTCGCCTGTTCCGCCTGTAGTTGAAACGATGCTTCCCAGATAAGTGAAGGTTGGAAGGAACCTCTGTTAAATCTCTCCGATTGGTGGTGATTTGTGCTGGTTTTTGTTGCTGTTGATTGGTTATTTTCATCAACTCCATCTTCTCTGTGTTCACCTGGTGTCAGTCCCGTTTTCGCTGTCTCTTCAACCAGTGTAAACAACACACTATAACTACTGAAATTTCAGTGCTAAAAGCTTGAAACCTTACATTCAACTCGGAATGCAAAGGAATAAGAAATAAAATCAATTCTTCTTTACAAATTCATTCATACTGATGATATTTAAATTGAAACTATCTGAAAGTTTGACTAAGTTGTATTCATTGTGTATTTTCTTTTACACCCAGCACTTTATAGTGTACTTTCCCCCAAACTATAGTCCATTAAAAAAAAACAAGCCCTACCACTAGAAAGTTTCCACGTATTATCATCAGTCTTAGCAAAAAATAATAAAGGTTTCACTGCTTCGAGTAAAATATAAAAAAACGAAAATGAATACTAAATCAAGTAAAGAATTAGGAAATTGATTTAAGCGAAAGAATGAAGACAACGATCGTCAAGTGATATCATAATTCCTATAGTCAAATGGTGAAAAGCTGAGGGAAAGTTAGGCAACTACTGGATCCAATCATGCAACCAGTTGAAGATTTTCTGTACTTCCTTCGATCACGAAGTCAATCAGCATGCAGCTGTTTATTTTTCATTCACTCAACTACTATCCTCAACGTCTTTGCTTCTTTTTCAGTGTTTCGCAAAATATAAAGCTTCATTCATTTGAGAAATTTCATCATTACATTACTACAATGACCAAAAGTGAGACGTTTAGCAAATACAAACGACCGACTTGAGTAAAGGCTGAACAATAATCAGAGACTACCAAAACTAGATGACATAGGGAAAATCAGAGATTTGTTTAGGGAAGAAACTGAGTTTCAAGCTGTAAACTCATATTTATATCGCATAAAAGGACATTTATGGGAATCAATAACTTATAAGTTCTTTAGCATGTCATTAAAATAATTAACATGATATCTAGGTGTTTAGGATGGGAATGGATGGACTACATAATTACATAGGATTACTAAGGAAATGAACTGATAGGATAAGGTTTGAAATGACACAAATGCTGTCAAAAGTTAAAATAGTAATAAAGAGGAAACAAAGCGAAGTGGAATGAATTCAGACAGAAAGAAGATTATCAGAACTAAGGGAAGGGAATTATTATAACAAAACGATTTTGAATATACAATTTAGGTTTCCCTTCAGGCTGCGCTTCATTTGAATGTAGGTGATGAAACCTTACACTTTTAAACTGATTAATCTTATCTCAGTAGATAATCTTAGAAAATAATTCACCTACAGCTAAATGATCTGATTCGAGAAGATGTTCACTAGCGTATTGTTGTCGCCTATGATTATGGTAATGTTCATTCAGACATCTCCGAAGAACTTACAATGTACCACGTAATCATATCCTTAGGAACCTATGAAGGACTTCAAGTTTCCTATCAACTTTATCATTACAGCAGACTTTCCATTTCTTTGAGGATGGATATTGGATAAGATATTTGTTCTGACCTAAGGGTTCTCCAATTGCTGAAATTACTGTACTGTCATGCAGACGTCGGTTCAGAGCTATCCAGCCATTGCAATGACTCCTTACCTCTCCTTTCTAATTTAACATCTGAGTGATGGAATTTTCGATTTCACCCTTCTTTACTTGTGAAACAATTTGAACCGTTTGAGGATTTCAACAGACGAAACGCATTTATCACAAACAATAAAATTATCGTCTCTACATCTTGTAAACAAACAAAGACTGGTTTTAGCCTCTTTTAATGAATGTTTTTGATAAAACATTTTTGAATACACGGTTTTGGGGTTTTCGTTCATGTATGCCTAGGGAAATACAGGTGATGGAAAAGTATTCATATAGGGTTTAGATAGTGATACACCTGAATTATTTATCCAAAATCTTTTTTTTATAACAATGGCTTCCCTTTGGCTCTGATAATCTTCACTTTGTATCCCTTTTCTTTATTATCATTGCTATATAATTCAATTTTGACATCACTTTTCACAGTTTAAACCTTTTAGTATCACTTCACTTCTTTACTTATCCTATGTAATTATGTAATCCATCTATTTCCACCCTCTTCACCTAAACATTCATGTTAATTTTTGTATCATATATGAATGGACTGGTCAGAGTAGTCTTGAATATTCACTAATATGCATGAAAAAATGGATAAATTCAGTCACTGAGTCGTGTATTAGAGATCAATAATGGAATGAAATGCGGATGACTTGATCAACAACCTCAAGCAAAATTAGATTAGAAACAGAACTCGCAATAATATTTCTACCGATCGCTGATGACTGTCTATCGCCATGATAGTGTTTGTTTCTATTTATTGTATTGCATGCACACAGTGCGAATAATTCTGCCGACTACGCATTTCCGATTTCTGTGCCCTGTGAGTGATCCTAAGGACGATAAATCAGGTGTCAATAATAAATACCCAGCTCCTACTGCCTGACATTTTCACAAGCTGATGTAATCCTATGCACACCTCACCATCCAGGTATTCATGATAAGAAATCTAAAATGACATCTGCTTATAATAGATTCAGGACCAAGAACAATAATAACATTGTGATTTTAATGTGGATACATTCATTTACGAAGCACTCGTCGTTGCTGAAATCATATGAATCTGATGAGATTTGATATGCATAAACCGTCTGAAGAAGACCTCTCAGAATTCGTACGCTTCTTCAGTGTAGTGTGGTCATTATCTCTTCCAACACTTTACAATGCTCAGTCAGTCTCACTTTATGGGAAACTTCACTATGACATCAAGCAAGTTCCACTCTTATGATTCACACTGGAAGTGTTGGGTCTGTAATACCCAAAAACACTTTACTGTTACACTGTTAGGACGTACTCGTAATGCCTACTAGTAGTTTGGTTACATGTATCACTTGTCATAAGTTACTAGTTATTGGTATCATTGACACTACTTCAATATCAGACAGTAGTCGGTCGTCTTGTAAATACTGCCATTTCTCAGCAGTGAATATGGTTCATTCTCATTGTGATTCAAAGCTCCTAAATTGTTGAATGTTCAAATATTGCTTTGCACTTATTCATTGAATCAGTCTGTGTTAACAGAACTGATTGTACACTGTTCATATTGTGGTGATCCTGTCATTCTGAGACGCCAACAACCTAATAACTCAACTTCTCTACTGAAGAATGTATGTGCATACAACATTCACCACCTTGCTTTATCTGCATGTTATCCATTTAACGGTGAAGTCGGGGCCTAGATGCTGAACACTAAAAGACTGTTCACTTTTCAGTGTACTGTGAAAACAGAAAGGGGTTCATTACTCAAACAAATGCTTAACCTTTCCAAATGGTGAAGATGTTAGTGACTAAGGTGGCTGAATTCAGTGCTTAGATAATGGTAAGTGGGAATTAAAAACAACTAAACAAAATAAACATTTGCTTGAATTATCTGCTGTAGGGCTAATAAAGTTTATTTTGCATCCAGCAGGTGACTGCAACAAACTTTTTTATAATTTGAAGTGTTCTGGAAGTCACTACTTTAGTGGTGGTCAAGTTTCTGTCGTTGAATAAAATTTACAAACCGTACGAACCTTTTTGGAAAAAATCCACAAAGATTGGGTAAAATCCCCTAATAAGCGCACTGGCTTATATCTAACTTCTTCAGCCAGACCCTGAAGTTCCCCTCGTTCACTGAAGGCGTGTGAATTCAGTGAAAACGAATCCAGTAGGTATTTCCATTTATAATCTTGATGATTCCATAACTGGTCGTAATTTCTTTAAAAGTTTGGAATGAATACTGATGATTTCATCGAAAATTCGAAGCTGAAATGAATCAGGAGATGTGAGAGTCTTGTAAGGAAACTCCGAGTACATTTCTAGGAAACCTCCTGAAAAGTAGCGGTGCCTGGTAATTTGCATTAATGTTTTATTTCGATATCAATTGTCGTCTGTTTCTATTCAAACTATTCTGCATAAATAATACAAATAATTATATCATTACGAGCATCTGCTTCCTATCCTCTTGGCCTTGTTCTATCGTTTCCTGATATTCAGACACTCCGGATTAAAATTAGAAATAAATGTTAGCTGTTCCTGTTCCACCGCCTTTTCTACACTCATAGATTCATTAACGTTGCACTTGTATGTGTAGTAGCCCTGAGTGTGCTTATTTCAAAAGCCTTTTTAGCCGTCATTGTGTATGAATCTATCTTTTGGTCTAGTTTAATGACGCTCCTCTCATATCACTTCAAGGCGAGTCAGAAAGTTCATCGTTAGATCACCTGTATTCCAAGAAACTTTTGCATTGTGTACAGCCTATGGGTATCACAGCTTCCGTCTCCCCCAACAAACACAAGAATTCCGCTAACAGGAGGGAGAAAATGTTCAGGGTCGTGCAGGACACATAAATGTGTCTGATTCTATGAAAAAACGTGAAAGTGTTTTCATGATTTAAGAAATTTAAGCATAAACTCTTCTCAAATTACACTTCATCCTTAGGGTTGTTCGTAGATTTACCAGAATTTGTTTGCAAAAAGGATGGCTCTCAGATATTTCACTTTCCTTGAATAATGGGAATATGCGTAATGTGGTCATTCAGTATCACAGTGAAGGCGGATGTTGCGGACAGTGGAGACTCAACCACTTCTATTTCCTAACGAAGTGCTATAATGGTTAAAAACGTCAAAGTAAGCGATAAAGGGAATCAAGACGCACCTTGAATACACTCAGCTACTGCCAGCGTGAATTTCCGGTAGCAGTGGTGTTTATTTTTACTGTTTGCTATCCTCATGCCCAACCTTCCCTCCTTACCTGTCTTACTGATGGCTTAGCGAGGTAAGGGACAACGTCGGTCAAGGAGTGAATGCCGAACGACATGCGTGGTTGGCGAGCAGACTACCACTGCACCACCAAAGCACAGCTATTTTATTAGACGGTACGAATAGGGACTTTTTATCTCCAAGGCTACATAATAATCTGGCTACCTGCTCTTTTTGAGTATTAGGATTTTGAAGTCATTTTTACAAAATATTTGTCATAAAAAGCCTGTACGAGCACGAGCAAGACTTACCAACATCAAATACTTTGAAATCCAAGTCTTTAAAACGGAAGTTCGTTTCCACTATTCCTGTCGTTTTAACTCTTGATCTCAAGACATCCTGCTCAGTTGGTAGGTAATCGGGAGCTGACATTCTATCTAAGGAATCGAGATAATAACCAGCTGAATCATTAAGTTGATATTCCTTAGAGCGTATGAAGCATTTCTGCACACTTGCGTTGGTCCAAAGTGACCGTAAGAGCTTTGATAAGTCATCGGGAAAATCTCCCTCCTCGACTGTGGCTAGATATCCATTCAAATGTTTTAATTCTTCCGCAGGGTCAAAGTCTTCAGCCGTTATATCCAGCGACTCCATAGCTTTCAAAATTTTGATCATAGACTGGACAGTATTGGCAAAAATTATAGGTTTATATTCTTTCCTTTCATCTTCCTTGTAACCCTCACCATGAATTATTTTCATCTGCTTTAAGACCGTTGATTTTCCACATTCACCGGCCCCAAGAAGTAGAAGTTTGACTTCTTTCATGGACTTTTCTGCATCCTGACGTATTTGCTTCTCTATAGCCTTACTCTTATCTTGCTGAACTTTTTCTGGTTCACTCCAGGCGCATCCCATAACTGAATGTTGATATGTTGAGCAGAAATCAAATGCCAATTTTGATAATCCACTTATTGTGATAAAGGATCAGATGCTATCGAGGGAACTTGTTTAGTTCCTAATACATTTATATATGGTTTCTCATAGTTGCAAATGTATCCACCAATTACGTACCTTTTAGTCTTTGTTAAACAATTCCTAGCCATGATATACAAGAAGCCATAGAAGGCCAGATTAAAATTAATGTGAATGAAATATATATTCGGCGAACCAATAAATGTCATGAAATAAGAATTTTGAGACAATGTACTTTTGTTTTAAATAGTCGGGCGACACAGCACATTTTCGAAAGATTGCGCCAAGAGCATGGCTGAACAGGTTGGACTATGACTTTTGCGCTTAACATATTTTTAGAGGGAAAATGCCTTTCAAAAACAAGAGGTGAAGGGAAGAAAGGGTGGCAGGTATTACAAAAGCATTGGGCTTGGATATAAGACCCCCAAAGATGCTATATTCGGAAGCTACATCGACAAGAAGTGCCCTTTCACCGGCAATGTACGTATCCGCGGTAGAATTCTCACAGGAATTGTGCGCAAAATGAAGATGAACCGCACAATTGTTATCAGACGTGATTACTTAAAGTACGTCAAAAAGTACAACCGGTATGAGAAACGTCACAAGAATATGTCAGTGCACCTCTCCCCATGTTTCAGGTAAGTGAGGTATCATAAATAGGCCTATCCTTTAGGGACGTCAACGTAGGAGACATTGTGACAGTTGGTGAATGCAGACCGTTAAGTAAGACGGTTTCGTTCAACGTAATCAAAGTGTCAAAGGCTGCCGGATCTAAATACAAAAAGTCGTTTAATAAGTTTTAATGTCATAAATAAACCTGTGGCTTCGTATACACTGTTCTTAATATCTCATTTGTTTGTTAGTGGTCGGTAAATGGTTCATTCGTAAACGGTCAGAATGCCTAAGCTATACTACTAGGGGTTTTGGTTATACAAGTGTTTGAAGTTAATGTGGTTACTCACAAGCTGTCTCGTTTTCTTCAGCCTGTGTCTCGACAGACAATTGATCGTTTTGTTGACTCCAGTATTTTAGAAGACTTTCATAACATTCAGTGAAGTATTACTAGCAATACTTGACAGGACATGAATAGCGCTACGTTCTTGTTCATCATGTACTCTCTTATCAGTCTCTTTATGAATGTCTTGTTGCATACAGTATATATTTATCCAGCATGGACTGCTGCTTATGGGTATTTCCTGTGCAGCAAAATATTTCGAACTGCCATGATCATATGTATACCAGATACTTGTTGACGCAAATTTTGTTACTCATGATGCGTATTGAAGGTTGCATAACGGGGATCGAAGCGGACGGTCATATTCTTATTACCCTGGTTAGTAGAGAACAATGGAAATTCAAGTGCATGAGAGCTGGTACGACTATTATTTACTTTGTACATGGTATTCGTCAAGCAGCTTTCTGGTACACTGTGATGTCTCCCTATATATGTACTCAGTGCCCTACTCTATCAGCGCATTTTCATTTGTGATTCATAAGTTATATTCGACCACTAGAATGTCTCAAAGTTGTGAAATCTTCGAGTATCATCCAAATATCTACCTTGCACGCTGCAGTGTATGACCGACATCAGTGCTACGTGCCGTCTGTTAAATTAGTTTGAGGTGTAACAGTGGATGGTCTGTCTAGGCGTACGAACGGGTGCATTGGTAAGGCCTTATGTGTTCTATTCCAAATAACTATTCGGTATTCATCCCCCCCCTCCGTGGAATGCTTGGATTTTAAGCGATGATTGCTAGTTTGTAACCACGCCCCCTTTATCTCCAACAAGACAGTTTATTAACGCCGAGTATACGTCTGCAGCCTTGGGTAATGCTTAGAAATTGTATTGGATACAGTATTTTGATTATGTGAGATTATTAACCAAATGTTCCTAAGTGACTACCTACTTTGTGTGTGTGTCTGTGTATCACTGCATGATTATCTGGCAGTCTATGGTCCTAACTACTGGTAGTCCCCTGGGTAAGCAAATTAATTGGAGCGTACTCGAGTCCTTGCATTCGTGTGATGAGGGGGTCCGTGATGATTTAGTAGCTTGGGTGGTCGTACACATTCTTAAGCGTGGGTAGGTCATCCTGTGGCTGGCCGCAGCTAGATTTAAAATAATCTAATCCCTGAGATGTCTCTCCATATGATTTATTACGGGAGCCCATAACCTCTTAAGTCCCTTCAGCAGACTCTTGAGTTGTAACGACTCCCTGGTGCTATGCATGCGAATTAGTGTGCTGGGCAGTCGCTACCTAAACCAGGCTTCTCATTATGCTTCCTACATATCTCGTTTCAACCATGAGGAATTCTCCTTGGAGTTAAAGATGAGAAGAGCGATGGTGTTTTGGACCGATTTGAGTAGTCTCCTTAACTAATTCTCGGCACTTATCAGTTGATACTGCTACCCTGTCTGTGCGTCATGCAGCGTCGGACAAAATGTTGCCATTTTAGTGTGTGTCATAGAGCAGTGACGGTCATATAATCATACACAGAGAACAAGGATGAAAACTGAGCAAATGGTCGCTACCGCCTAAAGGGGCTTGGTTGTGGACGTTTTCTGCTGCTCATGTAATCCAGTTGTGATGAATGTTCATCACATCCTCATCTAGTCTCTTCTTGCCCTACTGAAGTTACGTAACACATTTTTCTATAGAGATTTGTTTGAGTGAAACCCGACATCAGGTTAACGGATGAAACGTGTAAGTCTCCATATCTAATGATATGATCATAGCCCAGGTACCCTATCTTCATGATCGTATAGAGCAGTTTCCGGTTGTATTCTGCTCTGCATGCAGATGGTCGATTGATGTTACCCAAAAGACGCGATGTGAACGACTTTGAAGTAGCATGATATCGAGTCTAAGAGAATTATGAGAGGCTGGTCAGCTAGTCGAATCTATCAGAGGTTTCTTTACGTAAGTGGAAACTTTGTCCTCTTCATTGTAATCACTGTTCTGTATAAAAAAGAACATATCGCTTATACCGACTTCGCTGTCGGTAACAATAAGGTCACTAATGTTTCAGTCAGTACTACTAGATTGAAATTGAGGTAGAAATGTAGGTTCCTGATATCAGACAGTTTACCTTATCAGCTCTATTACGTCACCACACATCAGAACAGTGCTGTAGAGAGAGTTGGTAATCATAGCCAAACTTTTCTTTTCACAATTGAATTTCTTTGACGATTAAGTTGTTTATACAAATCACTTCGAAAAGATATCACTCCTTTGTTAGGTGGAAGGAGATAGCTGGAAAGCGACCATTTACCTGGATTTCGTGCTTCTCGGTACTTGTCAACAGGGAACTGATGCCTCATTAAAATTTCAGTCCCCACTGTATTGCTAATTTATGTTCAAAAAGATGAAACGTAGGTGCAGTTTTTTGGCTGACAGACCTGCCCATTAAGAGTGGAAGACATGAAAAGACTAGCTGTCTTTGATCATATGACTGCGTTTTATCTCCCGTGTGAAGTGGCACAATAAGGTGAGCAATATTGAGGTTAGACGTCGAGTGCTAGGTAAACAGGGGTGGCACAGTGGTTAGGACTCTCGCCGACCATGCACATGGTCCGGGGTTCGAGCCCGCACTGACGCACATCTGATATCTATGGTCGGCCTGCAAAATTTGGGCTACCGATATCCATGCTGAAAATTCCATACTTGTACCGAAAATACAGTGTGGAATCAAGCTGTAAATCAAAAAAAAATCAGTCGACGAAGTTGTGAAGTTACAAAGACTGAGATGGTTAGGACATGTGTTACCTATGCCTAGTCATCTCCTTCCTCGACGGGAAATGTTAGCTGACATAAGGTCAGACTGGAAAAGAGCTGGTGGTCAAACCAAAACGTGGCTTCATCAGTCAATGATATCCACAACAGTTAGTTTGAGCCACGTAGGAAGGTATAGACTGGCCTCCTGGTTGGGGTCTTTGGGACGATAAACACCAATGGCTGCAGACAACTGGTGATACGGCTCAGAATCGTTCTCAATGACTGGCGAAGATGCATCCACTCCTTATGATTTCCAATGAAACTGTTTTGTTCTTCGTTATTACTATTCCTTTGTCTCACACCTCTGTTTACTGTCTCTATTATGCATATCTTCTCTTGCTTTGTGTGCTACAAAGAGGGAGTGTGGCGACTTGAACAGCTGCACATTGATGCTAAGTTCTATGTTGAAAACAGACAGAATCTCGACTGAAAGTTCGCAGTGGTGACGAGTTGACTAGCTATCTGACCAAAGGGAAATTTACTGATGCAATCCGTTGAAAATCAGAGGACGGACATGTTATCACTATAACTGAACAATGAGTGTATTAAATACACTCCGTGAGTAGATAGAATTGTTGAGGAAAAATAGCACGATGGAGTAGAATTGAGTGCAACACCCTAAAACATGCATTCCACTATCTCAGTGGACTTCATTTCCTACTCGTTTGCAGATTATTCATGCTGGCACGTGCCGATAAGCACGGAAACTAGACCCCTTCCAACTACCCAACATGAATTCAAAGTTCTTCACCATGGCGAGTCGCCCAATCCAGTGACCACATTGTACACTTCACTGACAGAATTCTGTTAGTATCAACAGGAAGGGACAGAGACTTAACATTGGTTATACTCTGGTGAATAATCAGTTTACCGCAGCTTTGATGCTTGCCTAAGTGTTTCTTCGAACATAATACACTAGTTCATGCTAATAATGTAGGATGGTAATTCGTCACGTATGTCTAAACCTTTGATTCTGCTTGTTAAGCGTAAAAGGCTATCGAAGCCAGATTCATTTCACTCAGTCATTACATTCTCCTGCTTAAACTGTAAAGCCTAAGTGACATGTCTGATGCACTAAATTACCTTTTGGTGATTCAAGTACATTTTGTAGGATCTAGATATTCATCTGGAAATATGTTGGCGACGCGGTATCTGATTGTCAGGTCCCACTTCGCCTGAAGCTTCACAACTGCACTGCAGTGGGAAGCCGTTGTGTCTAGTACTGATAAAATCGACACCATCATCCTTATCCCCTATTCAGGAACAATCCTTGTAGTTACTCATAGTAAATTTCGTCTTCATGTGTATGTTAAACACTATTCGACGACTATTTGAGAATGCGGTCTAATTAGTTGCCAATCTGTCTAGCCCTATTTGTTGTTCCAAATTTGACTGACGAGTATTCAGATGGTCATTAAGGCACTTTGCGGCGTTATTCGGTACTACTAGGTGCTTAGAGGACACACTGCACTCGACGAAGGTTTTTAATGTCCCGTGACATCCACATCAGCAAAGAGTATTAGCAAAATTTAGCGGAATTCATCTCTCACACCTATTGGCAGTTGGAGGCGCTACCACACATCTAACCAGAAAACAACCAACATAGGTTAATAATCCCAAATATTCTGACTGAATCGTTTCGATTGAGTCCACATCAACAAGAGTTTCGAATTCAGTATGTCCCATCTACTTCGGCCTGGGTAGATGGGTGGTATTGCTGACTATCACATGACAAGTGTGGCTTTTAGCCTAGTTTAGGAAAGATCTGTGCAAGCAGACAGTCACACATCCTTCATGCAGTTTCCTGTCGTCAACTAGTGCATATAAAAATCCATACCTCATATATCTGGTGAGAATAGAAAAGAAATTATCCGCGGATCGCTGCACTAGTAATCTAAAGCGACTGTCCTGAATGCTGCCAGCGAGTCTCCCATTACACCTTCAATCATCACCCATTATGTTGACAGGAGTCTGTCAACCCAAGATTATTATTCTAGTTGAATATAAAACTTCTCAAACTAAATTATCCCAAATATGATATTGTGAAAACCTGTATGACACACATGTATGTAGGAGGAATACATGTTTATCGAATTCGAATCAGATCAATTCACGTTCACACATACAGCTGATTTCATGGCACATGACAAAATCGATATTTTTTTAGAATACTGCCCAAACAATGTGACGAAACTCGAGTATGATTGAGTTTACTTTTTCAATATGTATGTCAACAATGCGTAATTGTTTTCGTAGGCATTTTTCAAAGTGAAACACGCACACTGTATGTGTTGTAAGCGTCTCCTGTAATACTTACACTTCCATGAAAGTGAAAATCTCCGCACCAGACTTTTTATTAAGTCGTTTTAGGGCCATAATTTGATTACTCTCCAAACAAAGTTTCAACAAACCAAGTAGTATGTTATACCAATGATATCCTTCACATTTCTTACTATCCCATTATAGGAACTCACAACGTTACTTACATTCATATAAATCCTACCAAAGCAAACTGATTCAAGTATATTTTTAACTAATTATCCCCGCCCCCCCCCTGCATACAGCCTAATCTCATCCTTAAATTGTGATGTGTAACCCAATCACATGTTACACTAGCTTTTACCTAAACAACTGCTATGCATTGCTGGAGGACACGAAGAACATCGTGAGAGATTTCAAAGTGTTGATGAATTTTTTGTCGAACGACATACTGTCTATTAATATATGTGTAAAACTTAGGCACTGTGGTGGTAGTAATTAATTCCATATGAGTTTGTTTATTAGATGCATCATGCACACACAGTCAGTGAAACAGTATTATTATTTACTGGATGACAATGTTTCGAACAAAATTTATTCATTGTTCATAATCATTTCATCAATTATAATCACACGACTTTGAAACTTGAGTTTTATAGTTTTCTTTGTCTTCTCCTATTTGTCATTGTTGGGGTAGTAGAATTTTCAGATATCTGGGTGGACAGGTGTTGAATCATTCCTATTACATGTATTTGCAATTGATTCGATAAACAAAGCTTATCTTATCAATCCCGCCCTCCACCCTGTGACATTAGATTTTAAAACTGTCATCCTATCCCATTGTATGGTTGTGTGTAATTGCATGTAGTGAGTGCTGTAGCTGAACTATTCTCTAGATTTCTTATCTTATTCGGGTCAACCAATCTAGATTTTGCTGCTAGGTTTTTATGTTCAGCTAGTCTGACTGCCCCTGATCTACTAGTTTGACCTGTCGACCATCTCAGGCAGGGCATTAGATAAACTGAATTGTTTTGTTTTAAAGGCTCCACAGGGTTGATCCTTTAACCGACAAAGCTTGTTTCTAATTGAGTTTGTGGGTGGGTTTGAATGCCGGCCACTCTTATTCCTTTCCTTCCTTGTGTAAGGTGGTTTCCGAGGTTCCTTCTCTGTATGGAATTACTACAGATGATTTAGATTCCCTTATTGTCGGTGTCGTCATTAATATTATTAATATCAATATCGCTACTGTCATTATTTATTTTATTTTTACATTTCCTTACATACTTTCTGACTAATTTATCCGGATAATTATTACGTTTCAAGGCTTCTTTCATGTGTATGACGACTTCCTGTCTTATATTTTCCTTGGTACTACTTAGTTTTTTGTGCGTTCTATCTCCCGTGTGAAGTGGCACAATAAGGTGAACAATATTTAGGTTAGGCGTGAGTCGAGTACTAGGTAAACAGGGGAAATCAATTGACGAAGTTGTGAAGTTACAAAGACTGAGATGGTTAGGACATGTGTTACGTATGCCTAGTCATCGCCTTCCTCAACTGACGGGCAATGTTAGCAGATATAGGGTCAGGTTGGAAAAACGCTAGCGCAGGTCAAACAAAAACATCGTCCCACCAGTCAATGAAATCTACAACAGTTAGTCTAAGACAGCCACGTAGGAAGGTGCAGACTTCCTGACTGACTGGTTGGGGTCCTCGGGACGGTAAAAACCAATCACCGGTTGGAAACAATTGGTGATACGGCTCAAAATCGTTCTCAGTGGCACAATGCATCCACTCCTTATGACTTATAATTTCCAATGAAACTGTTTTGTTCTTCGTTATTACTCTTCCTTTGTCTCACACCTCTGTTTACTGTGCCTGTTATGCTTTTCTTGTGCTTTCTTCTCTTGCTTTGTGTGCTACAAGGAGTGGAGTGTAGCGACTTGAACTGGTGCACATCGGTGCAAAGTTCTGTGTCGAAAACAGACAGACAGTTTTTTGTGCTCTGTCATACTGTCGGTGTCCTTTAAAAAAACAACAGGTGAAAACCCTTCTGTAGATGCAGCAGCTATGATTATTAATTATTATTATTATTATTAGTAGTAGTAGTAGTAATAGTATTATTATTAATATTACATGCTGAAAGAAATTACTACATGTATAAAAAATTAAATGACTGACTGATTTTTCGATATTAAAAATTTTTAATGTTGATAGATAAAACAACAAAGAAGTTGATCTGTTGATCTGTTTCATGAAAGACTGTGGTGAAGGGAAAAAAATGAAAATATTGTACAAAAAGAGGAGAGCAGTACACTTGCTACTTATAATGTATATAGATGATATATTCAGCAGTTAGATTCACTACTACTACCAGGCTCTGAAGTTCGCATAATCACCTTAGCCAACCGCCAAACTGTTGACAATGGACTTGAATGATGTAGTGAATCAAATGATGATGTAACACTATCGGATGTAGCAGCAGAAGTCATAGTAGTAGTGGTGGTAGGCGGAGGAGGAGCAGGAGGATGAGTAGCACCCATTGTATCACTAGCTTCCGATTCCAATGGTGGTGGTGGTGTTAAAGACACTAGTTCCCAGCATTCTAAACTAACCGATGACTTATACTCTTCACAATGTCCACCACCACCACCACCAGTAGTGGTCATTGATGATGAGTGTATACAACAACATTCAGATGTAGAAGGTGTTGTTGTTGAATTCAATGTGTGGGGAGGATGATCAGATTTTTCATTGAATAGCACAGTTGACTCATTACTACTTGATAAACCAAACATTTCATCGACTTCTTCACCTTTTTCAAATGAATTTTGGAAATAACATGAATTGAATCGAACTGGAATTGAATGATTGAAATGATTGAATGATGGAATTGTTCCGAACAATCCATTAAGTTTTATAGTATAACATTCATCAAAGTATCTAAAGAAATAAAAAAAAATTTTTAAAACAATTAGTTCCCTTTTTTGAATTTAGACAATAAAGCAATAAGAAGACGTAATTTGTTTGAATCGTGTGTCGTGTATGTATTTGCGCGCAAACACATTTCGAACAATTTGATCACACTTCACGGAGTTGTCATAGGAATATATATATATGAAATTAGTAGAGAATTTAATTGGTGGATGGTGACTAGCAGTGGAATCCAGATTAACGCGCATTTCGTCCTATTTTGGACTCGTCAACTGGATGCACCTGCATTCCCCGGTGAGTGATAATGATGTTCCCACCAAGGCTCGAGCTAAGTGCCCATAGTTTCAAACGCCCAACCGTTATCCACTAGACCACTTGGGCCACGAGAGCCACTGCCTCTTGTGCATGTTAATTTTATTGAATTTTAGATTTTCCCGTCGATTGATTGGAACTAAGTGCTCGGTCTCAGGTTGACATGTCGGCTTCTTGTGCAGACGAGTCCCAAATAGAACGAAGCGCGCGTCTTATCAAGGAAAGTCTAGTGTGATGACGAATTGTTGCTTTGAACGCACAAAGATGGTTTAAAACTTTCTAATTGCCAGCTAGAGCTTCCACAGACTTTAGGATACGCCCCAAACATGTTTTATAGATAGGTTTAAAAGACGTGTAAACGTCAATTTTATATCCTGTCTCTATAATATGTGTCGCAATAGAGGAGCTAGGTCTCCTGTTCTCACCATTAATGGGTTCTGAAGATTCCATTTGTTTCTGGAGCCATTTAGGAATTTGCTCTGAAGCCAGCCCTTACTTGCTGGCAGAGATCGATGAGTCCTCCCTCCTATGTATGTGTGCCCACACGTACATTCAAATTGGTAAATACACTGGGATGTGACATCATTTTTCGCATGTTCGAAGGGCTTAAATGGGTAGATATTGGCTTTACATTCTCAATTATTATGATCTTAGCTGCATAAAAAGTCTTCTAAACCGCAGCGTTCAATTTATGTCTAGTTGTCAAGCTGCTATGATCACCCGAATAGGGTAGAGTTCAAAAACGATTCATAATCACACTAAACCTTCCTTGGTAAACTTTGCTTTGATACCAACCAGGGTAGATGTAGTATTACATCTGTTATTCGGTTTAGTGGTCTTCATTGTTATTTTGACCTTCGTTATGTCCTTTGGACTTGACCTAAGTCTATTTTCTCACCTCTTAACTCTTTATTAACTTCATATATATATATTCCTATTACAAGTCCGTGAAGTGTGATCCGATTGTTCGAAATGTGTTGCGCGAATACATACATAACACGAGTCAGACGAATTACGTCTTCTTATCGCTTTATCTAAACAACAAATAATAACAGTCTATCACAAAGGGAGACGAGTGCAACTGAAATGAATTACCTTTTGCTACGGTAGGTTGAATTCTCAGATGGTGTGGATAACAATTACGTTGTTTATTTTACTTACAGCTCATTAAAATTAGCATATCATAATGAGAAAGTGGAAATATTATGTAGAATAGTTTACCAATAATTGTAAAGACCAAATACATCTGAGTTAGTATGTACCACTTTGAATGGTGTGAATCCGGGGAGGGGGGTGGTGGGCTCAAAACGTCAGCTTTTATCATCCCATCCCGAGGATATTAGATACAACTTACATCCTTTGATTGGACTCTAGGCAGTAAGTGACTAGTGTTGACTAAGCAAACGCATGAGACACTAGTTACTACTTAGCATCCTATCAAACTCCTACAACCTGAACAGCTCATTGGTAACATCTATGACTCCAGCACTGAGTGAAACGCCTTCAAATCTCACAACGAATGTGAGTTTCCTCAAGATTACAGATGTGTCTTGCTGATGAGTGCCAATAAGCACAAAATCTATCTAGGTGAAAGGCTTCCTGTTGATTGCCTCTAACCATTTAATAACAATCTACATCCATATATCAATATATGTAATAGGCACATACTTTAAATATTAGTGGCAATTCATGTTAACAAATCTAACCTTCTCGCATATTACTATCTTGCGTCTATCCGTCTAAACCACCTTCATCACATGCAGTGCAATAAAACAGATGAATTCTTGAAACCAAGAGTTTTTACTGAACATTGATGGAGGAACTTCCTTCCTAGCACCTGGATCAATAATCCGTGACCTTACGCGGGTTTTTTTCTTTTAGCTCAATTCTATTTCCACTGACATCACTTATCGAAGAAAGCGATAGTTTAGAATGCGTGATACAACCTCGCAACTTCCTAAGTCAATGAAGATTTACAATTCATTAAATAAATCACAGATTAGAGAGAATTAAATAGCTTGTAGGATATAATAGGGATTATCGAAATCTCCACAGTAATAACAATGAGTTTATACACGTCAAGTGTCCATTTGTAAAACTTCACTTAACATCCTAAGCAAAAACTACTACAATTATAGTTTAATTTATGATACTAAATCGTAAGGGTGCGACGGTGGCATAGCGGTTAGGTTGCTCGCCAACCATGCACATGGTCCGGGGTTTGATCCCCGGCCGACGCACTCCTTTACCTCGCTAAGCCAGAAATAATCCTGGTAAGGAGGAAAGGTTGGGCGTGAGGCTAGCAACCCCATCCTGTAAAATAAACACTGCTACAGAAACTTCAAGCGACTAGCTTGAAGCCCTACGATCTACTGGGGGACGTGAAGGAAAAAAACCGTAGGGAGACAACTTTTAAACAGAAAAATATCAGCTATCACACACACACACACATATATATTAACTAAGAACATTGACATTCAATGATCGTGTGTCTTCAACAAGAAATCAACTTATACGGAGAAGGAAGATGATTAATTGATTTAAGTCCATAAAGCAAACACAAGGAGAGATCGACTATAATAAAGGTTTTTATTATAATGAATATCATATACCTAATGCCCAAATTTTTTCAAACCGTTAAAAGTGAACTTGGTTTGGACATATATAACAAGAAGAAATCCTTCAACAGAATCGTTTCGAGTGACTCTGAAGTGAAGAAATTAAAAGTTGTATAAACTCAAGAATGAAGTTATGCAGGTATCTTCCTTGGAATTTATTTAAAGGAAAATATCTTGAATATGTTATTCAGAAGTAATATTAATAGTATTTCTATTCAGGAAAACTAAAAACATCAGTGAAGAAAACTCTGTGTAGCGAGTTCATACTTCTTTTCTCTTGGGCAAATACTCTAACAAATATTATGTAGTAAGTAAAATACTGTTTGATACATGGATACACCCAATAGTAGAATGCTCGCCAACTACCCATGTGGCCCAGGTCCAATTCCCGGCCGACACACTTCTAAATAAAGGGAAGGATGGATGTTAAGCTAGCAATCCACCCCCCTAAAAGAAACATCACCACAGCTATAAAGACTTCAAAGCTCACGCTTGAGACTCTATGTTGCACACTCCAAAAGCCAGGGAATAATGAAATAAAGCACTGTTGAGGTGTACCATCATACTAGTAGGGTATCATGATTGAAATCAATAGATAGAGCGCTTGGTCACTTATAAAATACGAAACTGTAAATCTTAATGTATTCACCAGAAAGTGTAACCATTACAGCATTTATGTATTATTGTTAGCATTATTACAACAAACTGCGTACATTATAAGGCACAAAGAGATGCGTCACACAAAACTGTCTCATAGTTTGTGCAAGGGCTGAATTACTGCTCGGATTTCTAGACACCAAAGCAGATGATTGTATTAAAGAGGTCACACTCTAGAGCCTTCTACTTGAAATAAGTATAAAACTTGGGCACTGTGGTAGAGCATAACCCCATGAAGGATGAGATTTTATTTTGATAAATCATACAGTGTTGTACAGTAATATTAACTGATGACCACGTTTCGAGCACAAATTATTGCCCATAATCATATCAAGTTATAAGTCATCCACTGTTATACCATATAAGGAGGGGACATCTGAGACCCTTACCATGTAGGATTCTAAATAAAGCAGTTATTAGAGTGGCATTTAAACCTACCAACTCACTCAGGGACAAGCTCTGTAGGTTAAAGGACCCAATTAGACAAAATATAATTTACAAAATACCTTACATTGACTGTAAGTCAACTAAATAGGTCAAACTAGTAGATCAGGGGTAGTCAGATTGTCAGAACATAAGAATTAAGCTAAGGGAAGAATGGTTGACCCAGAAAAGATAAGTAGTTTAGAAAAAAGCTCAGCACTTCACACATTAACACACAACCACACAATAGGGTGGCAGATGTAAACAGGGGAAATCAATCGACGAGGCTGTGAAGTTACAAAGACTGAGATGGTTAGGACATGTGTTACGTACGCCTAGTCATCGCCTTCCTCGACTGACGGGCAATGTTAGCAGATATAGGGTCAGGTTGGAAAAACGCTAGCGCAGGTCAAACAAAAACATCGTCCCACCAGTCAATGAAATTTACAACAGTTAGTCTAAGACAGCCACGTAGGAAGGTGTAGACTAGCCTCCTGGTTAGGGTCTTCGGGACGGTAAAAACCAATCACCGGTTGGAAACAATTGGTGATACGGCTCAAAATCGTTCTCAGTGGCACAATGCATCCACTCCTTGTGACTTATGATTTCCAAAGAAACTGTTTTGTTCTTCGTTATTACTCTTCCTTTGTCTCACACCTCTGTTTACTGTCTCTATTATGCATTTCTTGTACTTTCTTCTCTTGCTTGTGTGCTACATGGAGTGTGGCGACTTGAACTGCCGCACATATGTGGAAAGTTCTATGTTGAAAACAGACAGACAGCGTGGCAGAGGGTTGAAATTCTAAAAAATTATCTAGGTAGGTGGAGAGAGGTTGATTACTGAATCCTTGTTCATCGAGTCTACACCCAACACATTCAACAAAAATGACTCAATGAAGACATTATTACCGCCGGTCAAATCAGAGGAGGATAATAAATAATCTTAAAATTCTATTTCAATTCAAAAACATCACAACATTTTAACAAGTTACTTATTATGACGATAAAAACACTCGTCTTATTTCCCATCTAACTGTAATTGATCAATAACACTCGTATTATTATTTCTGAATGTACATTATCTCATATGTATTTTTATCCCAATATCTTATCGATTCCATACATGTATATAAATGAAGGAAAAAAGTTGTGTGAGTAACTTCATATGATTGTGAGCAATAGTTTGTGCTCAAAACGTCATCAGTTAATATTACTGTATAACCACACTGTGTGATTTAGCAAAATAAAACCTTTCACTTGGAGTTTGAGCAGAGTTTCCATGGTTGCTGGTGATCAAAAAAGGTCCACATACTATTCGATCCTTTAGGATTCTCGAAACCAGGTAAACGCCAGAGGTTTGGAATCACGGATTTCCATCTCATCTCCAGATAGAATCAATACGTCCACGAGTTGGGTTATAAGCGACACGCGTTCACATTCGTCTTTTCTATTTGTTAGGAACACTCATCATGCCGAGTGAAGGTGACGAATAAGATAATCTACGCGGCAAAGGCCATATGAATGCGTTTCCAGAAAAAGAACGAAGTCTTCCCACCCCCGACCATAACCAGGTCATTTATCGAGGCCACAGGTTTTATGTAGTAAACAGTGAACATTGTGCATATTGCCCTCGTCAACAGTCATGACGTACACACTTGCTGTGTTGTCCTTTTCTGCTTCAAAATACAACAATTCACTTCGAAATACAGTGGTTACTCTACCAAACTGGAAGAAATAACCTTTGTAACTTTAAACTACTTCCCTTGTGAGGTTTCACAGTAAAAAGCAACTCAGGTTTTTACTAAACACACACACACAATTGTTATAATAAAAATATTATTACCTAGTTGATTTATTATTGCAACTGACCGGATTTCCAAGACAATATAATCCAAATAATGGGTTATAATAGGTATACCGTCCAGGCACCATATTTATTCCCAGTTGTTCAAGCCGACACTTCACGTCAATACCACGGCTTTGGCATAAAAGGTGAACAGCATGTATAACTGCGGAGTATACACGGCCCATATCATCTCTTTGCGGTAGTGCAGACAGAAATGATCCGACTAAATGCAAACTGCGACGAAGAAATAGCGGTAACCAAACATCTAATAAAATAGTTGCAACTCTTATAGCTACAGAGCAGTATGTTAAAGCTGTGTGACTGGAAGGCGTGGGTTCTGGACCTGAAATATATAAACAGTGAGAAAGAAAAATCAATAAAATGTCAAAAGCAATACACAAAAGGTTACTACTGACAATTTATCGTAATTCAGTAAAGTTCTATATGCATTATCATGCTTTTACAAGGAAAATTTGTCAGGAATGCCAAGCTATACCTAGTTTGACATGAGTGATACAAGGGAAGAGTTGTACCACTGATAAGCCAAGTTAATAGCCCATCAAAGTGTTGGATTATGTCAAAGTTAAGTTAACAGTCACTTACATTTCTGTGCATTTGGCAGAGAGCCACAGAGCCCGTGACTGGAAGTTCAGCACCAAGGGTTACAGTAGATGTGAGTCAGCGGAGATCAAGGCATCAATTCATGAAATCTATGACTTTTGTCTGAGCTACATATTGAGGTTTAGACTGCCTACCTGGGATCTGCAAGGCGCTAAGAATCAATGGCTGGAAACTGTTGGTGATATAGCTCAAAATCGTTATCAATGACACATGCATTCACAGTTTACAAACTCCCAAATCCATTAACATTCTCATTATTCCCATATACTTATTCTTTTTCGTCGACACTGCCGTTCATCCTACCTACTCGATTATTTCTTCTATTCCTTCTATACATCTGTGTGTCTATGAAGTGTGGCACTTTTAACTGCTGCACTCTCATGCAAGCAAAGCCTCACGTTGAAAGTCAGTCAGTGAGTCGAACAAAACGCTAGAACTGACTGACAAAGTTTCAACACAGAACCTTGCACAGAAGTGTAGTGGTTTAATTTACCATAATCCAAATGGTACATGAAGGTAAAGAAAAGAAAAATACTCAAAATTATCGTACAATGAATAGAAATTTATGAGGACATTACACGTATGGCTAGTCATCGCCTTCCCCGACGAGAAATGTTAGCTGACATAAGGTCAGGCTGGAAAAGAGTTAGCCAGTGGTGGTCAAACCAAAACATGGCTTTATCAGTCAATGAAATCCACAACAGTTAGTTTAAGCCAGCCACGTAGGAAGGTGTAGACTGGCCTCCTGGTTGGGGTCCTCGGGACGGTAAAAACCAATGCAGGCTGGAGACAACTGGTGATATGGCTCAAACTCATCGTCCTCAATGGTTGGCTCAGATGCATCCACTCCTTGTGACTTATAATCTCCAATGAAACTATATTGTTCTTCGTTATTACTATTCCTTTTGTCTAATGTTCCTGTTTACTGTCTCTATTTTGCATTTCTTCTACTTCGATAGGATCGAATTGCATGCTGAACATTCGAAGATTTCCCTGTAAGATATTCAAAAGGCTGTACATTTTGCCAGGTTCTTCACCTAGGAGTACAATACCGTTTGCATACTCTAAGTCAACAAGACTTCATCCTGGTAACAAGTCAACCCCTAAGTTTCTAGTCGTGTAGGGTCGATTCCATTAGTACATCTATGATGAAAATCAACAAAAATGGAGACAATTGGTATCCTAGACAGATACCAGCGTTTGTCATTACTTCAAATGGTAACTCTTCATAATCTGTTACGCAGTTGCGTAAGTTTGAGTAGAACGCCTTGATTACTGCGATAGGCTTTCTAGACACTCTCTTTGCGGTTGAAGATTGACACAGGCAGTGTAGCTCATTGAGTCATTGCGATATGCAAGCCTGAGCAGCACATCAAGGTAGCAGATAATGGTCAGAAACGTCGGAATTATATATTCCATTTTTAATAAGATTTTCACAAATCTAATTTCCACCTTCGGAATACTGCTTGAAGCTGTGTTTAGGAACTCATTTTAAGCGTCTGTCTGTTTTCGACATAGGACTTTGCAACGATGTGCAGCAGTTCAAGTCGCCACACTTCATGTAGCACACAAACCAATAGAAGAAATACAAAATAGGAACAGTAGACAGGAATATGAGACAAAAGGAGTATTGACGAAGAACAACATAGTTTCATCGGAAATTATAAGTCACAAGGAGTGGATCCATCTTCGCTAGCCATTGAGAAGGATTTTGAGCCATATCACCAGTTGTCTCCAGCCTGCATTGGTTTTTACTGTCCCAAGGACCCCAACCAGAAGGCCAGTCTACACCTTCCTACGTGGCTGGCTGGCTGGCTTAAACTAACTGTTGTGGATTTCATTGACTGATGAAGCCATGTTTTGGTTTGACCACCGCTAGCTGTTTCCCAGTCAGCACTGACTGGGCGAATGAAATACATGTCCTAACCATCTCAGTCGATTTAGCTTCACAGCGTCGTCTATTGATTTCCCCTCCTTACCTAGCACTTGATGCCTAGCCTCAATATTGCTCATCCTATTATACCATTTAACACACACGGGAGATAGGGCGCAGGCACCTATGATCAAAGAAACCCAACCTTTTGATGTCCTCCAATCTCATTGGCCAGGTCTCACACTCATAAAGGAGGATGGAGCGTACTGCTGAGCGGTACGCCCTCCCTTTGGTCAACAACCGGCCGGATATCACGTCTACGCTAGAGACAGCGTCTGTCTGTCTGTTTTCGACATAGAACTTTGCACAAATGTGCGGAAGTTCAAGTCGCCACATTCCGTGTAGCACGCGAAGCAAGAGAAGAAAGTACAAGAAAAGCATAATAGAAACAGTGAGCAGAGGTGTGAGACAAAGGAGTAATAAAGAAATACAAAACAGTTTCATTGAAGATCATAAGTCACAGGGAGTGGATGCATCTGCGCCACTGAGAACGATTTTGAGCCATGTCACCAATTGTTTCCAACCATAGATTTTTACCGTCCCGAGGACCCCAGCCTGGAAGTCTACACCTTCCTACGTGGCTTAGACCAACTGTTGTGGATTTCATTGACTGATGCCAAGTTTTTGTTTGACCGCCGCTAGCTTTTTTCCAGCCTGACCCTATATCCGCTAACATTGCTCGTCGAGGGAGGCGATGGCTTGGCATACGTAACACATGTCCTAACCATCTCAGTCTTTGTAGCTTCACGACTTCGTCGATTGATTTCCCCTGTTTACCTAGAACTCTACGCCTAACCTCCATGTTGCTCACCTTATTATGCCACTTTACACGGGAAATAGAACGCAGGCACCTATGATCAAAGACAGCTAGTCTTTTCATGTCTTCCACTCTCAGTGGCCAGGTCTCACAACCATAAAGGAGGACGGAGCGGACTGATGAGCAGTACACCCGCCCTTTGGTCGATAGTCGAACATCTCGTCTACGCCAGAGTCGGCGTAAACTAACAAATGCGAAACGAGCCCCTTGTATTCGTGCTGAGATTTCGTCAGAGATCAGCCCGTTGGGGCTGATGGTACTTCCCAAATAAGTGAAGCGGTCAACGTGCTCTACCACTTCACTTCCTATTTTTAAACTAGGCGTCGATGTAGTCCAGTCCTGTAACATCATCTTGCATTTGGCGGGAGCGAATCGCATGCCAAACATTCGTAGATTGCGGCTCAAGGTGTTTAGAAGACTCTGCATTTCGTCAGCGTCTTCGCCTAGAAGGACTATATCGTCTGCATATTCCAAGTCAACGAGATTATTCCCGGTAGCAAGTCAATCCCTGAGTCGCTGAAGTCACCTAGGGTTAAGTCCATTAACACATCTATGATGAAGTTGAATAGAAAAGGAGATAATGGGCATCCTTGACGGACACCACTGGTCGTCATCAGTTCAGATGACAGCTCGCCGTAAGCCCTCACCTGGCTGTATGAGTACGAGTAGAGTGCCTTAATCAGTGCAATATATTTTCTTGGAATTCCCTTTACAGCCAAGCATCTCCAGAGAACTTCCCGATCGACAGAGTCGAATGCTGCCTTTAGGTCAAGAAATATAATGACTGTTGGACGCCGGTAGGAATGCCTATGTTCTAGAATCTGTCGGAGGGTGAAGATATGATCAATACACCCTCTTCCTGGTCTAAAGCCTGCCTGGCTCTCTCGTGTTTGTGCTTCCCGAGCACCACTCAGTCTACGCATGATTATTGAGCCTAAGACTTTAGATACTATATTAGTCAAGCTAATCCCTCTGTGATTATCACAGGAAGACTTGTCTCCCTTCTTGTATATGGGGATAATCAGTGACTTACACCAACCCGATGGGACTTCTTCTGATTCCCAGACGCTGCCTAGTACCTCAGTTAATCCGGACAGTAAGCTGTCTCCACCGTACTTAAATACCTCTGGAGTCATTCCATCAGGTCCCGCTGCTTTGCCTAGTTTCAGATTGGTGACAGCTTTAGTAACCTCAGTTAGTGACGGAGGACCTGTGTTTATATCCCATTCAGGGAGGTGTTGGATGCTCGGAAGGTTGAGCGTGGCTGTGGGCAAATTAAACTGCTCCTCATAATGCTCTTTCCAACGATCCAGTCGTCTATCCTGTGAGCTAATTATAGTGCCATTTTTTTCCGAGATTGTCTCACTAATGATTTGTCTTCTCCCACCCGTTTCCCTGATGAGTCCAAAGAGTTGCCTGGTGTTGCCTATCCTCGAAGCTTTCTCCATCTCTTTGGCTTTTGTCGCCCACCACTGTTCACGGTCCTTGCGGAGACTTTTCGTAAGTTTCCTCTTGTGCAGCTTTCGCTCCTCATTGAATTCGGAGCTCGCCGGAATAAGTCTTCTAGCATCTATCAGTTCGGATGAGGCGGTGGAGATCCAGTGGTTTTTACTCACCTTTGGGTTTACCTTATTCACAGCTTTTACAGCTGTATCTATGGCTGCCTGGATATTTTTCCAAGCTTCTTCAGGGTGAGCACAGCTGTCGAACACAGATATGTGTTTAGCTAGTTCTTCCTCAAATACGGATTTAGTTTCCTGATCGAGCTGGGGACGTGATGGTTTTACCGCCAGCTGTTTCCTACGTCCGTTCAGTCGTAAGCACACCCGAGCGCGGACCAGTGCATGGTCGGTATCTACGCACGTGTTCCAGAAGGAGCGACAATCTCCTACCGACCCACGCCAACGATAGCTTATTGCTATGTGGTCTATTTGTGTCCAGCGTTGGTTTGATGAAGGGGGTCTCCAAGTCAAACAGTGTCTCTCCTTGTGTTTAAAGTTAGTGCTTACAAGAAACAAATGATTATCAGAGCAGAACTGTAGGAGACGGTCACCGTTGTCGGTTCGCTGGCACGGAGCTCCATAGGTGCCACCGACATCCTTCTCAGATTGACACAATTTCCCTACTTGAGCGTTAAAGTCACCAGCTAGAACGACTATGTCTGAGCGTTTAGCCTTTCCACCAAACTAGACAGCTTTTGGTAGAACTCATCCTTCGTTTCATCTGAACTGCAGTCAGTGGGGGCGTAGGCGGAGATTACGAAAAGGCATCGGCGAGTAGTGCAGTCCTTCCTCCTTCTTACTGATCCGTTCAGGCGGACAGCACACATTCGGCTATCTACCGGGATCCAGTCAAGCAATGTCTTTTCTGCCCTAGTACTCAAAGCTATCCCTACGCCAGCTAATCCTCGTGAACTAGCTGTGGCATCTCCTGACACCCTCAAGGTGAATTTTGCAGATTCAACCTGTTGGCCAGGTGGGGTTAGGTGAATAACCACACTTGGGTCTTGTATGCGTGTTTCTGAAACACAGCATACATCAATGGCTCGTGATGCCAGGGTCTTGGCTAGTGATGCTTGTTGTCCTATTTGGCAAAGTGTCCTAACATTAAGAGCTCCTATATGAAATTGGTGGCGCGGCTTTAAGAGGCTGTCGGTGGTGGTTTTTTGGCTTCCATCGTTTTTAGTGGACGCAGAGTGGAGAGGAAGTGGAGAGCTATCAAGTCGAGGAGTTGCATCAGTGGAAGGAAGGCAAGATGATAGAGATGAAGATGAAGACAAAGATGAGTGAGTAATAGAGAGGTTTCGTGTGCATTTCGGATTGTGAGGGCGATTGTTACTTCCCGGCTGCCCACACCGTGGAAGTTGGTTGCGTGACCGCAGAGCCCAGGGGACAACTGCTTGAGGCCGGTCACACGCGGCCTGTTTTTGTTCGTTCTTTTTTGTTTGGTGTGTCTCAGTAGCAGATTTATCACTCCTGCCCTGTGACACGGCAGCAGGAAGCGCGGTCGTTGTTAATCCGGGCCACGGCCGATCCGGCATGAAATTTTGTCTGTCTGTCTGTCTGTTTTCGACATAGAACTTTGCACAAATGTGCGGAAGTTCAAGTCGCCACATTCCGTGTAGCACGCGAAGCAAGAGAAGAAAGTACAAGAAAAGCAAATAGAAACAGTGAGCAGAGGTGTGAGACAAAGGAGTAATAAAGAAATACAAAACAGTTTCATTGGAGATCATAAGTCACAGGGAGTGGATGCATCTGCGCCACTGAGAACGATTTTGAGCCATGTCACCAATTGTTTCCAACCATAGATTTTTGCCGTCCCGAGGACCCCAGCCTGGAAGTCTACACCTTCCTACGTGGCTAAGACCAACTGTTGTGGATTTCATTGACTGATGCCAAGTTTTTGTTTGACCGCCGCTAGCTTTTTTCCAGCCTGACCCTATATCCGCTAACATTGCTCGTCGAGGGAGGCGATGGCTTGGCATACGTAACACATGTCCTAACCATCTCAGTCGATGTAGCTTCACGACTTCGTCGATTGATTTCCCCTGTTTACCTAGGACTCTACGCCTAACCTCCATGTTGCTCACCTTATTATGCCACTTTACACGGGATATAGAACGCAGGCACCTATGATCAAAGACAGCTAGTCTTTTCATGTCTTCCACTCTGAGTGGCCAGGTCTCACAACCATAAAGGAGGACGGAGCGGACTGATGAGCAGTACACCCGCCCTTTGGTCGATAGTCGAACATCTCGTCTACGCCAGAGTCGGCGTAAACTAACAAATGCGAAACGAGCCCCTTGTATTCGTGCTGAGATTTCGTCAGAGATCAGCCCGTTGGGGCTGATGGTACTTCCCAAATAAGTGAAGCGGTCAACGTGCTCTACCACTTCACTTCCTATTTCTAAACTAGGAGCCAGCGTAGTCCAGTCCTGTAACATCATCTTGCATTTGGCGGGAGCGAATCGCATGCCAAACATTCGTAGATTGCTGCTCAAGGTGTTCAGAAGACTCTGCGTTTTGTCAGCGTCTTCACCTAGAAGGACTATATCACATATCACCTGCATATCCTAAGTCAACGAGATTAGTCTTTGGTAACAAGTCAATTTCTGAGTCTCTGAAGTTAGTTAGGGTTAAGTCAATCAGCACATTTATGATGAAATTGAATAGAAATTTTGTAATTTTGTATGGGGCATGATGTTGGATTGGGTAGCTGCTTTTTGTTTAACCGCTATCCAAACAACCTGCCTGGCATGGTAGTACCTCAAGAGACATAAGTCTCAGCCAGTATAGCTTGAACAGGTCATTGCGGTGTTCAAGCCCGACCACCACGTCAAGGTAGCAGCTTTCGGTCGAGACAGCGTAGACTGGCATATGCGAAATTAGTCCTCCGTATCAGTGCTGAGATTTCGTCAGAGATCAACCCGTTGGCGTTGGTTGATGCAACTTCCCAAATAAGTGAAGTGGTCAACACGCCCCACCAACCACTTCACTCCCTATTTCTAAGCTAGGAGTCGATGTGGTCCAATCCTGTAACATCATCTTACATCTAATGGGAGCAAATCGCATGCGAGACGTCCGAAGATTGCTGCTCAAGGTGTTCAGAAGACTCTGCGTTTTGTCAGCGTCTTCACCTAGAAGGACTATATCACATATCACCTGCATATCCTAAGTCAACGAGATTAGTCTTTGGTAACAAGTCAATTTCTGAGTCTCTGAAGTTAGTTAGGGTTAAGTCAATCAGCACATTTATGATGAAATTGAATAGAAATGGGGATAGTGAGAATCCCTGACGGACACTACTAGTTGTCACCACTTCAGATGGCAACCCACCGTAAGCTCTCACCTGACTGCATGAGTTCGAGCATTTTATACGTTCCATTTGTAAAGCGATGGAGGCAGATATATGTAAAGTTTTTAACGTTTACTTCCCTACACTTTTGACGAAGTCAAATATTGTTCCCATGTTGTTAATCAAAGAAAAAAGATAACATATTTAAAGGCGTAAAACCAACGTTGTGCTGGTCTTTGGTAGTTTACCTGTAAAAATGTTCTCCTTGTCAATGTGTAGAGGTGAATCGACAAACCGATCCGGAGATAAACCATCCGCCTAAAACATAATAGTAATCGTTTTATGAGACAATTAGATTACTTAAGTGAACTATGCAGTGAAATGAAAATCAAACTTCGTTAAACCACTTTGGATACACAGTGGTATCACAGTTGATATGCTTTCGATAGATCACCCATGAAGTTCTTCACTGTGATGTACAAGAAAGTTGACGTCTATTGGATCAGATCACTAAGATGTTGACAAGAACTGAAAGATAAGTGCAGTGAGGTATGTGTATCTATCTACTCCGTGCCATTTATATGATTTTGCAATCCTCACATGTTTATGTTCAACTTTTGTGTGATTACCATTTTGCTTATTCTATGCTTTCGTGAAACAGTCAAACCAATACGCTTTTTTATGCAAGACTTTACACTGACTTGTCTATTTCTGATTGGTAGACTATCATCCTTTGCAAAAAATGTCACATGGTACCCTCCTTACATGTTAACAATTTTCAAGCTACATCCAGAGTGGAATATTTGGGTTCCCAGACTTCAGCAAGGATTAAAAGGTTTATATTACCACATACTTGAAATAATTTTAAATGGTAACCAGCAGAGGGGGAGTGGACATCCCCTTCGAATCCAAATCCAAGAACACAAATTGGTAGTAAAAAGACATGATATATATACATATATATATTCTTTCGTATCAATGCATCGGTGGCATAACGGTTAGGACGCTCGCTGACCATGCACATGGTCCGGGGTTCGGTCCCCAACCAACGCACTCCTTTACCTCGTCAAGCCAGAAATAATCCTGGTAAAGAGGAAAGGTTGGGCATGAGGCTAGCAACCCCATTCTGTAAAATAAACATTGCTACAGAAACTTTAAGCCACTAGCTTGAAGTCCTATGTTCCACTGGGGAACGTGAAGGGAAAAACAATCAATGCATGTATATAACTATGGACACCATTTTGATTGAAATAATGTATGAATTTCAAAGAGAGGAAACACCAAAAATTCCTGAGGATTCCTAGAAGCCTAGTGCTCAAGTGAATTAGCAATTAACAAACACACTAGACCAAATTTACCAGCTAATAAAAAGTAAATCACATGGAAAGAAAGTTCGAACTTCAGGTGAATAAAAATCATCAATTGAGATGTAAATTAACAATCAGCTACGAAAGTGGTCGACAGGAGATATATTACACCATTCAAAAAGAATTTAAATGAGTTCATTGTATACTAAAACCTATACTGAAGAAGTTGTCTAGAAGAGGGGACGACGAAAGCTTCTCGATTAAATCAACCACCTCAGCGTACACAACTAATTCAATATCATCCACTTGAGCTACAAGTCTTCTCTATTGTTTCCTAATCTGTATTTGCTAAACTATACATATGTTGGACAGGCAACATTTTCAATAAAACTATGAAATACTCAAATGCCTGTACTATCTTATCAAGTAGTTGTGATTGGAACCACTACATACAGGAGAATATTCAGGTGAGATTAGTTCTTACCAAGAGAATCAAAATAAGACATACGAGCAAACAATATTGTTTTCAACTAGAACTTCATTGGCTAAAAATTTCATAAACAATTTGATCCATACATGTTACAGTAAAGCCTGAAGTAGAGCTAACCGAAAAGTTTTATTGATCTTAGCAAGGCATTCGACAAAGTATCCCACTTAGGTCTCCCTAGTAAACTTAAAGGTTTCGTACTAGACCAATGCCCTTGTGAGTGGTTTAGGGATTACCTAATGGATAGAAGGCAGAAGGTTAGAGTTAACGGTGTACTATCAGGGTGGAAAGCAGTATCCAGTGGAGTGCCCCAGGGAACTGTATTAGGCCCCTTGCTATTCCTACTATACGTTAATGAACTACCGGGATTCTTACTTCATCTTCACTACTATATGCAGACGACATTAAGATATGGAAAACTGTAAATGATAACGAGGATAGGTCGGCCCTACAAAATGATTTAGATAAATTAGCTGAGTGGTCGAGCCTGTGGAGTTTGGAAATGAACTCTGGGAAAAGCGCGGTAATGCACCTAGGTCAGAAGTCTTATACGTCGTACTCCCTAGGGGACACAGAACTACCTGATGTTAACGAGCAGAAGGACCTAGGAATCATTGTCAGCAATGATTTGAAAACAACTGCAAATCCCAATGCAGCCGCAGCTAAGGTTTTTCGAACGCTATAGGCACTTCAAAGGGCTTTCAAACGATTAGACGATGGCATGTTGCAAATACTCAACGCAACATATGTCAGGCCTCATCCAGAATACTGCATAGAAGCGGTGGGTTCATGCTTCAAAAAGGAGGTACATATCCTGGAAAAAGTACAGAGACTAGGAACAAAATTAGTTAGTGGTATCTCACACCTTCCTTATGATAAGAGGATGGAGCATTTAAATCTCTTCCTGTTATCATACCGAAGGAAGAGAGGCGACTTAATTTTAGCATACCGTATACTTAAGGGTGATTTAGAAACTGACCTTTCTAACCTTTTCTCCCCTTCTAGGATACATCTACCGGGTCACCGCAAAAAGGTGCTCAAACCAAGGACGATTAAAATACGTGCAGAATTTAGATTCTCTCATAGATTGGTCAACGACTGGAACTCCCTACCTGATTTAGTAGTATCAGCTCCATCGGTGAACGCTTTCAAAGAGAAGTTAGGTCTCTGCAGAGATATATTTTGCAAGGATTGACACAGGCTACAACAGCCTTCTATCCTTATCATCTGAATCTGAAACATATCTTGTTCACCATATAGGTGAAGATTGGAGACTGTGGATAAAACTCTTACAGTTTAATTTTTTTTATGTCATTTTACTACGAATGACTCGCCGCCAGAATGAATATAGTCACTTTCACTTATCAATATAATATACATGCAGTTCCTACCAAGAATTTTGTTGAAAACTATTGTTTAATAAGTTATCAACCTTAAGTTTAAAACATCAAACTAGATTAAGTCATGTCATTAAACAACAATGTCAAAGAGTAACAAAATACACGATAATGTAACTAATGTACATTAACGATCAGAAGCCAAGGAGGGACTATACCACTGTGTAGTAGTGGTTTTTCTATCAAGTCTTTAACCCATGGAATCCTCTCCCAGAATTTCAGCCAGTTCTTCATGAATGGATTGGACAGGCATACATACTTAATAGATAGGAGCTGAAGTAAGCTTGAAACCTGTTTTAGCCAGAAACCAATCGAAAAATGACAAAGTGATTCTCAGATATGGCAACAACAGTAGCTGTCTTAATTATAAATACAGAAAAACATAAGACATGCTTACAGATAGCTCGGTGACAAAATATACTCCAAGTAGTTCTGTAAAATACTTATCATGAATTTGCTTGATCTCCTGATTGATAAAATCAAGGTCGACCACCAGTATTTTCTTCCTCTGTGCAACAGTAACAAAGTGCCTGACTAAACTGGCTTGCTGCTTCGATAGCTGTTGGGATGCAGTGTAACAACGTGTCATAGACTGCCGAATACGATGTACCCGCCTCCGTTCTACATTAATGTGAAGCAATTTTAGTGAAACTTACTTTCCATGTTTGATTCACTGAAATACTTGATAGTATGTTCAAGAGACGCAATGTGGGCATTCAACTCCTCAGTTCTGGTCTGCTACAATAAAAGTTATTGCGAGTTAAAACCTTACAAGAGTATGGGAGATAAGCTTAAACAGTGCAGGCTCATGCGCTTTAATTCTGATCCAAAAATAGGTGAAATATAAATATAGTAACTTACTTCCTATTCAAGTTATCTATTAATCTCCGAACAGTTACGATCCGGTCTGAATTTTGACGAAATCTAGGAAGGTTATATTATGGAAAATGAGCTTGCCTAACTTTTCCGGACTTTATGGAAAAAATTGAGTCATTCTTAACACATGAAGGGCAAACAAATGCCACTTTGAAGGATTCACACGTAGGACATTGTAGGTTTACATGGAACTGAGGGCCACGGTAAGACTGAGCATCAGTGTGTGGTGCTTCAAGTATTTGGAAATCTGCCAGAGTGACATCTGACTCTTCGAACATGTATTACATCGAGAAACTCCTTTCAGAAACGTATTCAAAATTGGCGCAACAACATCGATAACGAATAACCTTTCAGCGACCTAATTTACCTGATTCACCTGAGCTCAATCCCCGGTGGTGTCATTACTCGCCTGGCTACTGAATGCACCAGAAAACATTCTGAGGGAAATGGTTGCATGAGAAGTTGGTCATATCTGAATCGTACTGTCTGAATTTATTCAGTGGCATATTATGATCGTTAATGGTCCTTTCACCCATTAGTCGTTTGGTGTGGTAGAAAAGAATGATATAATACCATATTAACAATTGTCAGTGCATAAGAAAAAATCAATTTGGCAAGCTGCTACACCCATCCGGAGCGCCAAATGAAAAAAATGAGTAAACAGAAGTGATACTGTGAAAGTCCTGTGTCAAAGACGAGTTTAGTGGAAAATCCAAATGATTTTATTATTTTTGATTACAGCTTGATTCCATTCCATATTTTTTGGTACAGGTATGGAACTTTCAGCATGAATATCAGCAACCCAAATTTCGCAGGCCGACCATAGATATCAGATGTGCGTCGGCAGGGTATCAAACCTCGAACCATGCGCATGGTCGGCGAGAGTCCTAACCACTGTGCCACCAACGCGTGTAGAGTCCTCAAAAATAAACTTATCCAAATTTTATAACTATGGAAGAAATGAACATATTGTACATTACTTTGTTTTGATAATAATCTCTGTACTTTGTCTTTTACCTCGGGTTTTGAATGAAAATATAGTTCTGCATTCGACTCTCCGTCTTCTCCACCATCTCAACTGCCGTCGATCAATTCTAACTACCTGCATTCTATCTCAAATTTTTTTCAGGAGCACCGTAGTTTCTTCCTACGTACTTTGGTCGACCTCCGGCAACATCAACATTGGAGAATTAGTATTGGAGCAGTCTTCCCGCAATACCTCTGGAGTCTATTACGTTTGTTGAGTACGTAACAATGTGATTGTACACTTTTTGGTTATTTGTATAAATTCGAGATATTGTACATAATTTTTGTTTAAAACGCTTCTTGTTGAAATATACATTACTTCCGTGTACAACTGAAAAATACACTCTGCTGTTGGAGACTTCGTCTTCTCCCTGGTCACTTCTGCTTACTTGCTCCACTCACACCGTGTTGTATACTTCGGATTTATTGTAGGAGCCTACTACTCTCAACCGAAGACATTTCTACAACCGGAACACAGCAGCTACAGCAGACGCAGTCCAAACAGTTAACGTGCCTGTGGATTATATAATTAATTTGTAGCCGAGGACTCATACTTTATAACCAAGTAATCCTTTTTGTTGCTATAACTCGTCACTGTATTTTTGGTAATATATTGTGATTTAACACTCCACTGACTTGGATTATTACTTTTATATTTGGAATGTTAGTGAACTCTAATATTAGTCCCCTACACGTTAATTGTGGATTTTGGACCTTTTAAATACCCAAATAACAAAACTTTAATACATCCTTCCAGTAACTTAACTGATTTGGTATTTTATTTTCTATTTGAATTTGGGATACTAAGCTAACAGAGTCTAAGGTCCACCACACGCACATGCTGATATCATAAAAATGCGAGCACCTAAATGCGGTCGGGCTGTGTCAAGTGCCCAGATGTAAATAGCCAGTATATTCTTTGTAAACAAATATTCTTTGTGTCGAAATCGCAGGATAGACATTGGAAGTTACATGTAAAATGGATACTTTGTGCACTGTTTTGGTATCGGGCATGTACTCTACGAATCATTTAGTGCATTTATCTTCTTTCTGTTACGGAATAGTTTCGATTTGCGTGGAAAGCAGTACAGATATCCGCGTCCTCGCCGACTATAGCTGTGGTGAATACAATTGGAATTCGTTCGTCAGAATATTTTGCATGGCTTATGGTTTGTCTCAAATTTACCATGTGGATGCTAGTGTCAGCAGCTATCTAAGTAAAAATAAAATGAATCACGAAAGCACGACCCTCAATTCACGTAATTATCTAATTACTTATGGAAGGTGACGAATGTATACAGCCGCAGTTGGGTGATTTTTGTAAGTAATGTTTTCTGATCATCTCCAGAGCCAAATTTGAAATAAACTGTTACCAGATAATCTCTCAAAATGTAGGTTGTTTGACGGGATGCCACGTCTACTACACACGGTTCATTTCCGTATAACTCGGCTCTCTCATCACTGTGCCTCGTAGGCTTCCGCTTCCTCCGCTTCTAGGAAACTAATTAGTTACGCTGACTGAAGGATCCCAGCTCGCTTCCGATCGACCTCAACTGGGAGTAACTCCTTTGATTGTTGATTGAGTGTTCATACAACTAGACCTGTTCCTTGGTCACACTATCAACTGACTCTTCGAACTGATCCATCTAGCCCGGTGGACACGCTGCTCTTAACGCCGCTCCAGCCAGTCAAGGGAAGATATAACACGTAAAACTATTCAAGGAATAAAGAATTAGGCGATACACAACCATACAACGACGGCACAACCTTGCTATCTTCTATTTTAACAATCCAATCGTTCGCAATCTGATTTAGTTAGCATAGGTGGAGAAATTTACTGCTGAAGCCCACTGGCAGAAAGTATATCAATGCGACGGATTCCTCTGACTCCTGTACTACGACAAATGCGAAGCTGAACTCAGGTACATTGTTTCCACTGAGGACTAGAGGTGGAAGATTTCACATGTTGTCAGCACTCTTGCAGTAACGATAGGAGTTCTGAGAATCATAACTTGTTCCGCTCTTGACACGCAGCGATGCAACGGGGGAACTGGATTTACCTATTTGACCGGTGCGGAGTTGAAGTCGCGGACTAAAGAGCCGTGACATACCGTTCATGGGCCCATTGTCTATGTATGGAAATCATCTGCCTTGGAATCGAAACAAAAGTAGGTGGTGTACATCAGCTGACTGAACGGGTTACGATCTAGTACGAAACCCAGTCGCCGCGAACCACACTCAGTATACAAAATTGCACGAAACATATATTTGAGCGTCCTGCTACACAAACAACGCACCCATACTAAAGAACAGTATCAAACAAAAATCGTTGCGTGAATTTACTCAACAGAGATTAAGTAAACATTATAATCGCGTCAACTGTATCTGCGTGAGCCAAATAGGTTGTCAACCAAACGGCGCAACTAATAATAATAATTTGCTTTGTTCCAAAACATCACTTCTGATACAGAATGGAGTTCTAAGCATTTTATTACAGTGTTGCATCCAGTTAGTACATTAACAATAAATAAAATTCTACGGAGATCAAGGGTAATCTCAGTTAGTTTTGACAGCAACATATTGGCATGTTGGTAGCAAAGCCAAAATTAGAAAAGTTGATGCTAGCGTATTTACTGGGGTAAGCGGTAACAAAAAGGTCGAGATATACAGAGCGTGAAATAACGAAGCTGGATGTTTTAATAGAGTTAGTAAGGAAGAAGGAAACAAAGCAGCACATAACAGAAAAAAGAAAAAAGGAAAAGAAAGAAAATGTTGTACCTATGAGTTGGAAAGACGAGATGAAGTTGTTCTACTGACTACATGCAAAAACAGTATGCGCTTGTCAATGTAGTTGAAGATTGAACAATCAATTCATGATTGTTCGCTCAAAACCAACTTCCCCAATTTTCGCGGAGGCATCAATACACCAGTCATCGTCTCATCGGTCGCTGTTCAGAAAGAAGAGTATAAAAACCGTCAGAAGTAATATTGCGATTTATTATTGTAATATTTGTTCATAGACCTTAGTTGTAAAGCTCAGTTGTAAAGTTGGCTATATGTTGGTGTTACAATAAAGAATTCTCGAGTCGCTAATCGGTGTTTTGGTTTTTGCGTCCGTTAGTACTAAGCGTTTCTGATAAACTTCAAGGAACAGCGTGAGGCCCAGCGTAGCAAGGGCTGGGCATTAACGGTTTACGAGACGTGGCTGACAGCGCTATTTCAAAGGACGACACTGTCCACGACAGGGGAACAAAATTCACGTAAGGGCCCTACGCATAACTTGTAAAGCATAGTTTTGGATTCGCACATCTTAAAGTTTCGGAATAAAAACCCATGTAGCCTTTTGACTTTTGATACCTGTAATTTAACACATTCTGTGCGACTAAATTCTGGGGTGTATTTTAAACCCAAATCTGGTGTAAGCCGCAGACGAGGAATATGTTTATTGTGTAGGTAGATAGAAAGTTCAAATGAAATGTTTTCGCAGAACAACACACCATATTTTTCAACGTTAAACTTCATTTTCTACCTATTACACCATTGTTGGACGCTACCAATATCATCATGAATCCTATCAGATACACATGATAGGTCATTTCTGAGTGAATGATACACTACTTTGATGTCATCAGCGAAAAGAAAAGGTCTGCTGTGTTTAGCAACGTCGCAAATGTCGCTAAAATATAACGGGAATAACAGTGGACATAGGACACTACCTTGTATAACTCCACTTGTTATCCAAATAGGGTTGGATGTGTGGGGACCTAACCTGACCATTTGCACTCGATAGCTTAAAAATGAGCTAAGCCAGTCTAACAATGAAATTTGGATACGATAGGACTGAACTTTTGATATTAACAGTCGTTGGCTCACAGCGCCAAAGGCTTTACTAAGATCTAACTAGGCCATAACCGTGAACATACTGGAGTCATTAAGTTGTGAGATGTGGTCAAAAAAAATGTAAATGGCATGCCGTGCAAGAGGGTGACTTTATGAAACCATGTTGATAGGGAGTGACAAGTTTCCCTTGAGAGAGGAAGACGAAAGTGGCATTTTTCACAATCGTTTCCAGAACCCTTGAAATAATGGAAGTCAGGTTATTAGGTATGTAACTCATGACGCTTGAACGGGAGCCTGATGTGTACCTAAGGGTAATGTGCGTGGGTTTTCATGCAGTTGGATATGTCCCAGTTGATAGACAGGTGCGGAACGCCTTACGAAAAAGGAAGGGAATGTCCTCACCACCGTATTTTTTTAAAAAATGAGCAGATTTTACCAGGAACAGGGTTGTTTGAACTTTTAAGGGAAGCGATTGCTTTCTTAATATTATCTAAGGAAAAGATGATAACTTTTTTACATGAACTTTGGGGGAATAAAGGTTGTGGCGACGTATTATTGTCATAGGTATATGACTGTGAAAATGAGGAGTTTAGAAGCAGTCCCACCATTTTCTAAAATAAATAGTACAAAACAACACCAACAGTGGTGTGAACACGGGCAGTAATTTTGCTCAAAATATTGCCAATTGCAAAACTTATCATTGTGTGTGAACTACTGAAACATGATTATACTTTATTTGATCTATTCCACAGTGCTAAAACTTTTTACTGACATTAATGGAATAGTGTTTAGGTTTCTACTAGAAAAGAACAGGTCCCAGTCTAGGCTTCGATTGAAGGAGATAGATACATCCCACCTAGCTTTTCAGGGGCACAGGAATATTTTGAGCAAGGTAGAGCGTTTTATTGAGTGGGGCCTAGTATCGGAGAAGCAGATTACGGTGTTATGGTTACTACCTGGAAATAGTTGACTGATGTCTATAGTAGGTTGGGGCGATGTCTTTGAAGAAAACTAAGTCCAGTATGTTGTGACTTCGGGTGGGCCTTAGAATACTCTGTGTCCACCCACATAACTTCACTGCATCTAAGAATTTACTGTAGTGGGGAGGAGCACTGATGATATCCCATGAAACTTCCGGCATGTTAAAATCACCTCCAATCACTTTGTAAGTAAAGTTTAATTTTGATGTGTAATGAAAGGGTGCAGTTATTTCGTTTAGCAGTTCACTGTCGTGATTGAGTAGGCGATGAATGCAACCTAATAACGGCATTTGCTGTTTATTTATGTAGAGTGACACCTATAATGCATCACATATATTCAGAATGTGGTCATCTTAGTGTACAGCTCTGCAGTCAGATTTAACAAAGATAATGCATCCTTCACCCCGCCCAACTGATCTGCTTTTTCTGAAAAATGAGTAACCTTCACAGTGAAAGAAATCAACGTTTAGTTCGCTTGGTCAGCAAACTTCAGTGATCATTAGCGCTGTGGGTTGTCTAATCAGTAGTAGGGATTGGATGTATGCCATCTTGTTTACAGCTGACCCGGCATTAATAAGAACTATCTTAGGACTAGCCGAGCCATATCTTAAGATTTTAGCCATGTCTTGAAGTAGCTGTGGATGAGATTCAATCATAGTGCCCTCAGATGACAATGAAATGTCTATGTCTGCAGATGCGCCAGGAAAGCTAGAAGCGCAAAGGGGGGCAGTTATATTTTCATGCTCCTGTAAGTTCGGGCGTAAAGAAGATTTTCTGTCAGAAAAAAATGATAGATGGTTGTCGATGAAGAAGAGAATCACCTGTGTTATGTAGGGCGAGTCCCAAGCAGCAATTAGGTATTGCTGTATCAGCTGCCCTATCTTCTTCGGGGAACGGAACCTGTGGAGAGTGGTGAGCATTTGTCATATGTTGGTGGTCATATTATGAGCCTGATTAATAACCGTAATGTTGTTTCAGCAAAACTGATGGTCACAGGATCGACAGCCTCATCGGGTGTACGCATGTAAGCAGGTGGAGGTAGCCTACCAAGCAAGCTAGACCGATTCGAATTATTGCGATTTACGTTACCACTGTTCGACGGTCTACAGTTAAGTTTCTCAATCTTTTCGTTTATGATGGCGCTAAAGCCCACTTTTTGGACGGGTATTTATGAAATTCAGGTTCTACTTTACGGTTTTTATACCTTTCTGTTTTCTTAACATTTGTCTCTGGAGGGAGGTGTGATATCAAATTGTGAGCATGTGAACTACTGTGCGGCATTTGTCTTTTATTCTGCACTAGCTTTTTGAACCAGTTGGCAGCTTTATTCTCCAACTTCTTGAAGTCGAGACTACTTGGACTGGTGAATACAGAGTGTGGTACACTGCAGTGTTTCACTGGTGTACAGGGATCGTTGTCAGAGGAGGCTAGATCTACGGTCGATTTCCTTCTTAGCATACGGCTATACACTGAACCATTTTTGGACCTTATATTTTGGAGAAAGTTCGTTACCAAATATGATATACTTGTGTAGGCAGATCCACACCTTTTTGTTCTACCTCAACAGAAGTTTGGGTGCACAAAGGTGTTGTAGAGAAGCTGGAATTCACGGATTTAGAATCAGTCATAGAATTCATTCTTCGGATAACCATTTTGTCATTAGCTAGCTTAAACGTAAGGTAACACCTTTTAACGGTAATGTTTGCATCCTGTAAAATTTGTCAGCATTAGATGACGAGTCAAATTTCAACACACGTGGACAAGACTTATTTATATGAGACTTTCTTGGTCGATGGCAGTTGCATGAGACATTGTCTGTAGAGCACACAAATAGAAGAGTGCTTTTGACTTTGTTGATCTGTGCATTATCTGAAATATTACACACAATTATGTTCTTCCGCTCACCGTACGTCGGTATTCTTCAGTTGCAACGTAATTGCTGAGGCCTGCGGTTTGCGGTAACGTTCGAGGTTAAGTAATACTACTGTTAATCTGGTTGGGTAGTGCCAGTTTTGATATTTTTCTTTCGAGCACATTAATAATAGAAAACAATTCATCTATTTTAACTGCACAGCTGGGTGTTGAACAGGAAACCGAACTGGTGATAGGAGTCAAAATGTTTGCCCTATGATCCACAACTCAAGACGCTTTTCAAATGTCTACGAGGCCTAGATCGTTAAATATGGCATCACTATGTTTACCATCCATGATGCTGTTTACTACGCAAGCAGGTGAGGAGAGTTCAATGTGCAGACTTAATGTGTCTGCTACAGCAGACCTGTCTGTAGCTGCTAAATCACTGGATGTAGTGCTCTCCCTTCCTGCAGGCCAATATATTCCGTTTGGCTTGTGTTTTTACTAGGATTTAGAGAAGATAGTGAAGTCAAAGGCTTAGTCTGGGATATTGGCGATTCAGACAGCGTTTAAATTCTGAGATAATAACAATATATATTCTCATTTCTGCAGATGAGGGACGCCAGTTTACAGGCATCATCAATTCGATAAATTACACATACGATTAGTAAGCATATTTAGTAAAGATAATATAATAAGGTAGATATTTATTCCTAACTAAGTAGGATACACCAGTTGTATAGGCATGCATAAATATTGTTTGAATAACATGATTTACGGTTGCTGTCATTTTGTCTTTAGTTTGTGGGAAGTGTCTGATAACTAGTGATTCAGTGGACCATATCAAGATATGTAGAGATATTGACTTCGCATCAACAAAAAACCCAAATATTCGTTGGACGGGTAACATATACTTGGGAAAATAAATATGGCTTGAAGTCAATTCCCCCATATAACAATAAAATGAATCTTATAATAATATACTGTCTTTTAATGCACATGACAGCTGACAGGCATAATCAATATGGTAATTATGTACACATGGAGTAAGCATGTTTCAAATTTTTTCACTGACACAAGATAAATATATATAAAAGAGGATAATAGAATGATAATGGTGAACACACTTTGCATAAGTAAAAACAACGTATATGATATAATCCTAGGCACCACCATATTTTGAATTTGTTGAAAATAGAATACCGTACTCTGTAGTCACAAGGGCTTCAGCCAGGGAAGGAAAAAATCCAGGGATTTCAACCCCTTCCCGCATACCGATCCTAAAGTCTCGTGTAGCTTTAGTCTGCCCTGATACAACGCCTGCATTGCCACAGTCTAGTACTGAAACGGCACAGGCAATACCAGAAGGACAGAATTCTACACCTGCATCAACTGTAGGCCAGTGTGTGAAACACATCAAGCCTAAAAGGAAACGTTCAAGACGTCATAAGACCTCGAAGGCGTCATCAAGGAAAGGGGATGAATGCCAGGCGTGCAGCATCACAGTTTCTAAAACTGATTCAGCGTTTGAATGTAATTTTTGCAAACGATGGGTGCACTGCCGTTGTGACAAAGAAGTACCGAAAGCATACTATGAGTTTATGAGAAATAACCCATGCCCATGGTTTTGGTACGTGTGTCCACTTTGTCGCCCTGGCATAGTCCCACAAAGCGTGTCTGCGGATAGCAGAAATAACACGCTCTTGTGCCCCAACACAGTATCATGCAGCTCCCCCCTGCTAAACTCGCACTGCCGAAACTGGTCAAAGACTTAAAGAAGGACACACCAGCCCTACTGACTGGAAATGCCAATTCTCACAAGGTGAAGATTAGCAAGGTTCCATCCACATCAGGGGAGGCAAAATTACAAAGGCACCACTTGCATCCACTAGCAAGCCTGGCAACACAAAAAAGGCTGTCCAGGTACCGATGAAGCCTAATGTTGCTAATGATGCAAAGGACTGCAAGAAGCCGAAGGCAAAACCTAAGTCTGAGGGTAGTCGGTCTAACTCTCTCATCCTCTTTAACGTACCTGTGAGCACGGATAGCTTGCTCGAACAACGGGCCCTGTTTGATCAGGAACAGTGGTCCAACCTGTGCGCAAACTAGGTCTGAACATTAGTTCAGCAAAACTGTGCAGACTGTACAGGGGTGTCCACACGCCTCAGGGTAAGCCACCCCCATTACGGGTTACACTGGACTCTGCCGAAGAGGCCGAAAAAGTACTGTTAATGGCTCAGGTACTAGCCCTGGACAGAAGTTCTAACATAAGAGCGCGGCAAGATAGACCATGGGCCGTCAGAAATATGGCGAGGGAGTCACCGGAACTGATGCCTTCCACCTCTATGGTGGTACACGGTGTTCCGGAGCTGGAAACCGGCACTGCTTGTGAAAAACACATGCACGACGTACAACAATGGAGATGGCTGTCATCTCAGATGGCCCCTGGCGCTTCTGGAGCCATCTCCATTTTCCGACTACCTCGTCCCGCTCATCTAACATTGATTAACTCTCCAAAGCTGCTGTGTGTCACATTCAACTCCCCGGAGCAGTTGTCCATATCACTTCAACGGTGGTATGAGACCAAGGGAAAAATTGGAGGACACATCCGATGCTGTGAAAGCAGACCCAGAAATATAAGGAGGCAGCAAACTGAGGCTTTAATACGACCCCAAGCTTCGGTGACACTAGAGCGATGCAGCTCTGAGAATAATAGTCTGTGTCTCCCAAGTGTCCTGCCTAAATCCATTGAAAAAAACTACAACGGGCCGGTTCTATCGGAATCGGCCAACTAGTTCCAACATCAAGTCCCCCACCAGCAGACGGTTTCACGTCAACTACCCCACAACACTCTGAGGTTGTTAGACTCACTGTCAGTTGCCTATATAGCAATGTGAGGGGGCTGAGAGGGAAAGTAGGTGAACTCCGAAATCTCCAAGCACACCTTCAACTGAAAATAATCATTCTTACTGAAACGTGGCTAAACCCCACTATCGCCGACAATGAAATCAGTATAGGTGATATGGTACTGGTCAGGAGAGACAGGGATAATAAGGAAGGAGGGGGAGTTGCTATATACTTTGATAGGCAACTTAAATGTGTGCGCGCAACGGACCCACCACTTATCGAACTCCCAGACTCCATATGGTGTCATTTCACCGTAGGCCACACCAAGCACTTACTGGGTGGCATCTACCGATCTCCCACCTGTGGGGCAGAGCACAATCAGCTACTGCTCAGCACTATCACAGGAATACGAGATTTGGGCTACGACCAAATCACCATAGCTGGAGATTTCAATGCTCCATCACTGAACCTCGGCTCCGGGTGTGCTAAGGGAAAATTTGGCCGAAACCTACTGCAAACTATTCGAAACACGGGACTGACTGAGAATGTTGGAGACGACACTAGGTGGGGCCCTAGTGGAAAGTCATCAAAACTAGATTATATTCTAACTAGTGACCAGCTACTCGTCGAAAAGGTCCAGATCATGACTCCTCTGGGAAGCAGTGACCATGCAGTCATAGGTTTCGATCTTGTCCTCCGTGAGCGTTTGCAATGGGATGTTACGCGACCATGTCTGTGCTACAGCAAGGCTGACTATGCTGAAATGCGGAGGCTCTTGTCCGACGCAGACTGGCCCTTAGCATGGGACGACCTATCTGTGGATGAACACTGGGAAGTGGTAAAAAAGATTATCCATACAGCAATCTCGGATACCGTCCCTTTAGTCACAACACAGCCTAAGAGAAAGACGTCATGGTTGAAGAGAGGCACGCAACGTATTCTGCAAGCAAAGCGGAGGCTTGGTTTACGTGGCGTGTATCTAAGAGTCAGACCGACCATGATGCATACCTCGAACTCAGGAACCGGTGTAATGCAAGAGTTAGGAGGGACAGAAGGTCATTCCAGGCTAACCTTGCTAAAAAACTCCTATCAAACCCTAAAAACTTGTACCGATTCATGTCGGAAAGAAAACCGACAAACCAAGGGGCATGCGCCTTAGTAGGCCCAAACGGTCAATATCTCACTAGTCTGGAGATGGCTGAAACATTCAGTTCAGCCTTCGCTAAACAGCTAAACAGCAATGTGGATATTACAGTTACGGACCAAAATGGTGGCACCACTATTTCAGAGGAGGAAGACCTAGCGACTACTCCCCAAATAAACCCCGCAATAGTACTAAGGAAGCTACAGCGACTCATACCTGGGAAGTCCCCAGGTTGTGATGACATCAGGCCATCTGTTCTGAAACAGTGCGCCGAGGCTCTCTGTAGACCCCTGTGCGACTTGTTCCAACACTCAATGGATTCGGGGACCCTGCCAAGGGAGTGGAAAAGAGCCATCCTTTCTCCAATCTTCAAGGGTGGGGACAGGCAAAACGCTGCTAGCTATAGACCAGTAGCTCTACTCCCAGTGGTATCAAAAGTACTGGAAAGTATTATTGACGACCACATCAGGGAATATTTCGATAGGACTAATATACTACATGAAGCCCAACATGGTTTCAGAAAAGGCAGATCCTGCGTCACTAACCTACTGTCAGCTTGGGACGACTGGACATCATGCTGGGACTTGAACGTACCAGTCCATGTGGTCTTCCTAGACTTTGAGAAGGCATTTGACACTGTTCACCATGACCTTCTCCTACATAAAATAAGCCAGGCAGGCATAGGTGAGCCACTTCTGTCATGGTTGAAGGACTACCTAGCCGACAGGCAATTTTGCACTAAGGTTAACCGAGTCCGATCATCTTGGCACAGATCGTCATCAGGAGTGTCGCAGGGTTCTATCCTAGGACCACTGATGTTTTTGATTTTCATCAATGATCTACCACGCCGTCTGAGCTGCCCGACTCTCCTGTACGCTGACGACGTAAAAATATGGAGGGCGATAAAGTGTCCGGAGGACTCAGATAGGCTACAGGAAGACCTAAACCTTCTGGAAGACTGGGCGGTGGCCAGTGGCATGACTTTCAACTTGAAAAAGTGCAAAGTAGTGAAGTTGCGCACCTGTAGACTGCAGAATGCAAGTTACACCCTGTGCAATGAAAGCTTGTCCTGCACAACGTCGGAACGCGACTTAGGTCTAGTTCTAACGGAAAAAATGGACACAAGCGTAAATTACACAGGGGATGTAGCGAGGGCATATGCGGTCATACACTTTACGCATAGACAGTTAGGTGCACTCACTCCTGAGCTCTTTCTAATGTTGTACAAAACATACGTCAGGCCACACCTTGAGGTGCATAATATTATTGCACCCCCAATGCTGAGAAGAGATGCCAACCTCTTGGAAAGAGTCCAACGACGGGCAACAAAAGGAGTGGTTGGTCTCCGAAACAAACCATATGATGAAAGGCTGAAGAAATTAGGCCTGTTCACACTTAGTTACCGTCGGCTTAGGGGGGATTTGATTACTGCCTACAAAATAACAAATGACCAGAATCACCCAAACAAAGGTGTTCTGCCATTGAGTAGGTATAGGCTTCCACGTGGAAATCCCAGAAGGATAGCTCACCAGAGGGCAAGGACCCGGGTGCGCTCCCACTTCTTTTCACTGCGGGTTTGTCGTCCCTGGAATTCCTTACCGGCAGATGTAGCTATGGCACCGTCTTTGGACGCCTTTAAGCGAAGGCTGGACAACCATGCAGCGATACAAGGACTGCATCCAAATGGCCTATCTCCTTAAAATCGCATTTACCAATCAGGGTAGATAATTAAACTCGTCATTTTACTTCTTTACATTCTCTCCCGTCTTACTCTCCTGACAACTTATTAATATTATAATTACTATTATTATTACCGATATATATATTATTCTTCAAACTTCATGAGCTGACTGTTGTTACGTTTCCTATTTTCGTTTCTGTCTCTTAGTCTGAATAGCTTCACTAATTATATCTATTATTATTATTATTACTATTATTATTATATTATTATTATTACTATCTCTTTTCTCTTGTCGACAATACCGAAGGACTAACTGGCGAAAGGATCAACTCCAATCACAGTAGTAACAGTCTTAACATACCTCATACTACAAACCACATATAATTAATCCCAGCACTACTCCCTTTGGAGTCAACCAAAGCTACGACAGTCGAGTGGCGGGACAAGCTACGCAGAAGTTTACCGAAGATCAAGAACCTATACCTCACAATCAAGAAGCGAGCACAAAGAAATCAAATTGGTTTATACTAGCTCGTAAAAACGATATTGGATATATTGAAAAATGCGCGTAACAACTGACTGTTGCGTTACATTTGGTCGATATGGTGGAAAGAGGCTACAGTCAGTTTCTAGGTAATGATGAGTTCCTGCGTGGGCTATTTTATGTTTCGTGTATTCGTTTTCCATTGAATTTTAAAGGGTTTTCTGGATGTTTTGCTCATTTTGCAGTGTTTAGGTCAGTTTTTGTCACTGGATGCTACTAGTTAGCTTATTTTTAGCCTGAAGTTCCCAGTTATTATGTTGGTAGTCAAGGATTATGGTAAACCTGCAATCAACGATCCAATTAATGTTTACTATGCTAATATAGTAACATATACTATGCTAATAATAGGAACAGTAAACTCCCTAACTGTTTTGCCATTGTTTGACAGTGAAATTGTGCGCTGGTTTTTCAGCTTGAGTCGCACTAAATCGAACCTACTGGGTTTGCTTATCAACGTTGTTCCAGCCCTCGCAGGACATATTAGGCATGGACTAGCGTTACTCCAGAGCGGAAAGTTTTGATTCAGCACGCAGCTGTCTTTTTAAGCACAGGTCGACCTGTGTCATTTCAGAACATAGTGGGTAAATATGATCTTCAGTTACCATAAAAAGGCATTATCGATTATGGGTTAGAATAAATTTATAATTGTTTTAAGCTTTGGTGGAGCTGCGGTCTAAGTGATAAATCGTATTTATCACCGTTATTCAAGATAGGCTATGAACCGGAAATCCTCAGTTGAAAAACGTATGAATAAGACACAGGTCGGTGTAACTTATAACTGACTCCGAATTGCTCTCATCACGAAACAATCAACCAAAGTATGCTTTAAACTGTCGCTCTCAGCCATTTGAAGGGAAATTTACTTGATTTATGCTGACCCAATATGCACTAATCCCACAGGTCATTGAATTGACAACTTAAAACAGTAGATTAGTTGATACATACATTTATCTATATGTACTAATTAAGGATACATTACAGTTTTAGAAATTGTAGTTAAATTATATTCGCCTAGTAATCAAAAATGCATACATCCTATTTTGGACTTAAAATAAATGCATCGAAATTATTGTTGGTTTATATTCACTTACTAGACATTCTCATACATCTTAATGTACTTTAAACACCACCAATGCATCCAAATAGCGTGTGACTATCACACTACACTCATACCAGAAAAATTAACACGCCATTATATTATGGTAAGGTAAACCCTAAATCATACTGACTGTAAATTTCCGTGTCAAAATAAAAACATTACCGCTTTAACTTATATTTTAGACCAATAGGAAGCCAGCTAACCAACAGCCAATCAAAATCTGCCTTTATCTACTTTCATATGGTGGGCTCCTCACAAAAGCGTAAAAATGGCTTATAAAACGATAGTTAACTTACTGTAAACGATGTTTTAAGTAACATGATCTGCAAGAGGCTCACCACAGCAGTTAAAATCCAGTTAAACATGCAGAAAAGTACTATTGATTCAGCAACCGGTGAATTTTTTATTTTTTTCGATCTGGAACCAGAATGACCGTGAACCAATCCATAGAAAATGTCGAATAAGGCATGCAGGAGCAGAATATTATTACCGAATGAATCAGTGTAATCTAAGATGCAGCTTTCAGCATGTTTTTGTTATGTCATAGATATCCAGGTTTATTGGCGCTGTATAGGTAGTGATTTCGATTTTGACATATTCCGCAGAGTCTCCGTGTCCATGTGTAGTAAACATATGCTTTGAATGGATTACTTTGTTGTCTCCTACTCCCACTGAGTGTTAACAACAGCAGCTGTGGATTTATATATTTCCTCGCCATTTTAGATAAAACATCGCCGGATTTTTTTTGGGAAGGAGACCAGTTGGTGGATTATAAATGATGTCCAAGTAACTTATATCCTCCCATGTGGTGTTGTGGTAAGTTTCGACCTTGTTTTCTCATATTTCATTCGTATGTTAGTTATGGTTCACCCTTTGTATCAGGTAGACATAGTTCGATCGACTCCTAATTGAATGGGTGTTATTGCCATGATTGCTGCTTTTTTGTTTGGAATTATAAATAGAGGCAAAACAAACAACAGGTGTAGTCTCTAAGTTCATACATTAAACGGGCCGACGATTTCTGAAACTCTTACATGGGAATTAGCACTGGTATCAATTACAAACTCACTTAGTGTGTCATTAAGTGGCTTTTCAAAGGAGGCCAATGTGCTTGCTAGTCTCATTTTCTCAGGTAGTTTGTTCCATATTTGGGCATACCTAATTAAGAAAAACTTTTGCCTGGTGGCTGTTTTACATGGTTCTATAGCCACTGTACCTTTAGTGTGTCTAATATTATATCCAGTGTCTTCTGAGAACCGAATATAGTTAGCAGGGGTATACACTATGTGGTTAAGGAGCTTGTAGTAGGGTACCAGATTTAGTCGCAGTCGCCTTAACCATAATGTTTCTAGTCCTAGTATTTCACATCTGGTAGAGTAGTTTGTGCCTTTATCGGTTCCGAGTGCTTTTCGCGTGAAGTACCTCTGTACTCCTTCTACTTTCAATTTGTCTTCTATGCGTGTAGTACTAAATATGAATGATCAGTTATCTAGGAGTGGGCGTACAAAAACCTTGTGCAGTAGTATTCTGGACTCACTTTTGTAGAAGTTCCTGAGTAGGAAACCAATAAGCCTGCTTGATTTCGATATTTGTTTTGAGATATGCTCTGAAAATGATAGATTGTGTGAATATTTCAATCCTAGGTCTAGCACAGATTTGAGTCTGGGGATTTTGTGACCCTGAATTGCTGGGTCGTGTTCAAGGTTGGAACAACCTATGCAGAGCCATCCACACTTTTCAACACTAAACTGTAGTCTCCAGGTGTCACACCATCTATCCATTTTTATTAATTCTTCATGTATGGAGTTCATAGTTGTACAGATATCTGTATTTGTGCAGGTATGTGTCAGCTTTAAGTCATCTGCATACAGTATTGGTTTGCCTATACTAAAGCATTCACATATACCGTTTATGTATATAATGAAAAGAAGGGGTCTCAGTACACTCCCCTGGATGACACCACTGCTGATTGGTCTAGGTCTGGAGGTCATTAAGCCAACTTTAGTTGTCTGATTCCTGTCATAGCGAAATGATTTTATCCAATTGTGGAGGGGTTTGCGTATCTCTAGTAAGCATAACCTGGTGACTAGCAGACTATGTAGTACTCTGTCGAAGGCTTTCCTTATATCGAAATATAGGATAATTACTAGCTCTCTCCTATCTCTTCTATAGGTGACTTCGTTGAAAAAGTCTATATGGCAAGTGAGGCAAGATTTCTTCCTTGAGGAATCCGTATTGTGACAGGTTGATGAGTTTATGTTTTAGAAAGTAGTCTGACATTTGGTCTTTGATTACTTTCTCCATGATCCTTGATATGACAGGTATTATATTGATAGGCCTATAATTACATGCACTAGTTTTGGCCCCTCCTTTATGCTTAGGTAATATATACATGTTTTTCCAAGTTTCAGTGTAGGTCCCAGTCACTAGTGAGATATTAAATATTCTAAGTAATAATACTATCATATCCGAACCACCGTTTTTGTATATGACGGATGGTATATCATCTATCCCACAACTACTGTTAGCTTTTAATGTCCTTACCGCCGATGCTATATTTTGTATATTAAAATTGATTTCACCTAACTTGTAGTTATTTTTGCAGGTTATGTTGAGAATTGGGGATGGATGCGCTTTGGTGTTATTGAAGAATCACTGACTCAGGAGTTCACTAATGATCCGGGGATCATCATAAATTATACCTTCATGTTCCAAGTGGCTAATATTGTTGTCTTCACCCTTCTTCAGTCGTTTTTGAAGATCTTGCAGAGTTCCTGAGTTTTAGAGGTGCCCCCTAGGGCTTTATTTTTGTCGAGTTGTGCCTTCATTTTATGTCTCGCCTCAAGATTTTTAAATGTTTCATTTATCTGGTGTAATGCACTAAATTCTTTGTATAAATAAAATTTCCTTTTCAGTTTCCTTAGTTTTAATCGCGTTTTGCGATCTATGAATAGAGTTGGTGTCTTTAGGGCAGAATTCAGGGGTGCGATTGTGTCTCTTACCGAACTGATTGTCTTGTAGAATGTATTAAGTGTTACTTCTAAGTTATTATTGGTGAAGTATTCACCCCAATCAGAGCTTCTCAAGAGAGTTGGTAGGAATTCCCAGTCGGCATTTCGATAGTCCCTATATTGATAGTAAACCGGGGAACTTTTAGGTGTGTGTTTAGTTGTTAGTTGAAGAGGTAGAGTGCAGTACAGTATGTTGTCATCACTGTTATCGGGTTGGAAGGCGTACGCACTGCTCCCATCCTCCTACATCTATGGCTTTTAGGATCACCTCGTAGGTTCTCGGTCCAGTGCAGGTATCCCAGTTCACTCCAGGGAGGTTGAAATCGCCACAAACTAGTTAGTAGTCGAATTCCAGCTTAGGTACAATCTCTAGTATTTCTCCGATAACCGTATCAGTCGTTTTAGGGGCTCTGTATATACATCCCACAAAAATTTTATTTTCATTCGTGTGGATGCTTATCCACTGGGATTCTGGGAGTTTGTCGATAGTTAGGTTTGTAAAAGTATTGGAGTCAGCGGATTTAGAGGCATATATTAGACACCCGCCTCCTCTTTTGTCCACTCTGTCATTCCTGTGCGTGTTATAGTTATCAGCTCTGTATCAGGTATATCAGTAGTAAACCAAGTTTCAGTTACCAGAATCAGTGTTGGCCGCTCCATGTATACCAAGCTGCGAAGGGAAGTTATTTTGTTAAGGAGAGATCGAGCATTTAAGAGCATAATTTTCAGAAAACCAGGGTTGTTGGGATAGTTAGTAGGTTTTCTTGTTACTATCCCTAACTCCTGGTTGCCTATGTTATGTTCGGAGGGATCCTCAGATGAGACATTGTCAGTGTGTCTACTATTCCCAGGACAAATTGTGCTGCAAGAGAGGCTATTGTTTGCTGCAACCGAAAATAACCCTGTTGCATATAATGGTTTTTGGCCTCATTACGTGGGTATCTGGGATCATTTCTCTGCATAAAACAGTCTGTCTCACTGTTCACATTGTAATTTACAGGGCCATAGTATCCTGTTTTTAGGTTGTTTTGAGGATAGTGCGTGCTAGGTTTTACGTAGTTGTACCTTTGCTGACCCATCTCGTGAGTGTACCTAGAAGGACCAGGGGCCAATCTATGCCCGTTATGCTGATGGGGTCGAGTATACATTTCCGTTAATATGGTACCTAGTGGTGTCCCGTCTAGTAGCCCATGTGTTTTCATCATTAATTATGGGTCCCGTCCTCAGGTTATATGTGCCTACAGGCATATTACAACCTCGGCTATTGTGGAAATCGTGGGTGTCACTCTGCTGTTTAATCAGCTCGGTGCCCCTTGCATATCTGCTGGCGTGTGATTTTGCAGTGATACAGCTATTTTCGCTGTTAGTTCTTACCTCGTTTAGTCTGTCGTCCTCAATTCGTCTTCTACTCTTAGTTCGACGAAGAGCACTCCCACTCACGTCTTCCGTCTCCTTTATGGGACCTACCTCAATGCGTGCATAGTTCTTTTTTAGGCTTATATGCTGCTTGTTGGGCTTGTCACAAGGGATGTATATGGATGCATGAGGAGAAACTTTGGTTTTAGGGGACTTCTTTATGGCTTTTACAGTGGGGTTATCTTGTTTGGCCCTGGGTGCAGTGTGATCTGCCGATATTTGCAGGTTATCGGTAGTAGGAGCATCTACATCTTCTTCATGTGTGTGATCAGTAGATTTACTAGGAGTGTTCTGACGAACTTCGAGACCCATTACAGTGTTACTGCTCCTTTTGGGTTTGCCTTTACCTTCGCGTGTCGTTTGTTCACCTAGTACAGTGCAAGTGTCACTTTGTGCTTCAGTGTCCTTCGACACTTCGGTACTGACGCTTTTCACGATTTGTGGTATAATCGTGTTCGTATGTATGGTGTTCTTAGCTACTTGTCGTTGGTTGGGGGTTTTGTCCAGGACTATTTTTAGATTTTTGAATTTTGTAGTGGAAACCAAAATATCCCCAGATTTCCTGAATTGTTCGGCTATAATACAGCTGTCAAACCTGAAAAGTATGGGACATGTACGGTTTATCTCTTTTTTATTTAGTCTAATACACTGACAGGATGTACTTAAGAGGTTGGCAGCTCTTAACAAGGAGTGCTAAACCGATTTTATGGGTTCGTTGTCAGGCATGCTGTACACTGTAGCGTTCTGTTTAGAAGCAAGTCTCTTAACAACTTCGCTCGACAAATAGTCCATAGCGTTTTCCAGCTCCTTAGTATGTCCCAATTCAGCATCGGTTGGTTTAGTCCTGAGCTTAAAGAGTTTCGGGCTACCGATATCATATGCTGAAAATTCCATACTTGTACCAAAAATACGGTGTGGACTCAAGCTACAATCAAAATAAAAAAATGTTGTCATTTAATTATTTTTACATATTTCATCCCGATATGCATAAACAATTATTCGTTACATTAGCTATGATCCCACTAGATTTTTTATCCAAACATCCTGTCTATTTTTATTATTACAACATTTCTAATCCTAATTGCACAATCAAATGTCAATCTTCCTAGTAATTATGATGCTACTTTTTGAGTTTTATCCGTACCCCTGTTTATCATCGCATTTTAATTCCTAATTGTAATTTCATTAATTTGACCCTTGACCGGAAATTATTCTGAAATTTTCCCAGCCACACAACCGTTAAAAAATTGCGCTATACAACACTACTTCACTACTCTTATGTGTCATTAGAGTGTGTTAATGTCTGCGAGTCACCCCAAAGATAATATATCCATGCCCTCTAGAGTAAACCACATTAGAGATCTTGTGAATCCTGTTACGAGGACCAACACCAATCTAATCAACGGATTTGGGGGAAGTTTAAGAATAGAACTGGAGCAATTGATGGATCTCAAAAGGAAGTTTTTCACAGTCGCACTCATACTCACATGGGAAATTGGGAGTCAATTTTGTCACACCAGGTGTCCTTCGTAGCATTTTTATGTAGTTTTTATACATCATTTCCATGAATATGTATTTTCTTTACGTGAGTGATGCGTTCAAGTTTATTCGCTTATTGGTAGTAACTGGTACTCAAAGTTAAGTCTTACGAGGAACAACGCAGCTTCTCGGACAGATTCTCTGTAACGACCGCCTGGAAGCAACAGTAAAGAATAAACACCGTGGTCAAATGACTCTGGATTAGTCAATCAGACCCCTCAGCATTACCAATGTTCGTTGCAATATTTTTCATTAAATATCTTCCTTGAGTAAACAGCGGCAGGCTGGAGTTAAGGGCCATTCGTCAGGTAAACCAATGGATAGTCTCTTATGGATAAGTTAGAAAGGTTATAATACGCTTCTGGAGGAAGAGGTTAAGCAACCACTCTATTAAAAATAGTTTGAGGTATTGATAGCTATAATACTGGTAACAGTTCAGAGTCTTGATCAACCAGCTTAGGAAAGCATATGAGTTACAGGTAGTTAAGGACTCAATGAGTTGTCCCGAAAGATTTCGCTTCCATATCAAGGCAAAAATTAGGATAACCGTTATAATCCTCAGCCTCTCACCTTATAATGAACTGATAAGTATGATGTGGTGACATAGCTCGCAGTCATTCTCAAAGGTACAGATGCTTTCACTCCCCCATGAATTCTTAGACCCATCAAATCCCCTATATACTTCTTCCTTCTCCTGTCTGTCTGGATTCAACATAGAACTTGGCACCGAAGTGCACCAGTTCCAGTTGCCACATTCCAAATACCACACAAATCTGGACAGGAAGATGAGTGAAGAGAATTAATAGAGTTTCACAAGTATACGAGTGAAACAGAATGGATAGTGGTAGAAAGGAATATGAAAGATTACAGAGACTGAATACATCTCCGCTGGCCATTGACAACGATTTTGAGCCATGTCACCTATTGTCTCCAGCCATTGATTCCTAGAGTCCCGAGGCCCCCAACCCGGAGTCTGCATCTCCCTACCTGACTCAGTTTAACTGTCAAGGATTTCATGGATTGATGAGGCCATGTTTTTGTTTGGCCACCACTTACTCTTTTCCAGCCTGCACCACCTATATCAGCTAGTAATGCCCGTCGACGTGGGGAGGCGATGGTTAGGCACGCGCAGCACCTGAACTAGCCATCTTAGTCTATGTAACTTTATAGCCTCGTCGATTGATTTTCCCTCTTTGCCCAACACTCTACGCCTAACGTCAACATTACTTACCTTATTAAACCACCTAAAGCGAGAAAGACCGCAGACATCTATGATCAAAAACAGTCAACTCGTACTGGCCATGTTTCAGAGCCATAGACAAGGACGGAGCGAACTGATGAGCAGTACACACGTCCCTTGGTTGATAGCCGGATGTCACGCCTACGCCAGAGATGGTGTAAGCCAGCGAAAGCAGCTCGAGCTTTTTGGATTCGTGCTGAGATTTCGTCGCCAATCAGTCCGTTGGTGCTAATACTTCCCAAATAGGTGAAGTGGTCAACATGTTCTATCACTTCACTCCCTATCACTGAGCTAGGAGTTGACGTAGTCCAGTCCTGTAGTAGCATCTCACATTTTACAACAGGGGCGAATCGCATGCCAAACATACGAAGATTGCTGCTCAAGATGTTCAGAAGACTCTGCATTTTGTCAGCATCCTCCCCTAACAGGACTATGTCATCTGCATATTCTAAATCCATAAGACTATTCCCTGGTAACAAGTCGATTCCTAAGTCATTACGTTCAGTTAAGGATACTTCCATTAGCATATCTATGATGAAGTTAAGCAGAAATAGGGAAAGTAGACATCCCCGCCTGACACCACTGGTTGTTATCAATTCAGATGACAATTCACCATAAGCCCTTGTACGGCTACGTGATTTTGAATAGAGTGCCTTGATTAGGGCAATCTACTTTCTTGGCACTCCCTTCACAGTCAAACATTGCCATAGTACTTTCTCCTACATAAATTGCGTTCATTACAATCCATTTGAATTTATTCCGTGTGTAATATGTAGTGTGGCAACATGGTCTGTTGCACTTTTTTGCAAGGTCATACGTTGAAAACTGAGTCAGTTTAAGTATTGCTGATGTTGATTTGACTATGACTGAGGATTCGCCAAGCTACTTCATCCAAGTATTTCTTGGAGGTAGGCTCACTTCTATTCTAAATACACGTAGATGGGGTCAGTCAATCTAGGGTCGGCAGATGGTATTCGCAGTGGGTTTACATAATGAAAATGGTAACATACTTTGCAAAAATATTGGTTAAAAATTTCAACCACAGATGACTATACTCAACCAACGTTAAATGAGACTAAGGAATAGCTGGTAACCAAGCCAGCACAAACAACAAAGCAGCAGGTTAAGTGTTTTGGAATATCATAGGATGACCTCACCCCATGATGACTTTAGTGTTAACCTTATTTACCTTCGCTAACCACTAAGGACATCACCATGAAATACAGATACCATAAGAGAAATATATCTACATCCATTCCCTATACAGAACTGTGAACCAATGAAATAATTGTTGACTGGAGCTGTTGATTTCAGAAGACTTTCCGGATGATTTAGAGTACAAAGAAAAACACCACCAAACAAGCTCTGGATGAAAAACTTCGACCAGAGAACAGGCCGAATTCAGGAGAAACAAGTCATGTATTGATCAAATCGCTACACTATGGATCATCATTTCACAAATTTTGGAATGGCAGTCACCTCCCTACCTCAATCTCATCGACTTTGAGAAGGCCTTCGACAGCATCGACCGCTACTACGGGGTGCCGCCGACAATAGTACACCTCACCCGACAGTTGTACGACAGCGCTGCATGCCAAGTAATCCACAACGGGAAACTCACAGAATCCTTCGAAGTGAGGACGGGAGTAGGACAAGACTGCCTATTATCCCCAATGATTTTCCTGATTGCAATAGATTGGATAATGCGACAGGCAGCGGGCCGAGCAGCGAGGAAACAGGCATAAAATGGACTCACACAAAAAACTTGGAGGATCCGGACTTCGCCGATAACACACATAAGTCTGATTTCCCACAAACTGGAAGATATACAAGTGAAAAGCGACAAGTTGGCAATTGCAGAAGCATAAAAGATAGGACTTCAGGTTAACATAGAAAAAACAGAGGTGATGAAGATCCCTGGCCAACACCAACAACATTAAGCATAAATGGGAGAAATCTGAAAGAAACAACTTCCTTTACCTACCTGGGAAGCGTCGTTTCAACTACAGACAGAACTGACAAGGATATCAAAGCAAGACAAGCTTTCATTACTCTCAAGTCTGCGTAGATGTTAACAGCGCTCAGCATCAAAAATAAGGTCCGGAATTTCAACTCCAATGTAAAATCAGTGCTTCTATACGGATCAGAGACTTGGCGCGTCATAAAGAGCACCTCAAACAAACTACAGACCTTCATCAACAGTTGTTTTCGCTCAATACTCAAGATCAGCAACAGGGATCTCTGGCAATGAGCGAATCAACCAGGAACCGATTGTGCAACAAATATGCAGGAAGAAATGGAGATGGATTGGCCATACACTGAGGAAACCATCAAGGGACATCACTAGACAAGCCACTGTTCGAGTGGAACCCGAAAGGGAAGCGGCGAGTTGGTCGTCAGTGCAAGGGTGACCTGGAGGAGGTCATGTGAAGAGGAGATGAAAGCCAGGTGAAAACATAAGGAGAGAACCAAAAGCAATGGAGACGTTTAGCTGAAGCCCTATGTTCCTCTAGGAATTAAAGGAAATAATAATAATAATCCTTCATAACTAACTGAGTTCTCAGTAGACAGCTTTGTACGGTGAAAAAAAGCTTCCAAAGAACTATAACGATCTGAGGAAACCGTAAGACAACATGAAGAATAATATGATATGGATAGATGCTGGCGTTCATACAATGTGAATCAGTCTGCAATACTAAAGAACGAACTTTGACATCCTTAATATTCTGTGAAGTATAAATTTTTTTTTAAAAAAAAGTAATCATTAGTGAATGCCAAAGTGTTAATAGACAACATGTCTTTCTTCCTGTCCTGGGTACACTTCCAAGATGGAAACATTATAAAAATGAATTCCTACACAAATTTTTAAACGACGGCAATTATCTTTTTCAAAGGACTTCTTTCCAATCCAAGTAGTACCCAGGGTTAGTAAACCTTTTAAATTGTCACTAGGTAGCTGTGGGGTGATAATTTCTTACATTGTTTCGGGGGGGGGGGGGATCAGCTTCACACGTTCAACCTTCTTTTTTTCCCGGCTAGTACTGAACCAGACGAGATATAAGAATGCGTTGGCGTTGGTCAGTCGAACCCAAGACCTCCCCACTTACACGGTTGACTACCACTCTATCACTGACATATCGTATATTACTAAGTTCCAACATAGAACTTTTCAAAGAAGTGCGGCAGGGGTACAATCAAAAGGATTACAATGAGCAGAAATTTATGGAGGGAAAAACATTGAATGTATCTGCAGCCACTAAGGACGACGACGTTCGACCATGTCACCATCAAATCTAATATCAATGGGTCTCCACCCACACTCCCCGCCGTCACTAAGTAAAACTGAATCAACTGTTAAAGAATTGATGAACGGATGCTGGATTTCGGTTTTGACCACGACAGTTAACGCTAGATATGATAAGGAAGATTTGTAGCTCAGGTGGATGATTTTGATGAGGTTGTGTTCTCTGAGCTGGATAGTTAATTTGCGAAGCTCTCATCGCCCTACTAGGCGGCATATTCAGCGCAAACTTCAATTTAATGAAGTGAGTTTTCAGATTTCCCCACGAGTCTATTAATCATCTCTCCCAGTTGGTGATCTTGGACGCGATTGATTGCTTTTGTGTGTCTTCTCACATTCTAGGTTACTTGTATTGGAACTGATTGTTTCTTTGACCTGAACTTTGACCCTTTGTGTGTGTCAACCGAAAGACTAAACAGCGAAAGAAGATAAAACCAACATCTACAAAATAAATTGTAACAAATGCGAAAAACACTACATTGGCCAAAGTGGACGTCCCCTTCGTCTTCCTATCCATCAACATAAACTAACCATCAAAATACATGATATCCACTCCCTCATATCACTACATACAGACAGCCACGGACGTCAATTCGACTGGGACAACAAGTGTTCAAATATTAGAAAGAAGAAACACCAAGAGTGCTAGAGAATTTTTAGAAGCCTGCCTGGTATTCCAGCGAATCGTCAATCAATAGACACATCAAGATAGACAAAATTTATCAACCGATAAAAAAGAAACCTCACACACAAAGGGTCAAGGTGCAAGTCAAAGAAACAATCACCTCCAATACAAGTAACCTAGAAGGTGTGTAAACACACAAAAACAACCAACCACGTCCAAGATGATCCGCCAGCAGAGTTGATTAATAGACTCGTGGAGAAATCTAAAAGCTCACTTCGACGAATTGAAGTATGTGCTGAGAATGTCGCCTAGTAGGGCGATGAAAGCTTCGCAAATTAACTACCCAGCTGGCAGAGATAACACAACCACCTCACAAAAACAGTTAGCTCTTTTCCAATCTAATGCAACGACGTTATGTCAGGGAAAGTAATGTTCCAGCCATCCCAGCTTATCAGGAAGAAACAATGCACAGTTCTTAAGTAAGTAGAATATTCTCTATAGTCTCCCAAATTTTTATATGTATATTATAAAACACAAAACAAAATCACAAACATTGTGAGCAAAAAAAATTTGAGGATAAAAAAAATAAATCTCAAAACACACATATATATATATATATACTCGAGAAAATAGAATTATTGGTGAGCAGTGACTTTCAAATCCTATTTGCTGCTCAACAGTATAAAATGCAAACAGATAGCACACAGACCACTGAAATTCTCTGAACTCCTACTATCCATATACAACACGGGGAACTTCAGCATACACACAATGTGTACAAGAATGTATTTGTCATAAAATATCAATAGTAACATCAATATTAAACAAAAAACAAAGAAAACATTTTTTATGGCCGTTTACATGACCGTAACAAAGAAGAACGCAAGGAACTTCGTGTACTTCTACAAGTACTAGCACTACTACTTCTTGTGGATCGTATTGACACTGGTGAAGATGTTTCCAGGACACGCGTGGATTTTCGTATCTTTTTACGATCACGTGTCGTCACTGGATGATTTTCAATAGTGCTGTCAGAACTCTCATCCCTATTGTCATTCTTCTCATCATCAGAACTTTCTACGACATTTCTACGATTAGTTGATGTTGATGATGACGTGGCTGAAGATGATTTAGATGGTACAACTTTAGACTTTCTTGAGGCAGTAGATGTAGACTTCCGCTGACGCGAGGGTGTTTTTGTTGACTGATTTGTTTTAGCTAGTGAGATACGAACATTCGGTCTTCGGACAGGTATGATATCAGAGGCGGTATCATCATCTGACGAGGAGAAGGCAAGGATATTATGTGATTTATCTGGAATAGAAGGAAACAGTAATAACAATAATAATAATATATATATAAATACTTCAGAAAAGAAGATTCACGTATTCAACAATGACTGAGAATTCAGTGTACAATTTTGCACAACAATGTGCAGTACCTCGAGACACTACTGTTTTTATCAACCAGGCCAGTCTATACCTTCCTCCCTATACGACGGGATCAAAATCAACAGTCAAGGATTGACTCCAGGTTTTTTTTTTGGTTTGACCCACCCTTACTCTTTAACAACCTAACTCTCATATATCAGCGGATATTGACCAACACGGAAAGGCGGCGGCTTCGTATCCATGACACGTGTTCTAGTCATGACAGGCAGTTACTGCAGTTTCAAAATCTCATTGACTGACCTTCTCTCTTTTTGTTTAACACGTCTCTGCTTAAACTCATTATTACTCACTGTATTTCTAATACTATGACACGAGACTTAGAACGCAGACATTTAAAAGAAAGATAGCCGCTAGCTTCTTCATACCTTCGACTTTCAATGGCAGCCTTTCACCTCGAATACCATTTCTTCCAAGTAGCTAACCAGAATTCAGTTCCATTTTCTGAGCTGAGTCAAACTGAGTGGTTCACCTCCAATGAACTAGGCGCAAAACGAGTGAAACAGCCGACAAGTGACTGACTGGCTGACGTGTGCAGTAGCCAACTACTCATTTCCACCGACCAGGCGTATATACTGTCCTGAGTCCATGCTTTCAGTTTCACAGTAGAGTGCTGATTTTATCATTATTATTATTACCACTACTTCTTGATGTTCAGTGTATTAACTCTAACAGAAAGATTGTGAAAACATGACACACTAAGTTATTCACTAAGTCCCAGGTTCGAAACCAATACCTACTTTCAGATAGTGAAGCTAAGTAGAATCATTAGCAGCCATACGGTAACTGCAGCTTTTAGTCTGATGTAAAAAACCAAAAATATTTTGCATAGGGTATACATAAGCTTAACGGAGGGACAAGTAAACTAGAGTGAAAAGTTTATCGAATGGTGAATCAATTCAACTCAGAGAGATTTTATTCATCAGTTGATGGTGTCTGTTAGCAGTGTGAAACATAGGACGTACAATTCATATTATCTGAGATTCGTCAGTTGGATACGCATGGATTTCTAGTGAGTGAGTGAGTAATCCACTAGCGTGTTGCTGAGCTACAAAAGCCAACTCGTATGCGCAATGGGTACCAGTTTTTAGTAGTAAAACTGAAATGCTCAGTCACTGTTGAGTGCCGAGTTCGAATCTTGTCAGAAATACACCAGCTATCCACCGGGAACTATATATGCATATAACACTAGTCAACATCAGCTTAACCTGAAGACATGTATATATTAAAAACGTTGGTTACTAGAGGCCAAAAAGTGGTCGGTCAACAGAAATACTGACCATTTCGGTTGAATGGAAGAAAACAGGGAGGAAAATCAATTGGAAAGAGTATTTCATAGAGGATTTTCACTTGGGGGAATGCAGAAAAGATGAAGGCAAGTGAGGATTCAGCAAACAGACTCTTTCGCTAACGAATTTCCCATAAAGCTGTATATTCGTATCAATATAATATGATTTTCATACATTTAGTTCCCTTGATAATTTCGATAAAGAAAGGAAGACGAAATTTGCAGTATAAAATGAGATATCGTCATTCTACTTCACAGGTTCTCATCAGCTGCACGTCATTACTTGGAATTACAATGGTTATATAGATGACGAAAATAAAATACTTAAATGGTTGAGTGGTAGTAGAAAAGAGATACAATAAAATTGACGCATCCAAAATGTCAGTATTACACTTTTTAGTTTAAGATTTCATTATCAATTTATGCGCTTTCAAAGTAACCAAATTCATTACATTAATTAGTCATCTTATTCAGTGATCTCAACTCACTGAATAAATCTCAGCCTTATAAACTACAACCGCTTTTGTTTTTTGAGTTTTTATGTGAGCCTACAAACTAACACTGTTTTGTTGATCAATTTTTTCTGTTTTCTGTCTTACCTCTCCCCCCTCTTTTCAACTTTAAAAAGCGTATAAATTGATGGTGAAAACTTAAGCTAAAAATTGTAATCCCTACATTTTCGATGCGTCAATTTTATATAGTATCTCTTCTCCACTATACCAATTAAACATTAAAGTATGTTATTATCATCTGTATAACCATGGTAATTTCAGGTAGTGGTGTGCAGCTGATGAGAACCTGTGAAATAGAATGATGATATCATATTTTATACTGCAAATTTTGTCCTCCTTTCTTTATTGAAATGTATGATTTTACTTGAAATAATAGTGATAATATTGAATAGCTGCACCTAAAAATATTCACGATTATAATCAAAGTTAAACGTCAAGGGATACAAATTATGCTACGTAATATACAAAGAATAGTTCATGGAGTGTGAAAAATCTTAAGAAGAGGGGTAGACTAACTGACTGAATGACTTTCTGGATATAACTTAACATGAATGTACAGCAAGTGCAAGTTGCTGTACCACAGAAAAAAACGACATAAAAGAGACAAAACAGATTCCAAAGAAAAATAATAAGCAGGAATGTGAGCGACGTTATATAATTGAGAAACAAGAAGGTTTAATGGATATGAATGAATATATCTACGCCATTAAGAACGATTTTCAGCTAGTCCTTGATTATTAGCATACCGAAAGGTCCAAAAAGTCCAAAATTCTCTGTGGCTCAAATTAATTGTAAAAATTTTCATTGATTGTTGAAAGGTTTTGAATTGACAAACCTTAACTCTTTTCCAACGTGATCCTATGTTAAGTAACACTGTTCATCAACGAAGAGAGAGGCTTGGCAACTACAACACGTGTTCTAGCCTACTCAGTCGACTCACCTTACTACACTACGCTTCACCTCAATATCAATCACCATAACATATCATCACTCAAAGTAGGATACAGAACGCAGACACCTATGATCAAAGACAACTGTCCCTTTCATAGCCATAAAGGAAGACGAATAAACTGGTGCAGCGCAGTACACGCATCCTTCCATCGATAGACGAGTATCACGTCAACATTAGAGATGATGTGAGTTTGCGAATTACCACACCAACCGTTTTGTATCTATTCTGTGATTTCGTCAACAGTCAGTTTATTTACATACGAAATGAACAAAATAAAAAAATCAATGAGTCAAAGTAAGAGAGGGGACTACTATAAGAATAATTCATTATAGACGGATCACGACTATATAGAAGAAGGAGCGGTTGAGTCAGCCTTTACCGTATATACAGAGCTATTGATGACTTTAAACAATGAGGCTAAAGAAATAAAGTGACCAGTATCAACCACATGTTCAATCTTCCTGCACTTCTGATAGCGCCTTACACTTCGACCCCTTTGTAATCCCACACAGGATTTACACATTTGTCACTTTGGTCGTCGCAACTGACAATCAACGAATAGAGCATAAAAATAGCGAGACCCAAACCTTTACTTCACTTACATCGACGGTTGCAAATCTTCTTTATTAACCTCATTCAACAGAAGCTACATATATTATGAAAATGTCACATCAAGTGATTCACAACGCAAAACTCAATGAAGCATTTGAAGTGAAGCCAGAAGTACGACAAGACTGTTTACCATTACCAATGATATTCTTCATTGCGGTGGCCTGTATCAGGCAACAGATCGTGTGTGTGTGTGTGGTTGGAAAACGACAAGACGGGTGTACGTTGAACCGATATATGTCGAATATTATAATACACAATCTCGAAGATCTACAGGTGAAAACCAACAAAAGCTGGTAGGAGAAGCAGCGGACACAGGACTTCAAGTGAACAGAATACGAGGAAAGAGGCGACAAAGACACCTGAAAACCGCTTACAATAAGAACCAATCACTATAGACGGAAGAAATTCGGAAGAGGTAATTTTTCTTTCATTGTCATTCCATGCATCATCATCGAACAAAGCATGGAATGGTAATCAAACCTGTACCTCCGCTTTATAGACTTTGAGAAAGCCTTCGACAGAGTTGACCACGAAGTAATTTGGAAACTACTCGAGTACTTCGGCGTACCCCAAATATTCGTCAACCTTATTCAACAGCTGTGCGACAATGGCACATGTCAAAGTGATCCACAACGGAAAACTCAGAGAGGCGTTTGGAGTAAACACAGGAGTCAGACAAGGGTGCTTATTATCACCAACGATATTCTTAAATTGTGGTGGACTGGATCATGCGTCAGACTGTGGGAAACGAGAAGACAGGGATATCGTGGACCGACGTGAACAACCTAGAAGACCTGGATCTAGCACCTGGATGATTTATGTTTGATGTCACTGTCACAGAATCGAAGACAAGAGCGAAAACCGACAAACTGGTCGAAGAAACAGCCAGAGAAGACAGGACTCCAAGTGAACATAGACAAGACGGAGGTTATGAAAATAACCAACCAATAACAACAACAGCAACATCCAGCGCCAATCAACATCAACGGGAGGGATTTGAAAGAGGTTACTTCATTCACTTATCATCTAGGGAGCATTGTCTCAACCACAGGAGGAACGGATGAGGACGTCAAATCGAGAAGGCGAGAAACACATTCATCAACCTGAAACAAGCAATCTGGAAATCTTCGTCACTCAACTCAGCATCAACAACAAAATTCAGTCGGATTTTCAATACAAACAACGTCAAGTCAGTTCTTCTGTACGGATCAGAAACTTGGCGGGTCACAAAGAACATTTCCAACAGCCTGTTGCAGACCTTCATCAACAACTAACTGTCTTCACTGGCTCTATACTGAAGATGAGATGGCCGGGCCGGAAAGAATCACCAACAAGAAACTATGGGAACAAACAAGACAAGAACAAACCAATCGCCAACCAACAAATATTTAGGAGCAAGTGGAGATGGATTGGACACTCGCTGAGGACGCCGCTGGGCGACATCGTGCGCGCGTCAGGCTGTCGGTCGAGTCGGACGTCAGTGCAAGGGTGAAATGGAGGAGATTGTGTGAGGAGGAGTTAAAACAGTATGGACTAACATGGATGCAGGTGTAAAAAAGGAGAAGGAAGACAGAAGCAAGTGGAGACGCGCAGTTGAAGCCCTATATTCCACACTAGGAAGCCAAGGGAACAATAATAAACAATACTTTTTTTCATGTTTTTCAACAACACCGTGTCAACTACAGGCGGTACAGATGAGGATATCATCAGAGACCAAATCGGAAAAGCATGACAGACTTTCATTAATGTCAAGGCAGTGTGGAGATCTGCTGCAGTCAGCACAAAAAAAACAAGATCTGAATTTTCAACACTGATGGCAAATCAATCAATTGAAATAATAGAAAAGATTTGTAACTCAGGTGGATGATTTGCAATTAATACTGTTCTCTGAGCTGGTTATTTTAGTTGCGGAGCTTTCGTCGTCTCTCTGGACGGCATGTTCAGCGCAGTATTTAGCATAAAGTCAAATGATCATTTGACACTATTAATTGCAAATCAATCACTTCTTCTGAAGTTAACCTACCTGACGCGTCGCAATGAATAGTATTTTTAACAGACTACCTACGCGCCATGCTCTCGAGTTGAAATAGTTAGAAGGCATTGCGAACAAAGGATTCCTAACAAAACACACCCACCAAGAAATAAGCTAATGCTCAAAAAACATACAGGAAGAGAGGAGATGGATTGGAATCGCGCTCATGATTCCAAACCAAAGAGTACTCTAATCACCTACATAGAAAAAAAACCCACAAAACTTACCCAACAATGAAGTTGTAGTAATATTCGCTGCCAGAGTTCTATTCAGCTGTCCAAAAACCATTGTTGCATTATGCTGTCGATCTACTTTAGGTTCAGTTGAATTCAACACATGTAGGTTAGCCCTTGCCGAGGCAAGTAATGTTGGCTGATGTTGATGCTGACTGTCTTCCTCAGACTCCACATTCTCACCATCGCCATTATTATTACTACTCAAAGAATGATTTAACTGCCTGTCAACATCAAAATTACTCTGATCTGTAGTATCAATTGTTTTATTCGACTTCTCTGTGGGATCAATGCCAAAACGTTGCATTTTCTCGATAAGTTGTTTACGAAAACGACGTAGCATAAGATTTAATGATCTGTCAGCAAACTGTAGAAGAAAAAAGAAAAGGATGTGAACCTGTAGATCTCGACAGCCAATTAAAAAAAACACAAACTTCGTACACTTAATTGGCACGAATAGATGCGGCATAGAAATTGGTGTCTTAAATTGCCAAATTGTTGTCTATTCAGGTAGGTAGTTACCTGGGCTTCCAGTGGGAAGTCGTGACCACCAGTAGAGTGCAGCAGGTCGGGTGTGAGGGCAAATACTTACCGAAGACATTGGCTAGCGTTGCGCTATGTCGTGAATTAGCAGAAGTTGAAAGTCATGGGTCATTGGATCGGGTCCCAGTGGCTGCCTAATGGTATACGAGCTCGCTAGCCTTGTAATCAGAAGGTCCTGGGTTCGAATTCCGGTGGGTGAGTACTACTGAAGAGTCCCAAACTAGGAAGAAACAGCTGTTTAGTACCCCAAGGTTTTCCAACGGTTCTCTAACCAATGCCAGCTCATGATGAAATCCTGTAACCAATCAACGAAATCCCTGAAAAAAACCAATACTTGTATGTTGTCTTAATGTTTGTGCGAGGGGGGTTGGGATACTTACTTAGTGACCAGCACACAAGATCGATTCTAATGGTCTTTAACTTGAAGTTTGATCCACAAGATTGTGGAGCAGCGCCAGGGAGAGGGAGGCTAGGGTTCAATGTTGGCCAGTAACCGAAACAGATTCATATGTCGTACGACTTCTTGGGACTCTCGAGTACGTGTAAACACCATAAATTTGGAATTCGAGTTTCCAGCCTCACTACTAGGTAGAAGACTTGAATATCCTCCACCAGTCCGGTTGTAAGCACCCCATAAGTTCACATTCGCGCATTCACACACGCACACACAGACATGGTGGAATCTTTGAGAAAAAATGACATGAGCTCACATTCACATAAATATAAATCCATTGATTGGACAATGATTATACATTGGTTCTCAAGTGAAACAAGCCATTTATTCTAGCCTATTGAATCACAAGTGCTTCGTACCAATTTAAAACCCTTCAGAAGTACGATTCTCAGGGAAGAGTCATTGACCGAGTACGTCTGAAAAGTCACCAATCAGGACGAAAGTAGTGGTTTCCGATAGTTCCTTAACTTGAAGTCTGTCAAATCTCTACAAATTATACTGGTAAAGATATGGACGATCGGCTTTAGTAAGTGGACAGACAGTCAGTCTCTATCTTCGTTGGCAATGGGTCAACTGCACAGCATCTGAATCTTCACACTTTATGAAGCATAACACAAGCGTAAGAATAATTTAAATGAATAATCAATATGTGAGCTCCTAATGTCCAGCACTTATCACCAGGTAGGTGAACATGAAGGTGTCCCTCATCACTGAGGCTGTTAGAAATACTTCATTTCAAGTTTATGGTGAACACAGAAACAAACAGTGTACGAACATGACTTAGTCACAAAGACCAAGACAATGCAGTGCTCCTGACGATATTCTTCTCTCTTGTAGATCAGATTTTAGGTTGGAGACTCTTTTCCGATTTAGGCGTCTAGATAATAGAGGTTTCTTACGTGCAGTCAAATAGGAGTATTATCACCAACCACGTATGAGTCCATGAAACCAACCGGTACTAATACTTCACGTCTTTACGGTCTACCAAAAGTGCACAAACCAGTCTTCCTCTTTGACATGTTTTAGATATGTATAACTCTCCATTTCACGGAACACCGAAGTGGTTAGTAAAGATTCTGGTACCTTTGCACTGAGATGTGCATCATAGAATTAGTGATGTCTTCGAATTTATTTCTAAAATATCCGAGACTAATGTGAGGTATAAAACCATGTTATCCATGGATGTATCATCAATATTCACTAATGTACCGCTTATAAAAACGGTAGATTATATTTGTCAATAAATCACTTGGACTTCGGAATTCCCATGTGTAGCCTCAAAGAATTACTTCTTAAATGCACAATGAGTTTTCAATTTGTCGTCAATAATTCATACTATCGACAAGTAGATGGAATAGCGATGGGTTCACCATTAGGCCCAATATTAGCTGACTTCTTCCTCGCAAAACTTAAAAACGGGAAATTGAAGGACATCACCAAGGAGTTTGATATGTATTACCGATATGTCGATGATACATTTATTTTAGTTGATGAGAACGTTAACATAGACGAATTGTTGCTGAAATTCAACAACATCTACCCATCGCTTACCTTTACTTGTGAAGAGGAGCAGGAGAATAAACTACATTTTCTGGATGTCTTGCTAAGTAGACGAGAAGATGGGTAACTTGGGAGAAGCGTGTATAGTAAAAGCACATTCACAGGGCAATAAATACACTTCCTTAGTTACGTACCCATTAAATATAAAAGGTCTAGATAATATGGCAACCCTCTCACGAATCAGGGAACAATAATTGCGGAGTATTTCTTCGTGCCCATATGCTACCCCCAAAAAGTTAAGCCGTTTCGCCAACAGTATTCAATCAAATATTCTAAGCGTCTCAAGTACCCGAGATATTAAAAAATAATCTTTTTTTTATTATAGCTTGTTTCCACACAATACTTTTGGTAGACGATATCGGCAGACCAAATTTTCCAGGCCGACCATTGATATCAGGTGTACGTTGGGAGGGGATTGAACCCCGGGACCATGTGCACGGTCGGCGAGAGTCCTAACCGTGAACCATTAATTGATATCACCATGTTTGGGTTCGACTATTTCACAAGCATACATTACACAACAAATTACGTAAACTGTTAGTCACTTTCTTTGTAAAGAATAATATCTTATAATTAACTAACCTTTGACATCGAGTCGATAAGTTTCAATAATTTTCTATGCGCCTCTACATTATCCGATGATGGACGTAATTGTGAAAGCATACGTAGGTATAGCTTTGCTTCAGCGGATTGTGGAGCTTTCAATATTTCAGCAGCTAGTACTGAAACCAAACGATCATGATATGGATTATTCTGCAGGTGTAAAAAGAATAAAAGCATAAAAAAAGTAACGTTAAGATTAGAATTGTATAAATTAAAATTTTGCACAACTTCATTGAAAGGGAGAATTGGAATGTCTGGTTGGAGCTTACAACTGGACCTGTGTTGGATATGCAGGTCCGCCTAGGAGGGTTTGAAAACCTTGATTCCAAACCTATGGTGTATGGGGTCTGTAGAATGCCAATGGCGTATGAAGGTGTTTCGATCACGAGAAATCATGGGGACGTAGCTGCTCCTCACTGCCTTGTGAATAAGAACTCAATTCACAAGCTCAACATGTAGTCCCTTAAGACAACTACCTGCTCCAATCTAGGTGGGTGCCTGGACAGTAAACCAGGCTTTGCATAAACTATGAGATTTTGTGCGGTGCATCTCTTGGTGTCCATAATGTACTGAGCACGTATCTTAACAATAAGAGTATTAATAAACCATTGGTTCTTCACATGTACAAACGATTTCAACCAGAAAGAATACACAGCTTCCGTCATCCCTACACCAAAGCATAGACGATATGTTTTCATCTAACAACATCCCCCACTGAAGTCCCTATTAACAATCCGTATTATACTATTTGTTTTGCACTTCTCAACGACTGATCGATTATGTTCAACCAACATGCGTCATTATTCACTTTGGCTCTCACTGAAGGTTCCAAGGTTAATGGGTGTACCTTCTTTTGTCTGGGTACTTATTTTTTAATCTCAGCCCTATTAACATTGAGAGCAGTTTCTACTTGCATACAAAGAATTACATGAGTACATTAATATATGGTATCTATGAACAGTTAAGGGCGAAAATTCACCCTGAGAAAGCTTTGTGGGCTTACTGAGGCGTATAAGGAGATCTTCATTTTCACATCGCCTACATCAGAGAGTTGATTACTTAGTGGGGTACTTGAAACAGATAAGGAAATAGTGTTGAATAACCGCGGAACTCAAAGAATAGCTGACTGGGGCCGGTCACATATACACGAACTGTTTGAAGTGGTTTTCTGGAGTTGTGCACGTACTAACATCTTACAACCTGCTACACACCTTCGCAAGGTAAGCTAGAGGTCCAATGAGAGGAGAGAGGCAGAATAGGTAAGTTTTCTGGTCATCTTGTTGGTCTCACACCTAGCTAAAAAGGAGGACAGAGTGAACTGCTGCCCTGAGCAGTACACACGCCATTTGGTCGACAGTCGGACACCACGTCTAATTAGCCAGATATGGCGTAAGTTGGCTGACATGTACCAAACCAGCCCTCTGTATCCATGCTAAAATTTCAACAGCGATCAACCCACAACTTCCCAAATAAGTGAAGTGGTCAATACACTCCACCAACCGCTTCACTACCTATTTCTAAGCTAGGAGTCGATTTAGTTCAATCTTGTAACATCATTTTACATTTGATGGGAGCGATCGCATGCCACACATCCGAAGATTGCTGCTTTACAGTTTGTCAGCGTCTTCACCTAGAAGGACTATAATCATCTGCATATTCTAAGTCAACAAGATTATCTCTTGATAACAAATCCATCCCTGATTCGCAGAAGTCAATTAGATGTAAGTCCATTAGTACATCTATGATGAAATTAAGATTTTGCAGGCCAGTGAGGATGTGTGTGTGTGTGAATGCCTTAAGACTCCCAGACTACGATACAACTCAGAATCAAAACTATATTCCAACATGAAACACAACGCAATCATTTTTAATCATTATCAATTAAAAAGGCATAAACTTACAATTTTCTCATCCTCTGCAACAAGTGATACCGGCTTTGTTTCATTATCACCACCTTCTTGTTCTTCACCTTCTTCTCGATCTTCATCATCTTTCTCTTTCGCAACAGCCAGGGCCGTAGAGATGTCAGGTTTGTCTTTTTCTGTATGTGCTTTCAACAAATGAGTGGTATCAGTTAATCGAGCCAGTAGACAGGCGACAGCGTATGGATCCACTTCTGACAATGTTGATGATGCTGGTGCACGAATCAATGTAGTCAATGTAGGGAGGACAGCATCAGCGATAGCTAACTGGTGCTCTAATGCCCCTGATCGATTTCCTCCATGAGCGCAGACATAATCAGAGAAGAAATAGGCTAAACCATGACGAAGTTTTGGTGTCTCATCACTAAGTGGATTGAACCAGAGTAGTATTAACAGACTAAGTATTTGACTTGATATAACACGATCATAGATCAAGAGTTTAGCTAGACCAAGGGCACAAGGTGAACGTAATTCTGCACAATCCTATCACAAAAAATAATCAAACAAAGATAGGATCATTACGGTAATCATTTTATAATAATATTGTCCCAAGTTTGATATCGTGGATTGACACAACAGTTACAGAATCAATGAAAACCATTGACAAGGAGTGTTGGAGAGCTGTTTCCCCCCTCCCAGTTTAGGACTTCACTTCAGCAGTACGGACCCAGGACCTCCAGGTTACAGCCCCAACTCGTTGACCATTTGGCCAATGGAACAGAACATGATGTCTCATGAAGTCACGATCAGTGGGACCCACCACAAGGTGGGATGTGATGATAAATACTCGTTGATGACACCGACTATCAGTTAAAGTTGAAATCGTAAATTGATCGAAGCTAGAATTTATGGACTGTTGGTTGCCCTCCCAGTGGCCGGACGGTCAACGAACTCGCCCCACGGAATCTGAGGATCATGGTTTCGACACCAGGAGTCACGTGAGGGCACGGTCGAAGAGTCACATACTAGCACGACGAGGCAGCTGTCCCTAATGGTCCGATCACCAACATCAATCCAGAATCAAACAAAGACGATTACTATTCCGTGCTTGTATTTCGCATGGATCATATGGTCTCATCAACACCATACACACTGTTTCTCCGCCGTCCTGTTCATCTGGATCAAAGACTGTTTTCCCCTAACCCTTACAAAGCTTTGGTTTTGCTCCTCTTCACATAAACTTCTCTTATTGTCTCGTTTCATCAGCGTATATTCATTCTATTTCATTAGTTGCCAATTAAGTCTTCTGCTCTCAGAGAAGCTTAATGTTGCTTGCTCATCCATTCTGGCTAACTGGTCATTTGATCTTCGGAATCAAGGCACCGGAGAGGGTAGGTTCAGATAGAAATTTGTGGTAGCCTATTCTGTGTGATTTATGTGCATTTTATAAAAAGACTGACTTCTTGACATGACAAAAAGTAACATACATTCAACCACAACGGAATACATACGTATGACAAGTGGGTCGTCCTAGGGTGACCTGGAGGAGATCGTGTGAGGAGGAGGTGGAAGATTAGTGACAATCGTGGACCCAGATGAAGAGGACAGCAGAACGTAGGACAAAGTGGAGATGTGTTGTTGAACCCCGGTGTTCCATTAGAGGAGCCCAGGGAATAATAACACTAAACGACATATGCTCAGCAAAGAACAACCAGTGATTGTGGTATAGCTGAGGGGTTACAATTCAGACAAAATCAAACGAGACCGATATCTTATGTTTAGGAATAACACAGCAGGGGGTAATCAGTGAGTCCATGAGGTTAATCAGTAGATATCGACAGCGAAAGATGGTAAATACCAAATTGAGGTGTTTCGTAGCCAGTGCATTAGGCATTCATACGAACAAGACACCAAAATCCAATTCCAAAAGGTCGCATATATATTTATGATGGATTTTAAACAATAGTCTCCTGAACTCTACAGTCAAATAAGACAAATTCTTTTTCTGTTTCAGGTTACTGAAGAAGTTAAATTCCAAAATGTGAGAAACACCTCCACATACCTCTATGAGCGAACGAAGCTTCTCTGATTATCACTCACATACGAGAGTATTACTATATCCGTATAAGGGAACTACAAACGTGAGCATGACTAACTTATCTCCAAATCACAAGAATGGCGATACACATTCTAACCCCACACTATCAACAATAATAGCAACCAGGCTTAAAAGAATAATCATTAAGGTAGAAGGTCGCGTTCATCACTTAGAATAAAAAAGAAGACTTGGATGAGGAGGAGTAAGTGATCCTTCTATATGGTTTAGAGGTTTGATGTACACGCCTCACCGAAAACATTTCCAACAGGCTGCTTACCGTAGACTTTCAATAACCACTACCTGCCTTCTCTCCGAGTCAATATGGATAAGCCAGCTACAAAGAATTCCTAAAGTGTTTCAAATCAATCAATAAGCAATTACTCGGCAAATTAACGTCGGAAAGAGCGTTGTCTGTCTGTCTGTTTTCGACATAGAACTTTGCACAAATGTGCGGAAGTTCAAGTCGCCACACTCCGTGTAGCACGCGAAGTAAGAGAAGATAGTACAAGAAAAGCATAATAGAAACAGTGAGCAGAGGTGTGAGACAAAGGAGGAGTAATGACGAAGAACAAAACAGCTTCATTGGAGATCATAAGTCACAAGAAGTGGATGCATCTGCGCCACTGAGAACGGTTTTGAGCCATGTCACCAATTGTTTCCAACCATAGATTTTTACCGTCCCGAGGACCCCAGCCTGGAAGTCTACACCTTTCTACGTGGCTTAGACCAACTGTTGTGGATTTCATTGACTGGTGAGGCCAAGTTTTTGTTTGACCGCCGCTAGCTTTTTTCCAGCCTGACCCTATATCCGCTAACATTGCTCGTCGAAGAAGGCGATGGCTTGGCAAACGTAACACATGTCCTAACCATCTCAGTCTTTGTAGCTTCACGACTTCGTCGATTGATTTCCCCTGTTTACCTAGGGGAAAGAGCGTTGAGTGACCTAAAGGCAGCATTCGACTCTGTCGATCGGGAAGTTCTCTGGAGATGCTTGGCTGTAAAGGGAATTCCAAGAAAATATATTGCACTGATTAAGGCACTCACTCTACTCGTACTCATACAGCCAGGTGAGGGCTTACGGCGAGCTGTCATCTGAACTGATGACGACCAGTGGTGTCCGTCAAGGATGCCCATTATCTCCTTTTCTATTCAACTTCATCATAGATGTGTTAATGGACTTAACCCTAAGTGACTTCAGCGACTCAGAGATTGACTTGCTACCTGGGAATAATCTCGTTGACTTGGAATATGCAGACGATATAGTCCTTCTAGGCGAAGACGCTGACGAAATGCAGAGTCTTCTAAACACCTTGAGCCGCAATCTACGAATGTTTGGCATGCGATTCGCTCCCGCCAAATGCAAGATGATGTTACAGGACTGGACTACATCGACGCCTAGTTTAAAAATAGGAAGTGAAGTGGTAGAGCACGTTGACCGCTTCACTTATTTGGGAAGTACCATCAGCCCCAACGCCAACGGGCTGATCTCTGACGAAATCTCAGCACGAATACAAGGTGCTCGTTTCGCATTTGTTAGTTTACGCCGACTCTGGCGTAGACGAGATGTTCGACTATCGACCAAAGGGCGGGTGTACTGCTCATCAGTCCGCTCCGTCCTCCTTTATGGCTGCTAGTGAGACCTGGTCACTGAGAGTGGAAGACATGAAAAGACTAGCTGTCTTTGATCATAGGTGCCTGCGTTCTATTTCCCGTGTAAAGTGGCATAATAAGGTGAGCAACATGGAGGTTAGGCGTAGAGTTCTAGGTAAACAGGGGAAATCAATCGACGAAGTCGTGAAGCTACAAAGACTGAGATGGTTAGGACATGTGTTACGTATGCCAAGCCATCGCCTCCCTCGACGAGCAATGTTAGCGGATATAGGGTCAGGCTGGAAAAAAGCTAGCGGCGGTCAAACAAAAACTTGGCCTCACCAGTCAATGAAATCCACAACAGTTGGTCTAAGCCACGTAAAAAGGTGTAGACTTCCAGGCTGGGGTCCTCGGGACGGTAAAAATCTATGGTTGGAAACAATTGGTGACATGGCTCAAAACCGTTCTCAGTGGCGCAGATGCATCCACTTCTTGTGACTTATGATCTTCAATGAAACTGTTTTGTTCTTCGTTATTACTCCTCCTTTGTCTCACACCTCTGCTCACTGTTTCTATTATGCTTTTCTTGTACTATCTTCTCTTACTTCGCGTGCTACACGGAATGTGGCGACTTGAACTTCCGCACATTTGTGCAAAGTTCTATGTCGAAAACAGACAGACAGACAGACAGACATCATATATCAAACAGACTGTCGTGTAGACCCTGAATGAGAAGGGAGCAGCGAGTTGGGCGTCGTCTAAGATTAGTGGAATCATGGAGATCATCACATGTGAAGATGGGGAAAATGGAAGTTTGTGGAGACAGTCGTATAGTTGTAAGCGTCCAAGTGAAATCGTATGTTCCATGCGGAACCCAAAATATAGTAGGAATAAACGAAATAGTATGTACAAAATAACAGCTAATTTATCACAATAGTGAAGGATAACTTTGAAATATAATATCAACTACACTTACCTCTTTTTCTAAAATTGATGTAATTGGCTTTAACAGACGATAAGCTGTCCTTGACATTTCATTACACCGAACCAGTATACTCTGTGAAGCATGAGACTGATTCCCAGATACCACTGAATCTCGGCACACTTGTCGAGCTAATACGACGTAATCATGTGAAGCTGTAAGAAGGGGTAGTAAGGGGGTGGGGGAAACAGACACTCTTTTCAGGCAAATATATAAAACATAAAACAGTACTCATTTGCACATATCACGAGAAAATTATGAAAATGAAAAATAACCATCTGCAAGGTATAGAGTCACAGTAAGTTTACTAGATTTTCCTACCAGTTACAAATTCTCAGTAGTAGTGATCTGTGGTAAAACGATGGGCATGGAGTTCAAGACAATGAATAAACATCGTCGTCTAGAAGGGCAACAATAAGAACTGTCGAACTGCTGAAGGGTATTTTGAGGAGTAAACAAGAGAGAATGAGGCGAAACAAGTAGGCTTAATGATGTTAACAACTAAATGACTAAGGAAAAAAATATTGATCAGCCACAAGTGCCAATTCAAGCTGTTACATTCCAAAAAAGAGAACAAATAAGAACGTCATGATACAGTCAAAATGGATTGACATACGTCCAACAAAAACAATGATTCCATTGCGATGGTGCTTAAAATAGAGGCCCAAAACTGAGTGACTTAGTTTGAACATAGCACAACACTGCACTTAAGTGCAGCATTTCAAGCCTCTAAACTCCAATCAGCCCTCAAAAAAATAAACAGATAAGAGATTCAAAGAGTCCATAATGAGCAGAAATGTTCGGAAGAAAAAGTGGCAGCATGTGAAAACGTGAGGATTTAAGGGTTCAAGAAGATTACAAAGAGTGAATGCATCTGTACTATTGAGAACTAATTTCAAACATAACAAGAATATACTCTGCGTGCTTCCTACTTTGCATCCCAAGAACTACAACCACTCGTCAGGCAATTTGTATCTACCCACATGATTCATACAAATAGTTACTCAGCTCATGGAACGATTCCAGATTATGATTTCGGCGCTCCTAACACCGACCTCGCCTAGTTCACCAGTCCACTAGTCTTCTAGCCGGTTCTAATCTCAGGCAAATAGGCAAGGTTGAGTGTAAGACCAGCGCTTCTACCCAGGAAAATCAATCCAATCGCTACAGAGACTTCAAAGCACAATAAAAACATAAAATAGAAACTTGTTCTTCGCTAGAATTGGAGAGACAAAAGGACACGGGATGGTGAAAGCCTCCAGGAAGCCAGTCAGCTGATGTATCTCCTTTTGATGAGGGAAAAAAGAAGCAGGGGGCGTGGGAGGCCCGCATGATGTACGAAGCTGGAAAGGTTGTTCAGACTGCAAAACAAATCAGAAGGTATGCCACAGAATTTATAAGAGAAGGTTTGATCGATATGAACTATTCAAATTATCAACTGGAGAGTCAACAAACTACTTCCGTCACCCAGACGACAACCACGGCCACAATGAGGCACTGGGTGGCTATTATAACGTTACCAACATAAGCCAAAGCTCTACGCACTGGTAACCAATCGCCTTCAGGATCACGACAGCAGGACAACTCAAAAGGAAGTAAGGGAAGTCACAATTATCCAATGCTACAAACAACGTGGAACAAGAGGAGGAAGATTTATACAGACGACTGCAAAAAGTAATGGACAACATGCCAAATGGAGACGTCAAAATCCTTTTGGACGACATGAATGGCAAGCTGGGAGAAGACAATACAGGAAGAGAACCCATCATGAGTCGAGAGAATCTGACTCGGAGAAATGAATGAGAACGGAGAATTATCCTCAGATTTCTGCGCTTCCAATGATTTGGTAAACGCAGGCACAGTTTACAAGCATAAGGATATACACAAAGCAACATGGGTTTCGCCTGACAGACACACCACAAACCAGGCAGATTTCAATTCAATGTTGCTCAAGGAAGTAAAGATGCAGCCTGCTGGATACAAAATCGAGAAGGGAAGCAGGTGTGGGCTCAAACCACCATCTATAGTTCAAGTGAACTTCGATGTGAGGCTGAAATCCTTCAAAACAACTGGAGACAGACCACAACTTAAGTTCAACATTCAAAAACTAAGAAAGAAATGAAACTACAAAAAATATCTATAATGCAGTCATGAGAGCAAAGTCGGAAATACTATGTGGCATCAACGATGAAACCTGTGTGAAAGTGCAATGGAACCCTTTGCAAGCGCTGTTCAAGGAAACATGTATAGACGTTTTAGGAAGACAGTGGTGAGATAATGAATGAATTTCTAAGGACACCTGGAAGATAATAAAGAGGATGATGGTAAAACAGAAAATAAACTATGTCAAAAATCGACAACAAAAGGAGAAGCTGAGTTCAATGTACAACGGATTGAATGAAGTGAAGAGCGATAGGAAAGACAATTCTACGAAACATTGACAAATGAAGTCGTATAGTCCGCCGCCAAAAGAGGCCTCATAAGACTACATAACCAGGTTTCTATTCTGGAAGAGATCAACACACATTAAATCAATGAAAGATAACGAAGCAAACCTAATTACTAAAGAGGAAAGTAAAGAGAACAATGGGTTGACCAATTCAAAGGAGTCCTGGACGGATCACTATCTGCAACTAATCCAGAAATATCACCAAACAGCCGCATAACTGCCAGTGGATACAAGTCCTCAAACAAGACCAGTAGTTTGAATACAATCAAGCTCCTGAATGCTGTGAAGGTAGTAGAACTGAACAGATTCCCTCCTAGCTCATTGTAAACGAATTCAGAGACCACAGCTCACGTCACTAATGAAAACGGTTAGGAAGAAAAGAAAGGTAGCTGATCGGAAAAAAGCGAAGTTGTCAAACTACCAAGAAGGGCGACTTAGACCTCAGCATAAACTGGCGCAGAATCATGTCAACGCCAAGCAAAATATTAAGTCACGTTATCCTTAAGAGACTATAAGATGCACCAAATGCAGAACTCCTCTGCCACCGGAACAAGCTGGGTTCAGAAAAAGCAAACCATGTACTACTGATCAGATTGCAACTCTACGCGCAATCATGGAACAGATCATACAATGATAGTCAACTGTCTTTCAGTTTTAACTTCATCGACTTTGAAAATGCCTTCACTATAGAGTCAACCGTAAATCAGTTTGCAAACAACTTCGTCATAATGGAGTGTACTGCCGAAAACATCTATAAACATCAATAAACAGCTACATGACGATGCAATGTGATTCACAACGAAAAGCTCAGTGAAACCTTTGAAGTAAATCCAGGAATAGAACAAGACTGCATACGATTACAGGAATACGTTGGACCGATAAGTACACTCTAGAAGACTTGTACTTCATGGACAACTAATATCTAATGTCACAAAAAACTAGAAGACCTAAAGGCAAAAACCAAAAAGGTGATAGAAAACCAACGAGCACAGGATTTCAAGTAGACAGACAGAAGGCAGTGGTGATGACAACACTCAACCGAAAACAACAAGAAGGATTATTCGCTATCAACAAGGGGAGGAATTCCAAGGTAGTCATTTATTTCATTCATCTATGCAGCCCCCTTCCGACTAGAAGCGGCTCGTATGAAGATAGCAAGGCCAGGATCAGAAAAGTAAGACAGATTTTCATCACTATGATGGAATTTGCTGCAATTAGCACGAAGAAGAAAATTCAGATTTTCAGCACGAATATCAATTCAGTCAGTTTTTTGTGATGATCAGAAACGAAGTGCATGACGAAGAGGCATTTCAAACAGGTTTCAGACTTTTATCAACAGTCCTCTTGGCTGGCTATGTACTGTAGACCACACGATCAGAAAGAGTTGGTAACAAAAGAACTCCAGGAACATAACAATCAAGAAGCTCAGAAAAATATGCCAAAGAAAATGGACATGGATCGGACAAATGCTGAGGAGATCACCAACTGACTTCGAGGGGAACCCAATTGGTCTGTTTGTTTTCGAAATCGAACTTTGCACCGATGCGATGTGCAGCAGTTCAAATCGCCACACTCCCTCCTTTTGTAGCACACAAAGCAACAAAAGAAAGTAGAAGAAATGCATAATACAAACAGTAAACAGAGGTGTGAGACAAAAGGAATAGTAATAACGAAGAATAATATAGTTTCGTTGGAAATCATAAGTCACAAGCAGTGGATGCATCTAACTCCGCTAGCCATTGAGAACGATTTCGTGCCATATCACCAATTGTTTCCAACCATTGGCTTTTACAGGCCCGAGGACCCCAACCGGTCAGGAAATCTACACCTTCCCACGTGACTGGTTTAAACTAACGGTTGTGGATTTCATCGACTGATGAAGCTATGTTTTGGTTTGACCGCCTCTAGCTCTTATCCAGCCTGACCGTATATCAACTAACATTTCCCGTCGGGGAAGGCGATGACTAGGCATACGTAACACATGTCCTAAACCTTCTCAGTCAATGTAACTTCACAGCCTCGTCGCTTGATTTCCTCTCCTAACCTAGCACTCGACTCACGCCTAACCTCAATATTGCCAACCTTATTATACCACTTCACACGAGAGATAGAACCCAGAGATATATGATCGAAGACAGCTAATTTTTTCATGTCTTTCACTCTCAATGGCCAGGTCTCACAGACATAAAGGAGGACGGAGCGAACTGCTGAACCCGAATGGGAGACGAGTCGGGCATCCGTGAGTGACATGGACGTGTTTATGTGGGGAGAATATGAGAGCCTATGATCAATCGTGACTGTCGAAGGCCTCACGTTCCACTCAGAATTCTAGAGAATAATAATATACAACAATTTCCCAACTAATTCAATAGGTCAGATAAAACTGCTTGATACGGAAGGCGATGGCGTGGCAGGTGCTTAGAGTGTCGTAGCCATCTACAGTCGATTGGCTTGCTTGCTCTGATATAACATTATGCCTAACCTCAATATCAGTCATCATACTATAACATCACTTAACATGAGACAGAACACAGACACCTATGATCAAAGACAACTATCCCTTTCATATCTACTTTCAATAGTTACATTTCACAGCTATAAAAGAAGACAAGGCAAACTTGTGTACTGCAGTACACACATCCTTTTATCTATAGACGAATATCACGTCAACACCAGAGATGACGTGAGCTGGCGAATTACCACGCCAACTATTTTGTATCTATTCTGTGAATTCGTTAACGGTCAGCCTGATGACACGTTACAAACGAATGAAGCTGTGTACTCGTTGCTCTACCCTCTATCGTTATTCTAGGTGTAAATGTAGTCCAGTCCCGAAGTAAAATTCTACATTTAACAAGAAAGTATCGCCTAGCAAAAATTGCAAAGTATCTTTATTTATCAGTGTTTTCACCTAGGAATACAATATCTCTCTCTCTGTTTTCAACATAGAACTTTGCACAAATGTGCGGAAGTTCAAGTCGCCACATTCCGTGTAGCACGCGAAGCAAGAGAAGAAAGTACAAGAAAAGCATAATAGAAACAGTGAGCAGAGGTGTGAGACAAAGGAGTAATAAAGAAAAACAAAACAGTTTCATTGAAGATCATAAGTCACAGGGAGTGGATGCATCTGCGCCACTGAGAACGATTTTGAGCCATGTCACCAATTGTTTCCAACCATAGATTTTTACCGTCCCGAGGACCCCAGCCTGGAAGTCTACACCTTTCTACGTGGCTTAGACCAACTGTTGTGGATTTCATTGACTGATGCCAAGTTTTTGTTTGACCGCCGCTAGCTTTTTTCCAGCCTGACCCTATATCCGCTAACATTGCTCGTCGAGGGAGGCGATGGCTTGGCATACGTAACACATGTCCTAACCATCTCAGTCTTTGTAGCTTCACGACTTCGTCGATTGATTTCCCCTGTTTACCTAGAACTCTACGCCTAACCTCCATGTTGCTCACCTTATTATGCCACTTTACACGGGAAATAGAACGCAGGCACCTATGATCAAAGACAGCTAGTCTTTTCATGTCTTCCACTCTCAGTGGCCAGGTCTCACAACCATAAAGGAGGACGGAGCGGACTGATGAGCAGTACACCCGCCCTTTGGTCGATAGTCGAACATCTCGTCTACGCCAGAGTCGGCGTAAACTAACAAATGCGAAACGAGCCCCTTGTATTCGTGCTGAGATTTCGTCAGAGATCAGCCCGTTGGGGCTGATGGTACTTCCCAAATAAGTGAAGCGGTCAACGTGCTCTACCACTTCACTTCCTATTTTTAAACTAGGCGTCGATGTAGTCCAGTCCTGTAACATCATCTTGCATTTGGCGGGAGCGAATCGCATGCCAAACATTCGTAGATTGCGGCTCAAGGTGTTTAGAAGACTCTGCATTTCGTCAGCGTCTTCGCCTAGAAGGACTATATCGTCTGCATATTCCAAGTCAACGAGATTATTCCCCGGTAGCAAGTCAATCCCTGAGTCGCTGAAGTCACCTAGGGTTAAGTCCATTAACACATCTATGATGAAGTTGAATAGAAAAGGAGATAATGGGCATCCTTGACGGACACCACTGGTCGTCATCAGTTCAGATGACAGCTCGCCGTAAGCCCTCACCTGGCTGTATGAGTACGAGTAGAGTGCCTTAATCAGTGCAATATATTTTCTTGGAATTCCCTTTACAGCCAAGCATCTCCAGAGAACTTCCCGATCGACAGAGTCGAATGCTGCCTTTAGGTCAAGAAATATAATGACTGTTGGACGCCGGTAGGAATGCCTATGTTCTAGAATCTGTCGGAGGGTGAAGATATGATCAATACACCCTCTTCCTGGTCTAAAGCCTGCCTGGCTCTCTCGTGTTTGTGCTTCCCGAGCACCACTCAGTCTACGCATGATTATTGAGCCTAAGACTTTAGATACTATATTAGTCAAGCTAATCCCTCTGTGATTATCACAGGAAGACTTGTCTCCCTTCTTGTATATGGGGATAATCAGTGACTTACACCAACCCGATGGGACTTCTTCTGATTCCCAGACGCTGCCTAGTACCTCAGTTAATCCGGACAGTAAGCTGTCTCCACCGTACTTAAATACCTCTGGAGTCATTCCATCAGGTCCCGCTGCTTTGCCTAGTTTCAGATTGGTGACAGCTTTAGTAACCTCAGTTAGTGACGGAGGACCTGTGTTTATATCCCATTCAGGGAGGTGTTGGATGCTCGGAAGGTTGAGCGTGGCTGTGGGCAAATTAAACTGCTCCTCATAATGCTCTTTCCAACGATCCAGTCGTCTATCCTGGGAGCTAATTATAGTGCCATTTTTTTCCGAGATTGTCTCACTGATGATTTGTCTTCTCCCACCCGTTTCCCTGATGAGTCCAAAGAGTTGCCTGGTGTTGCCTATCCTCGAAGCTTTCTCCATCTCTTTGGCTTTTGTCGCCCACCACTGTTCACGGTCCTTGCGGAGACTTTTCGTAAGTTTCCTCTTGTGCAGCTTTCGCTCCTCATTGAATTCGGAGCTCGCCGGAATAAGTCTTCTAGCATCTATCAGTTCGGATGAGGCGGTGGAGATCCAGTGGTTTTTACTCACCTTTGGGTTTACCTTATTCACAGCTTTTACAGCTGTATCTATGGCTGCCTGGATATTTTTCCAAGCTTCTTCAGGGTGAGCACAGCTGTCGAACACAGATATGTGTTTAGCTAGTTCTTCCTCAAATACGGATTTAGTTTCCTGATCGAGCTGGGGACGTGATGGTTTTACCGCCAGCTGTTTCCTACGTCCGTTCAGTCGTAAGCACACCCGAGCGCGGACCAGTGCATGGTCGGTATCTACGCACGTGTTCCAGAAGGAGCGACAATCTCCTACCGACCCACGCCAACGATAGCTTATTGCTATGTGGTCTATTTGTGTCCAGCGTTGGTTTGATGAAGGGGGTCTCCAAGTCAAACAGTGTCTCTCCTTGTGTTTAAAGTTAGTGCTTACAAGAAACAAATGATTATCAGAGCAGAACTGTAGGAGACGGTCACCGTTGTCGGTTCGCTGGCACGGAGCTCCATAGGTGCCACCGACATCCTTCTCAGATTGACACAATTTCCCTACTTGAGCGTTAAAGTCACCAGCTAGAACGACTATGTCTGAGCGTTTAGCCTTTCGCACCAAACTAGACAGCTTTTGGTAGAACTCATCCTTCGTTTCATCTGAACTGCAGTCAGTGGGGGCGTAGGCGGAGATTACGAAAAGGCATCGGCGAGTAGTGCAGTCCTTCCTCCTTCTTACTGATCCGTTCAGGCGGACAGCACACATTCGGCTATCTACCGGGATCCAGCAATGCAATGTCTTTTCTGCCCTAGTACTCAAAGCTATCCCTACGCCAGCTAATCCTCGTGAACTAGCTGTGGCATCTCCTGACACCCTCAAGGTGAATTTTGCAGATTCAACCTGTTGGCCAGGTGGGGTTAGGTGAATAACCACACTTGGGTCTTGTATGCGTGTTTCTGAAACACAGCATACATCAATGGCTCGTGATGCCAGGGTCTTGGCTAGTGATGCTTGTTGTCCTATTTGGCAAAGTGTCCTAACATTAAGAGCTCCTATATGAAATTGGTGGCGCGGCTTTAAGAGGCTGTCGGTGGTGGTTTTTTGGCTTCCATCGTTTTTAGTGGACGCAGAGTGGAGAGGAAGTGGAGAGCTATCAAGTCGAGGAGTTGCATCAGTGGAAGGAAGGCAAGATGATAGAGATGAAGATGAAGACAAAGATGAGTGAGTAATAGAGAGGTTTCGTGTGCATTTCGGATTGTGAGGGCGATTGTTACTTCCCGGCTGCCCACACCGTGGAAGTTGGTTGCGTGACCGCAGAGCCCAGGGGACAACTGCTTGAGGCCGGTCACACGCGGCCTGTTTTTGTTCGTTCTTTTTTGTTTGGTGTGTCTCAGTAGCAGATTTATCACTCCTGCCCTGTGACACGGCAGCAGGAAGCGCGGTCGTTGTTAATCCGGGCCACGGCCGATCCGGCATGAAATTTTGTGATTTTGTATTGGACATGATGTTGGATTGGGTAGCTGCTTTTTGTTTAACCGCTATCCAAACAACCTGCCTGGCATGGTAGTACCTCAAGAGACATAAGTCTCAGCCAGTATAGCTTGAATAGATCATTGCGGTGTTCAAGCCCGACCACCACGTCAAGGTAGCAGTACTCGACGAGTTCACCAGACTGTGGAATGTCTGTCTGTCTGGATTCAACACAGAACTTGGCACTGAAGTGCAGCACTTCGAGTTGCCACGTTCCAAATACCACACAAATCTGGACAGGAAGATGAGTGAAGAGAATTAATAGAGTTTCACAAGTATACGAGTGAAACGGAATGGATAGTGGTAGAAAGGAATATGAAAGATTACAGAGACTGAATACATCTGCGCTGGCCATTGACAACGATTTTGAGCCATGTCACCTATTGTCTCCAGCCATTGATTCCTAGAGTCCCGAGGGCCCCAACCCGGAGGTCTGAATCTCCCTACCTACCTGACTCAGTTTAACTGTCAAGGATTTCATGGATTGATGAGGCCATGTTTTTGTTTGGCCACCACTTACTCTTTTCCAGCCTGCACCTTTATCACCTAGTAATGCCCGTCGGGGGAGGCGATGGTTAGGCATGCGCAGCACCTGAACTAGCCGTCTCAATCTATGTAACTTTATAGCTTCGTCGATTGATTCTCCCTCTTTGCCTGCCCAACACTACGCCTAACGTCAACATTACTTACCTTACCATACCACCTAACGTGAGAAAGAGATCGTAGACATATGTGATCAAAAACAGTCAATCTTTTCATGTGTTCAACTCGTATTGGCCATGTTTCAGAGCCATAGAGAAGGACGGCGCGAACTGGTGAGCAGCAGACACGTCCCTTGGTTGACAGTCGGATGTCACGCCTACGCCAGAGATAGTGTAAGTCAGTGCTATGGTAACAAATTATCTCGTTAGCCACTAAATTCATTTTAGGGTCAGTCAATTCCATTAGTCCATCTATGATGAAATCGAACAAGTAACCAAAAAAAAACACTTACACACTACACTGTCATCTTCATCATCGTCATCAAGAATAATTGTGTCTGTTGGAGCTAAACGTGCATTCAAATTAATATTGGCATCATGAAATGGACGAAATCCATATATCAATAAACAATCAATAATACAACCCAAGGCTGTTTCACTTATTGTCACATTATCTACACGCATAGCCTATAGAGAAAAAAAAAGAGAGTTACATGAGTAAGATATACGCGTGAACATAAGGTTGTAGAGAATGAGAACAGCACAGCCGACAACAACTATTATCAATTTAAATGTTCTCATGAAGCCAAATTAATTAAAACACTGGGGGTATAATTTGACATGCGTCGTTATCGTATATCAATGAGATTTTGTGTGGTGTATCTCGTGGTTCCCACTTAAACTACCAGACAGCCAGTTGTTACTACCTGTTTTGGAACTATTCAGCAGTACAAGTTCATGTGAACTTATCAAAAATCGAACTAAGGAACTTCAGGATACAAGTCGCAGCCACTTGGATAACCCATAAGTTCTAACTATCTCCAATTCATGATACATATGACCGCCCACTCACTCGTTGTTTGAGAATACACTTCTCCTATTATTCATTTAAGCGACGGTGGTATAGCGGTTAGGACGCTCGCCAACCATGCACATGGTCCGAGGTTCGATCCCCGACCGACGCACCCTTTACCTCGCTAGACCAGATATAATGCTGGTAAAGAGGAAAGGTTGGGCATGAGGCTAGCAACCACACCCTGTAAAGTTAAACACAGCCACAGAAACTTCAAGCCACTAGCTTGAAGTCCTATGTTCCAGTGGGGGACCTGAAGGAAAAAAGAATATTTATTTATGTGTCTTCATGAAAACTACCAGTTCAGGGGTCAGGTCCGTATGTGAAGATTCAGCAAATATTACAAGAAGATAATTACGAAGAACAATAGTCGTGTTTGGTTTTTTTCATCGACTATAGCAAGTACTGCATGGCAGACCTAACTACGCCTATATCCACTTGGTCATATCAAAATGAACTTTGAAAACCAGATACTAAACTAATGGGAGAATATTTTCAAGCATTGGTTTTGTAGGGATTTGTTTGATTGGATGGAGGATTTCATCATGAGCTGACATTGGTTAGAGAACCATTGGAAAACCAGCCACAGGGCGTACTGGACAGCTGTTTCTACAGTCCTAGTCTGGGACTCTTCAGCAGTACGCACCCACCACAAGGGGTTCGAACCCTGGACTTTGTCGTTACAAGGCGAGCTCATAGACCATTCAGCCACTGGGACCCAATCCAATGAGCACCAGTGGGTGCGTACTGATGAAGAGCCACGAACTAGGACGAAACGGCTGTTCAGTACTCCCAGGTTTCCTAGTGGTTGTCTAACTGATGTTAGCTCATGATGAAATCGTCCATCTAAAGGGAGAATATGTTAACGGAATGAATACCTAATACACTAGATTCCGAGTGAAACATGGCGTTTAAGTACGATAATCCCATTAGAATTTGTTCTCTGTAGCACTTTTTCAGCTAGCTCCACGATTGCTCATAGAATCTTATTTACTCCTCACACGATCTTATCTATGTCATCCTCAGTCCGATGCCCGAATCGCCACTTTTTTCATTCTGATTAAACCTGAGGGATGTCACTCAGAAGTCTCCTCAGCATATGTCCTACTCATATATCTCCGTGTACTTCAACACATTTTTTTGATTGGACGATAGATTCTTTGTTCGCGTGTTCATGGAGTTCCCTCTTGTATACCCTCTTTCTGACCAGTTTGGCTATCTGTTCTTCAGCATCAACGTAGCGAAAGGAGCCAGTATCGTTAAAATTAGTGTTAAAGCAGTTTCCAAATGAATTCACAGTCAACGCTATTAAACACTCCTACTTAAAGTCAATGCAGTTGAAGTATAAAAGGCGAGCTTCCATTCAAGGCTCTATTCGATGATGATGATGACGATACACAATTCGATCCACGTATGCACACATGATTCGCCATTCCTGAATCTAACATCTTGTCGTCGAAGTTTTGCTCCCACAGTATCTAATAGTCCCTCCAGGAGGATACAACTTACTATTATATTGCAAAGACAGGTTCAATCCGGAGAATCACTACAATAAGTTAGTGTTAAGAGCAACTTGGGAAGGCATATAAAACGGAAAAATTAATCTGAAAATGCGTAAACACACACACACAAACAGACAAGCATCCATTACGAAACTCACTGAATAGAAAACATGTATATACTGCATTGCTAAGGGTAAATCCGTTGTACAGCATAAACCTAAAGCGAGGATTGCTTGATTACGAACAGTAGATTCTGTATGCTGAATACTTGGTAATATCTAGAAATTGACAACAAAGAAGAGGAATACGAGGAAAGAACGAATGATATATATATATATATAATGTTTATTGTTCGAAATAAAATCTCATTAATAGAGAAAACAATTTTGGAGTATGGTGATGAGTAATTTCCGGATCGATAGCTGCTAAGAAGGCACCAATTATGATTCTATTTCAGGTAGCCACCTTAGACAAAGGAGCTAAATATATGTCCGATGTACCTCCATTGATCATACGTTTGCTTTTGACTCTCTACCTGGAGGCCTTTTGTAAAACAAACTTCCACGCACACAAACTGAGTCCTACGCTGTTAACTGGTTGCAGCATTCTCATATCTATGACAGGACTAAGTATACTGTATTCAACGGCAAATCTTTTGTCTTGCTTACTGAAGCTGGAGTCTCTCAAGATGATGCTCTCTCTCCTACACATTTTTTTCTTTCTTTTTACATGAATTTCTTCTTTCAAATGAAATCAACTTCATTAAATACGCTGAAGACTTGGCTGTTTCGCTGTCAGTTACATCCCTCATCCGACTGTGGCAAACTTAATAGCTTGATGTCGGACACTAAATCAGTGGTCTAAAATAGAACGTCTTAAGTTAAATCCCTTCATATATCGAACAGCTAACTTCACCTTTAGGTATAAAAGTGATCTAAACGAACTGGTCTGTTCACAAGATGCTTGTAGCCTAGACGGGACTGCAACAGAAACTAAGTCAAGCATAAAATACGTAGGGATAGTTCTATCCTCTGACCTTTCTTCGTCATCCCATATCTTATTGATATCTAAGAAAATGTTCTATCTAACGTCCTACATTAAGAAGTTAAAGCAATCAGCAATCGTTCAACCTCTACCTTCATAGTGTGTTAACTCTTGCATCTTACCTAACCTATTTTACTGTTTCCCTTTAGTCTTTCTTCGGCTACTCAGCAGGACGGTAAACGTTTTCAATACGGCAAATAGCGTGTCACTAAGTCAGTTCACTACTACCGTAATCAATAGACACCTACATTGCCTTACAACACCTTCCCTATCCTCAACCCACCCACCCCTTGCATCTCATCAGATAGGAAGTCATTGTGAAAGGTTATATATTCGCACGGTTGGTTAAGTACAAAAACTCAACGACACCGTATTTCGCCACAACGGTTACTGAAACTTCAAAGTGCTCGAAGATTGAAACCTTCAATCGTCCAAAGTTCTTCACTCATATAAAAAATAAACAATTCATAAAAAAGAAATACATACCAGTGTATCTAATAATGAACGTAATGAAGCAGGTAAAGTCCATAGTGTAGGTGATTGTTGGATAAGTAAGGCAGCCAATCGATTAGCTTTGTGTAAAACAGCCGGGGAACAACGCTTGATTGGATCGTCATCTTCAGATTCAGCCTCTTCGTCGTCGTCATCGTCGTCCTCTACCTCTTCTTCTTTCTGGAAATAATTTTTACTGCCATTGGCAACACTATTGCCATCGGCATCACGTTTCACACTGGTACCGGAATTATTATTATCATACATATTAGTAGTAACAGACACTTTATGTTCACCATTTGACGGGGTAACGTTCTCTGTCCTATATTGATCAGAAAAACAAAGACGACACACGGATATATATATATATATAATGATTATATATTATTGACCAATATAATACTGTTCACCACACATTTATTTTTTTTATTCCTTCACGTTCTCAGTGGAGCACAGGGCGTGAAGTTTCGGCAGGAGTGGCGTTTATTTTTACGAGATGGGGTTGCTAGTCACATGTCCTTCAACCTCTCCCCCCCCCCTCTTTACAAGTCTTATTGCTGGCCTAGCGAGGTGAAGGAATACGGCGTAAGGGGGTCAGACCCCGGACACAATATGCGTAGTTGGCGAGTATTTCACCGCTGAGACACGCGTGTACATCCACCATACAGAGATTACACAATTTATTTTTCGTAGATGGTGTGTTCATCTTGTGATCTGCATAAATATTGATTGAAGTAGTTGCTTTGCTGGTCTCTGTATGTGTGTGTGTGTGTATCATATCTACGTCAAATAAGTTTAGGAGTCATATATACACATATGGTTGGATGATTTTTATTGAGATTTCCGAGGAAGTGTTGTCGTTGGTGGTGGTATTTGGAATAAGATTTAGATATATTTTTCAGATAAAAATGATAATAATAGACATTTCTAGTTCTGGGGTTCTAGTGAGGAGTCGTGACAAGTAGGGTGTAGCTGGTCGGGCGCGAGGACAAATATTCGCCGAAGACATTGGCCAGGGGTCGCGCTATGTCGTGAATTAGCAGAAGTTAGAATTCATGGGCCATTGGATCGGGTCCCAGTGGCTCAGTGGTCTACGAGCCAACTCGCCTTGTAACCAGAAGGTCCTGGGTTCGAACTCCTTGTGGTGGGTGCGTACTGATGAAGAATCCTAAACTAGGCCGCGAAAACAGCTATCCAGTACTCCCAGTTGGTTTTCCAGTGGGGTTCTCTAACTGATATCAACTCATGATGAGATCCTGTAAATAAACTTTTCTATTGTATTCTTCACACCAGTGTTGCAGTGTATTTTCGCTGTTTTTTTGTATGGTATTGTGTGACTGTTTGGTCTTTGTTGCGATTGATTCACTGTGTACTTCTACTTCTAGATTCTCCCTTGTCTATTCTCTGAACTGTGATATCTCTTGTCATGTCCTGATATCTTAAACACACACTGTTTCCTATATCAGTTCTTTTGTGTTTCAGGTTTGATTACAGATCGACACACCTGTCAGAACACCACTGGACCCCCATCCACCTTGTTTGAGACTCTACATTAGTACCCACTCATAAACCCACAGGGGATCTTCTAATTATGACAAAGGTGTCATAAAAATTGACCAACCAAAATTCACACATAGTGTGTTCTTCAGTTATGGACACACACTTTATTATTATTATTAGACAGACACAAACATGTGACAAATATCCATTATATTGAAAATTGCATACGTGCGTGTGCGTCACTGGCATAGCGGTTAGGACGCTTACCGACCATGCACATGATCCGGGGTTCGATCTCCAGCCGGTGCACTCCCACACCTTGCTAAGCCAGAAATAATGCTTGTAAAGAGGGAAGGTCGGGCATGAGGCTAGCAACCCCACCCTGTAAAATAAACACCACTGCTACATAAACTTCGAGCCACAAGCTTGAAGCGCTATGTTCCACTGGGGAACGTGAAAGAAAAAAACATACGTATGTATGTGTAAGTCAGCTGCTGAAGGATATGTGGGTCTACCTAAAGGATCTGGGAACCCCTGAATCCAAACCTACGGTGCAGATGAACTCCATAGTCCGAAGGGATCGCAGTGCATATGTGAACCTGTTTCGGTCATTAGAAACCATAAGATTGCAAATCTCTTGACGCTGCTCCACTGTCGCGTGGATCAGACTTACAACAGTTACAGGCTCTGAAGTGACCTGTTAAAACAATAACCTGTTTCAATTCGCGTGCGTTTCAGTAGTAATCCAGCCATGTCATAAACTAACAGACAATTTTTTGTGGCTATAATGTGCCACTTTTGTTTCAATAATAATTATTATAGAAACTACTATTATTAGTATATGCAAATTTTGGCGCTGTAAAGGTACACGAAACAAAAATGTCCTCAAAACTAGTAGAAGAATATTGTTATGATCAATCAACCAACATATTATGATGAATTCAACACCAAATGTAATTGTGTAAATTAACTCTCAAAGCAAAGTGAGACAGTACCTTCTAACTATGGTCATCAATCTCTGATGAATCATTCCTATTGCATGTGCTGGGTGTAGACTCGATGAACAAGGATTCAGTGATCAACCTCTCTCTCTCTCCACCTACCTAGATTACTTTTTAGAATTTTAACCCTCTCCCACCCTATTGTGTGGTTGTTTGTTATTGCGTAAAGTGCCATAGCTGAGCTTTTTTCTAAATTACTTATCTTTTCAGGGTCAACCATTCTTACCTTAGCTAAATTCTTATGTTCTGCTAATCTGACTACCCCTGACCTACTAGTTTGACCTATGTAGTTGACCTCACAGTTATTGCAGGGTATTTTGTACATTATATTATTTTGTCTAATTGGGTCAACTGGGTCCTTTAACCTGCACAGCTTGTCCCTGAGTGAGTTTGTAGGTTTGAATGCCACCCTAATTCCTTCTTTATTTAGAATCCTAAGTAGGGTCTCAGATGCCCCTCTTTATATAATATAACTGTAAATGACTTATATTCTCCCTTATTTATGTTATTACTACTAGTTTCATAATTCTTTTTCTTTTAGTCTAAAGGCCAACATTAAGGTAAATATTACTGTATAACACTGTGAGACTTTATTAAAACAAAATTTTTCCATAAGGGAATTACACTCTACCACAGTGCACAAGTTTTATTCTTATAACAGGTCAATTAAGGAAGGAAGTGGAAGAAGGATATCAAAGAGGACATCTTTCTTTGAAATGTTGTATGAATAACTCTCAGTTTTTATTGGATGTGTTAGTCAGTCGTCAATCAACAAAACAATCGTTCAGTAAGAGGAGCTGGATTAGGGTTCAGAATAATGTAGTTTTCCTCATCAATATACCTGTTATGCAAACGCCCCGAACTGTTTTTATTACTAGCCAATACATTCCACTTACTGATTATATTGTCATTTTGGACTTTCTAAACTTCATAGTTACTTCTGCGCTTATTTGATGCCATTCTTTTTAATCCTGAGTAGACCCTTCTACAAAAATTATGCCTTATTACATATATATAAATCGTACAACCTGATGACAATGACCGTTAATACGTACGAAACCTAGATGTCGAAGACTTACACTGCTGATTGTATCTAACCGTCTAAACGTTGATTCAAAGTGCACTGCAGTGACAAGTAGACCCCCCCCACACACACACACCATAGCAAACACATTGCGAAATCGACTGTTATAGAATTTAGTCACTATCATCAAAGTCAAGGATTAGTTACACTCTAGCGACCGATCAATGTCTTGAATACCAGCCCCCTCCTACAGGAGAGCTCAATCATGAGCACGAACAGCTCAATGGCATGTCTATGATTGCACTCATGGACAACATGGATCTTATAAAGGTCGCAGATACGCCTTGCTGGCGACCAGTGCCAGCCACCAATGAGTAGGAAACTTATGTAACCAACCAAGCGACTGATTAGCCCAGTTTCGACACAGAACTTTGAACAGAAGTGAATCAGAGCTCAAGTTGCCACATTCTATTCAGTACACAAAGTACAGAAAAGAAGGAAGACATTCAAGAATGCTATTATGAACAGGAGTGTTTGGGAGAGAGTAAAAACATGGAAAAGATTGGGTTTTAGTGGATCTTGGAAATTACACACAGAAATGAATGCATTTGCACCATTCAAAACCGTTTTGAGCCATATCACTTAATTGTCTCCAGTCATTGACTCTCGAGCGTCTTGAACAGCCATAAGGTGTACACATCCACACGTGATTGGTTTAAACCAACAGCACAAGTCTTTATGAATTGGTGCCAAGCCTTAACCTAACAACTCCTTACTCTTTTACAACCTAATCTTATGTCAGTCAAAACACTACTCGTCGAGGAAGGCGGTAGGTCGGTGGCATACAATCCGAAAAAATTGTACCCTGGTCATCTTAATCAATGTAGCTTTTTTCATAACCTCAATGATTAACACTCCTTACCTCTCGACCAACTACTAAGCACTAAAAAAAAAAAAAAAAAAAACAGAAAAACTTACACAACAGGGAGGACAGTTCCATGTAATTCATGTAACAATTGTGATCGTTCCGCTTCTAATTTATTACACTCATCACGCAGTTCAGTAGCACGTTCAAATTCTTTACGTGTAATACAATTATGCAAGGATTCATTGATTTCATTCAAACGAACTTCAAGACTAGCAATCTGAAATAGAAAGAAAGGAGGAAAGAAATACTGACACATATAAAAAGCGACAGAACCTAGACGGATAACTGGAGGAGATAGGGTTCGACGGCATAGGAATTCTAACTTCTGTTAGTACGCATAATAACAATTTACTGCCAATAACCAGATAATATTATCCGCTAATATCTACACCATCAGATATCCCGATACAAAGGACTACACTAGTCACCCGCTTGTTACTAAAACTGGAAGACGCTCATATCACAGCTAGTCCCCCACCCACCCACTTATGAACAGAAAATAAGTTTTCAAAGGATCGACTGAAATAGCTATCCAGTACTGGTTTTCAAAAGCTCTCAACATGATAACAGTTGACCTTGACCTAAAGGCAGCATTCGACTCTGTCGATCGGGAAGTTCTCTGGAGATGCTTGGCTGTAAAGGGAATTCCGAGAAAATATATTGCACTGATTAAGACACTCTACTCGTACTCATACAGCCAGGTGAGGGCTTACGGCGAGCTGTCATCTGAACTGATGACGACCAGTGGTGTCCGTCAAGGATGCCCATTATCTCCTTTTCTATTCAACTTCATCATAGATGTGTTAATGGACTTAACCCTAGGTGACTTCAGCGACTCAGGGATTGACTTGCTACCGGGGAATAATCTCGTTGACTTGGAATATGCAGACGATATAGTCCTTCTAGGCGAAGACGCTGACGAAATGCAGAGTCTTCTAAACACCTTGAGCCGCAATCTACGAATGTTTGGCATGCGATTCGCTCCCGCCAAATGCAAGATGATGTTACAGGACTGGACTACATCGACGCCTAGTTTAAAAATAGGAAGTGAAGTGGTAGAGCACGTTGACCGCTTCACTTATTTGGGAAGTACCATCAGCCCCAACGGGCTGATCTCTGACGAAATCTCAGCACGAATACAAGGGGCTCGTTTCGCATTTGTTAGTTTACGCCGACTCCGGCGTAGACGAGATGTTCGACTATCGACCAAAGGGCGGGTGTACTGCTCATCAGTCCGCTCCGTCCTCCTTTATGGGCTGTGAGACCTGGCCACTGAGAGTGGAAGACATGAAAAGACTAGCTGTCTTTGATCATAGGTGCCTGCGTTCTATTTCCCGTGTAAAGTGGCATAATAAGGTGAGCAACATGGAGGTTAGGCGTAGAGTTCTAGGTAAACAGGGGAAATCAATCGACGAAGTCGTGAAGCTACAAAGACTGAGATGGTTAGGACATGTGTTACGTATGCCAAGTCATCGCCTTCCTCGACGAGCAATGTTAGCGGATATAGGGTCAGGCTGGAAAAAAGCTAGCGGCGGTCAAACAAAAACTTGGCTTCACCAGTCAATGAAATCCACAACAGTTGGTCTAAGCCACGTAGAAAGGTGTAGACTTCCAGGCTGGGGTCCTCGGGACGGTAAAAATCTATGGTTGGAAACAATTGGTGACATGGCTCAAAACCGTTCTCAGTGGCGCAGATGCATCCACTCCCTGTGACTTATGATCTTCAATGAAACTGTTTTGTATTTCTTTATTACTCCTTTGTCTCACACCTTTGCTCACTGTTTCTATTATGCTTTTCTTGTACTTTCTTCTCTTGCTTCGCGTGCTACACGGAATGTGGCGACTTGAACTTCCGCACATTTGTGCAAAGTTTTATGTCGAAAACAGACAGACAGACAGAACTAAACTGGAAATCAATCCCATCCTTTGGCAAAAACCAACATGTTTACAATTGATATAATACTCAATAATGATTAACTGCAGTATAAAGTTGTCCCTCAGTCATAGTGAAAAGTCATTACTGATAGGGTCCATAAACTTCGTTGGTTGTGAAGATAAATACTCGCTGATGACGTGGATTACGGATGACATATACATATACATCGCGAATCGACAGAAGTTAGAATTCACAAGGTCTGTCTGTTGTCTGTTTTCGACATAGAACTTTGCACCGATGTGCACCAGTTCAAGTCGTCACACTCCACTCCTTGTAGCACACAAAACAAGAGAAGAAAGTAGAAGGAATGCATAATACAAACAGTAAACAGAGGTGTCAGACAAAGGAATAGTAATAACGAAGAGTAACTTAGTTTCATTGGAAATCATAAGTCACAAGGAGTGGATGCATCTAACAGTGCCAGCCATTGAGAACGATTTCGAGCCATATCATTGATTGTCTCCAGCCCTCATTGGTTTTACCGTCTCGAGGACCCCAACCAGACATCCAGGAAGTCTACATCTTCCTACGTGACTGGCTGGCTTAAACTAACTGTTGTGGATTTCATTGACTGGTGCCAAGTTTTAGTTTGACCGCCACTAGCTCTTTTCCAGCTAACATTGTCTGTTAGTTGAGGAAGACGATGACTAGGCATATGTAACACATCTTCTAACCATCTCAATCGATGTAACTTCACAACCTCGTCGATTGATTTCCCTCATTACCTAGCACTAGACGCCTAAGCTCAATATTGCTAACCTTATTATACCACTTCACACGGGAGATAGAACGCAGGCGTCTATGATCGAAGACAACCATCTGGTCTTTTCATGTCTTCCACTCTTAATTACCAGGTCCCACAGAGATAAAGGAGGATAAAGCGGACTGCTGAATAGTACACTCGCCATTTGGTCGATAACCAGCTGGATATCACATCTAGGCCAGAGATGGCGTAAACTGGCATATGCGAAACTAGCCCTCTGTATCCGTACTGAGGTTTCGTCAGAGATCAATCCGTTGCCACTGGCTGATGGTACTTCCCAAATAAGTGAAGCCATCAACGTGCTCTACCACTTCACCCCCATTTCTAAACTAGGAGTCAGTGTAGTCCAGTTAAGGTGGCCGCCATTGGATTCTATATCTCAGGCATATCTAGTAACGTGAAGTTCTTGAGTTCCGTACCCGGGATGGGGTCACAGGTCACAGGTACATAATAGTAAGGCACGTCAAACTGCAACGGAACAGCTGTTTAGAATAGTTCTTTGATTCTGTTATAGTGTGTGATGAAAAGTAATATGAAATTAGCTAAATTTCTGCAAACCAAAACAAGAAAGAAGTGAGTCCGGTGAGAGGATATATACTGGAGATAATGTTAATAACTCTTCATTCCTTGAGTTTCGAGTGGAACATAGGACTTTCAGGCTCCATCATCAGTAGTGTTGTTCCCTGAGGAGTGGGGATTGCTACTCTTACACCCAATCTCATATCCCCCGCCAATTTCAAACTTACTACCAAGCTAGTAGACTACGATATGTCTGGGAATGCGTGGGTCAGGAATCAAACCTAGACCACTGGTATGGGGCTACAGAGCTTTCTACCATAGAACCACCTATGCAATGTAAGTATCAAAGCGCCATATAGTATTAAATTCACAAACCTAATTGGTAGGAACTCCTGAAAGAGCCATTGATTTTTAGCCTCTCTCTCAAGCCAAACAGCTTACACCTCCCCCTATGTGACTCAGACAAACGGTGCAAAACAATCCACCAAATACCACGTTAGCGAACAATGCTTGACGACAAAGGTGATAGCATCACACGCGTAACACATGCCTTAACCACCTCGATTGATGTGAGGTGAGAGCTGGCTGTTAGCCAAAATTGGTGGGCAGTAATTTACGTCAATGTTTATGTCCCCAATATTGGCCGTGAGAAAAATGAGAACAAAGGCTTTGCGTAGGCGGATACGGTTAACATATAGACGATCTGACATCCAAGAAACAGCCACAAAGAGATGCAAGGTTAACCTTCTGTAAGAAACAACCAATCAGAAGAGTGTGCTTGTTTGCTTGAATAATAAGCTATAATAATGTACATGAAAATACACAGATACGTGCTGATTTCCTTAATAAACGATCTGTTGCCTGACTCTTGCCTTCTGTCGTTACAGATGAAGCTTCAAAACTTCACTAACTGACTTTCTTTCATCATCTGAAACTATATCTGACCTAAAGATTACCTTACTATGTCATAGCAAGTGACACAAGAACCCATGGTGAGAGACAGACAGTACATCATACCTTCCTTCCAGTCTCACAGGAGTAAAGAAGAACGAAACGAACTGCAGTGCACTACACACACATACACACACACACACAATAACAACTAACCTTCAAACGTATATTAATCTCCTTTTTCTTTGATATAGCCGTTTGATTCACACGGGGTTCGTTTTCTTTATTTGATACACAATTTTCAAGAATGGTTGAGCTATGGAAAGTTGTTATTGGTGCAGGTAACGGATCCTCTGGTTCTGTTGGTTCACACAATTCACTGATCATCTCGATGACCTTGTTTACACGACGTTTCTAATTTACAAAATACGTGAAATTAATTGTAAAATACAACAGTGAAATATGCGCAAACAATAAAACACAATAAAAGAAGTCAAAAGTTAAACCATGCCTATCAGACCAAAGACTGCAATCGACCGACAGCTTTTAAAATTGACACACAGTGAGGGTCACGCTTGTATATCACCATCTCTACATAGAAAGTTAGAATGGTCAGAACGAAATTTTCTATACGTCCTACCATCGCAACACAGGTTACTTACATGATGTCGGAGGAGGGGGGCTATGAACAAAGTCGTACTGTTGACTAAGGGAAGTGTGACAACAGTAGAGTATCTCCTTCAAATGACCAGTAAGCCAGCTATCGTACCTCTTCGCTCTAAGGAGGGGGATTAAGGAAAAAACCGAAACCAAAACAAAACACCCCGACTTACACTGTGTGAAAACTTATGCACGGCAGTGAGATCATCATAATCAGACAACTCCAGAAACTACCTCAAACAAGCTGTGTGCAACTGACCACAATTAGTTGCTCTTTTGGGTTCTGCCGTCAAGCAGTACTCATACTCTTGTATTTCAGTTATCACAAGAAGTTGACTTCAATTGTGCAGGACAAGTACTACTACTGTACAGAAATCAATCATATGAGTCTGTCTGTCTGTCTGTCTGTTTTCGACATAGAACTTTGCACAAATGTGCGGAAGTTCAAGTCGCCACATTCCGTGTAGCACGCGAAGCAAGAGAAGAAAGTACATGAAAAGCATAATAGAAACAGTGAGGAGAGGTGTGAGACAAAGGAGAATAAAGAATAACAAAACAGTTTCATTGGAGATCATAAGTCATATGAGTTCGGCTATGAAAGATATTCAAAAAGAATTTAATACAGACAAGAAAATCCCAATTTAGACATTTCGAAGACAAAAGGATTAAGCGAAGAAATATCTAGTTTTGAATTAGATCCACATAGACAGTGAGTATAGAATTGATGTTATTAAAGCATTTGATCAAGTTATTTGTCACATTCCGATTAATACTGATTTTTTTCGCTTTACGAGTTCGTCCTCTACGCACAACTGAAACTATCAGAATTCATCTGAAGAAGCCAAATTTGTGTGTCCAGAACAAATCCATGCAGTCAACTGCCTTACGCTGATCATGGTCACATGAATGTAAAAACCAGACCACCTCGCCCTCCTCCTCCTAAGCCTTTTTTACAAGCTATCATTGTCCAAACATATATATTTCTAACTTCATCTATAAATGCTTATTACGCAATTAAACACGAAAACCATTTGATTCTTAATTAACCGTCATTTCACACACATTTATTCCCCTGTGTGAATTTGAATAAAGCACAGTTTTTGCAGAATAAATTAGTACCATTATTGTTTATTTAGTTGGCTTCTCATCAGCTGTTTACAGCCCAAAGACATTATTATTTAGTATATCTATAGAAACAATTTTAACATTCTTATATATACACAGGAAGTTCATCCTTAAACACAAAAATCAATATAGGCATACAATGCTAATAGTAATAATAAACACTTCATCCCAAACAATAATGATCATATACAATGGAATATTCTGGCGTTACATAATCAAATGAAATGAAAGAGAGGATGAAAACATCCAGTTACCAGACAGGGCAAGGAAAGACTGATAACCGCCTCTTTGTGAACACGGAAATCGAGTCTGAGGCGCTTGATGGAGATAGCTTCGATAAACTTAAGAAGAATTGATTTCTTCTGCGCATTGATAATTTTGAACGATCTTGCAACGTCCACCTCATGACCCGTATCATGGAGATGGCTGGCGATGGCATTGTTTAAAACATTTATTCCCTTGAGACATAGGCTTTTCGATACATGTTCAGAAAATCGGAGGTATGCCCTTCTTTATGTTCTTCCAATGTAACTGCTCACTCCGATACACGTAAATTTGTATACGCAGTGGCAGTTAACATGAGAAGGATATCTGTCGACTTTTGATTGCGCCAAAGAGCAGGTTATTCGATAGACAAAACATAAATTTTTCCTCTAATTTCCCTGTAGAGCATATTTCCCTGGCTGTATAGTAAAGAGTCTTGACTAGTGCTCATTTAAAGCTATTTGGACAAACATTATTAAAGTGTAGGTATTGTTCTTTCCATGCAGGTTTTCGGTAAAATTCACCTCTGGAGACTACCATCTCCTAGGCGTTGTACTGCAATTTCAAGGAAATGGAACTTCCCGTGCTTTTCATGTTCCATAGTAAATTCAATATTTGTATGTACGTCGTTGAATAATCCGAGTTGATTGAAAGCATAATTTTCATTGTTGCACACTAAAAATGTGTCATCGACATATTGACAAAAAGAAGTCCATTTGTCCATTACATGCTCCAACTTTGTTTTCTCAAAGTTGCACATGAAGACATCTGCTAAAATAGGGCTTATTAGACTTCTGATAGCTACACCATCTATTTGGAGGTAGAGAGTACCGTCAATTTGGAATAGCACATCCATGGTACACATTAACAGTAGACGTTTGAATTATGACTCTGGTAGTGGGAGAAGATTAGACTGCCGACAAATGATCTCAATAGTTTCATTGATTAGAATCATTGTGAACAAGGAGGTTGCATCAAAAGACGCCATGAAACGTTCATGTGATTCACGCTTTCGGCGAAATGAAATGAGTCTCTCATGGTGTGCACAGCTAATAGTTAACGAATAGGTTCCAACTTCTCCGCAAGCCAACGAAGCCAACCTTATGATGGGATGAGTTGACCATCGAAAGTATAGGTAAGAAAAGCAATACCTTGAGAATGGCTATCCACCACGCTTTATAGACAAACACATAAAGCCGAAAATCAAAAAAGAACTCGTCTCTGTGCCGAAGAAGATGCTATACATACATGAATGTGGCGTTCAAAGGCGACCTTCTGACCGAATTCCCAAAGAGAAGAATATCTAACGCCCTGAAAAGAACATTCTCTGCTGCATTATGATTGGTATTCTCAAGCCACCCATTGTCCTTCAACAACTGCAAAGATAGACTATCGCATTTGACCATTCCTCCCCTTATTTTTCTAAAATTGGCCATTATGCAATCCACTTGTCATAATCCCTTCCACCCTTGATTAATTGTTACCCCTTGAATTATTGTTAACAAACTTACCGCCACTAGGTTGGGGGAATTTTTTTAGTTATATTAAAAATGCTATACATACTACAGTAGAGTCAGTGATGAGGATCTAATTGAAAAATGAATATTTCTTCACTCAATACCTTCTGTTTAATATAACTGATTAAAGCAGGTGGCAAAGCGGTTAGGACGCTCGCCGACCATGCACATGGTCCAGGGTTCAATCCCCGGCCGGCGCACTCCTGTACCTCGCTAAACCAGAAATAATGCTGGTAAAGGGGAAATGTTGGACATGGGGCAAGCAACTCCATCCTGTAAAAATAAACATTGCCACAGAAACTTCAAGCCACCAGCCTGAAGCCCTATGTTCCACTGGGAACGTGAAAAGAAAAAAGCAGATGGCAGTGAATGCTTAAAGGCATTCTAAATTGAAAACGCCTAATGTCTGTCACTATCCAGTATGTGCAAAACAAGTGTCCTCTACTAATAAACTCAAACAATCAACCATTATTTATCATTTTTTTTTTGGGTTACAGCTTGATTCCAAACTGTATTTTTGGTACAAGTATGGAATTTTCAGCATGGATATCGGTAGCCCAAATTTTGCAGGCCGATCATAGATATCGGGTGTGCGTCGGCAGGGGATCGAACCTCGGACCATGTGCATGGTCAGTGAGAGTCCTAACCACTGTACCACCGACGCACACTTAAAACGAATGTACTGTCACTGTTTTTTCATTCCTCTCAAACATAACGCGCCCAGTCAGTTTACCAATAGCTGTCTGAACCTGTCGGATGGGAATAGTTGACTTCTTTTTGTAGTAGTGTGATGTCATCCATAAAGGAGTTCATGGCTGACATTGATTGACGAGGAACAACAGTGTCAGGATGAACTTCAGGGGTAGGACATCCCCCGCTCCCTGTCAGTCTTAGGCAATTTAACCGTAGGGACTCCCTTAGCAGATTTATCAGGATACTTCTTAAGGTATTATTCCACAGTATATGAACGCATACCTAACGCGCCTCTACGAAGTTTATAAAGTATACTGACTGCTAACTTTAAATAGCTATTTCGCCAGTCAAGTAGTAGGACATGTCGGGCATTTTTTTAAAAAGTTGATCCAGGTCAGAAATATGATTTTGTACAAAACGGATTGGGAAATGAATTCCGCAAGACACGTTTCTTTGTATATGGGATGCGTCAGCCAGGTGTACCTATATCCATAGTTAGTGAGTGGTGAGTGAGTGAGCGGTGTGGTTGTTCAGCAGAGATTCCAGTCTAGCCTGCACCAATCTCCTCAAACACCACAGTACTGTTCAGTAGGCCACACTGGATGACGAGATCCACCTCTTTTGCAATCAGTCAGTATCTGTCCCGTCACGTTTGGCTTCTTTAAATCCCTCTCTGCAAACCTTACCCACAAAAACAAATAGCACAAAGACAAAAAATGAAACAAAATAGAAAAAGCTACAACTATACTAACCACACTCGGTTCTAAGATGGCATATAATTTCAGCAATTGTGGAGCTAAATTTGCAGAAACTTGTTGACTTGTTATCCAATCATGAACCACTGAGAGAAGACGTCGTCGGCCATATTCTTCGCTGACGTCAAGTAAACCTCCAATAATTAAGATTTGTTCTACAATACATTCTTCATCAAACACCTTGACATCTTTTTGCTGATCAGCTGCAGATTGTGTGAATTTGTCTACAATACTATAAAGAAAGATAAAATTGAGCGTGAAATGATTTAGAGATTCTCTCAATCCTGTAGTTGACAAAGTCTGCTTCCGAGCTAGTTGGTTAGTGAGTTGGTTTAAATGCCATTTTAATTTAACCTATATTAAAAATCCTACGAAGGGCTTTTGATGGTTCTTTTTTACAGTAGTAATGTTGTGGTGAGAGATGGCTACTAGCCAAAATTGGTAGACAGTATTTTACGTCAATGTTTGTGTCCCCAATATATTTCTCACGACATATAGATGATCTGACATTCAAGAAATAGCCACAAACAGATGAAAGATTAACTTTCAGTGAGAAACAACCAGTCAGAAGACTGTGTTTTTGATTGCTTAAATAATCTATAACAATGTACATGAAAATATATAAATATGTGTTGATTTCCTTAATAAATGATCTGTTGCCAGACTCTTGCCTTCTGTCGCTACATTTGGTATCGCTGCCTGTCGCGAAATGAAAGTCCCATGGCCTGCAGCTTTTGAAGAAGGAAATATATGGATCTTCTTGAGGGACTTCGAAGCTATTGCAGAGTTGAATGGCGTGCAAGAGCCATCAGCGAAGACGCTTTCACTTTGGACGCTACTGAGAGATCGGGCGAAGGCAGCATATGATAGTCTGAGGCAAACAGAAGGGCAAGCAACTTGGAAGTCAGTGGTTGAACGCTTGAAGCAGGAGTTTGACAGCCCGATGGACAGACAGCGGGCAATACAGCAGTTTCGCACCACGAAGCTGGGAGTTGACGGTGATCCTCACGTATTGGCACTGACCCTGACAAGCCTACTGCGTCATCATCAGTGTGCACGCAGGAACACACAGTACTGTCCAATACTTCCTGATGATTTCACTGCTTATGTAATAAAAGAGTAATTACGCGTTAATGAACGCACACACACACACATGCACACACTGACAACTTACTTCTTAACAAAATCAACATAAATACAAACTGTCGGTTGTATTAAATCAGCTATCTGTTCAACAGGATTCTGATCATCAACTTCATCGTTTTCATGAAGTACCACTGCTCCCATACTACTGTTAACACGTAATTCATTGACTTCTGCCTCTTTCTTACGTATAAATTGAATTAATGCTCTCCAGAAGAATGCTGAATCTGGTGTAAGACAATCTGATTTTAATACATGACTAAAATAAAGAAACGAAGAAAAGAGGCAGGCATTTAAAAACAAAATAATAAGACGAATAATAGTAATACGAATGATAGTAGTAGTAGTAGTCTGTGATTGACTGAATTTTCCAGCGTAGAACTAACTTGACACACAAGTACAACAGTTCAAGCTTTCACTCACTTCATCCAACATCATATGAAGACAGAGAAACAAGTCAAAAGAAATGTACCGGAGAACAAAAAAGCAAAATGAAAATGAGGAACTAATGGATATAGGGAGTTACGAAGAGTTTCGAGACATTATCACCAACAACTTGTTCTTAGCATCCCAGTAGTCTACACCCCTCAGGTGACTGGCTTACACTAAAATCAAAGATTTCGTGGATTCAAAGCAGGTTTTAATTTGACCACTCACTTCCAAAACTCTTTTCCAACCTGATCCGGTGTTGGTTGACAATGCTTGTCAAAAAAAGGAGATGGTGTGTCAAGAGTAAAACGTGTCCTAGCCATCATCATCAATTGGTGTAACTTCACAATCTCATCGATCAACTTGCTCACCTTACCTGATTCTCTACACCTACTCACTATACAATACCTTTGAAAACAAGAGATAGAACGTATACATCTGTGATGAAAGACAACTGGTCTATTCATACCTTCCACTTTCAATGGCCAAGAAGCACAGAGTGAACAGCTGCGCAGTACATACATCTGACTGATAGACGAATATAATGTCCACGTCAAAGATGATGGAGAGATGTCAGTTAATGCATTCTACAACGATTTTCCAACTTAGAATCGTCAACCTGACAAGGGTTGCAGGTGTACCGGTGCAGGTCCTGCAATCCTTCAAAGGTAGTACGTCGAGGCATGGTTGACGATAAATAGTTTATTATCTGTAAATACGTATTTACTGTATAAATTCAGTTGTTATCTGGTTTTATCCTGTTCATTTGTTATTCCCGTATCCTATAAACCATGTTATGTCATGTGATTACTTCTGAAGTAGTTTCGAGTCTACTGCAATTTACGCCGGGGAGGATTGAGCTGAAGGTGGGGTGATAGAGAGATGGAGAAGCATCCAAAACATTCATAAGGACAACAATTGCTTGTGGTATTGTCAATTGAGAGAGAAGAGGTTTTTCGACCACGATTCCACACACCGAGGAGAGGGAGAAAGCGCACCGGTGTGATACGAGTATGTCTGTTGTGTAGTGCCGGTTGACCCAGGTTCGCTATCGGCAATCAAGTCAGACTCCATCGATCGCGACGGAAAAAAGGGATGGTCCTCTTTTGCCGGGGAATGTCAGTGCTGACGAACATCGAATTGTTAGCATGTTTAAACTGGTGTCCATAGTGGTGGGAGACAAGAAGGTTTTGATTGCTTAATCGTGTTACTGATTGGCAGAAGATTGGGAAAATACTATCATAAGTATTGTTGCACGTCATATTCACGTTTATTTACAGGCTTCGGCACTGATTAAGCATTGTAAATCTTTTCCGTTATTGGTTGAAGAATAAACAGTTGTACTGCTCAACCGTTTTGTATTGTTCTGCGAATTAGGCTTATTCTTCTGAAACCAGAGATAGTTCCAGGATCTCTGCGATCCGGATATTTGTACACCATATATAAAACTTTTGTACGCAAAATGAGATTCCGTCAGCAATTAGTCAACCTATTAAGGCTGATACAATATCCCAAATAAGTGAATTGATCAACACTCTCTGCTACTTCACTTCCTATCTTTATAAAACAAGGAGCCGATACAGACAAGTCCTGTGGCATCACCTTACACTAAACGGAAGCAAGTCGCATGCTAAACATCCGAAGATTTCTCCTCAATGTCTTCATAAGCGTCTTTACCTAGAGGGACTATATCATCAACATAATCTAATTCGATGAAATCCTTGTTCCCTAGTAACAAGTCAATCTCTAAATCGGTAAAGTCAGCAACGGAAATAAATATAACTACACGGAAAATTATGAGGACTTAGTACATCTGGTACATAACAAAGAGTGAACGCGTCCGCGTACGACTGTGAGACATATCACCAATATAAGAACAAAAAGTTTTGTGTGCACACACACACAAATAATTACACATAAATGCGGTTGTTGAGTGAATTAATTCGCCGAAAGGAGACTATTCGCTGAACTTTTTGTTCTTATATTCATGTCTGGGTATTTTCCGTGAATATCACCGATAATGGCAAGCCACTGTTTCTTAGCGTCTCAAGGATTCCGACCAACCAACTAGCCAGTTTGCACTTCTCAACATGGCTGAAACTAACAGTAAAAGATTTCATGTATCGAGATCTCACCACATTTTCCACGGAATATTACACAGTAGTGAAACAATATCAGTTACTACAAACTTAAGAGACACTTTTTTTCCTTCACATTCTCAGTGGAACATAGGGCTTCAAGCTTGTGGCTTGAAGTTTCTGTAGAAGTGTTTATTTTTACAGGATGGGGTTGCTAGCCTCATGCCCAACCTTTCCTCTTTACCAGCATTATTTCTGGTTTAGCGAGGTATAGGAGTGCGTCCGTGGCCGGGGATCGAACCCCGGACCATGTGCATGGTCGGTGAGCGTCCTAACCGCTGTGCCACTGACGCACAACAGAAACTTACTAATTGTATTTTCATTTGACAAACATAATGTACACACGCATACAAAATAACCATATATACTTGCAACTGTACAGCTGTGAAAATGAATTCAGACACCCAAAAGAGACTCTTCGCTGAACTACTGGTCTTCTTTCTATGAATATTGAAATAATACAGAAAAAAGATTTCAGAAATCACAAAGAATGTCTAATATCATCAGAAGCACTTCATATTAAATGGAATCCGAATTGTCTGATGAATAGGAATGATGGAGTACAACAGAATTTGACGTGATTACAACACCCCTTCCCTCTCTCATGAAAAGACAAAATCAACACGAATATGATAGGCAATTTCATTATGTAAACACACGCTGCTTTTATAACCCTACACACTTATCAAATCCAACAGACATCTACACCTGGTTTTGTTATCTTTGCACCAACTGACCAACTTGACAACAACATAAAAATTACCTCATGTTACAGAACGATGATTAAGTTTGCTATAAATAAGCTGAGATTTTTGTAAATTCCGGTTTAATATTACTACTTTGATAAAGCCATTAGCAGCGTTAAATAAGCAAAACACCAGTTATAAACAACAAAGAGACACATACCCACACATAAAGGCAGATATAAAGAAAGCTGCAAAGCAGGTATAATGAACGAAGTGAAGTTAGAAATTATAATTACAACTAATAACAGCAATGAAAATTTAAATGGATCTGGGATGGGAGGAGATCAGTCACAGACAGTGAATGCATTTCGATTATTGTGAACGATTTTGAACCGCATTATCAACAGTCTCAAACAGACAGTCAACAGATACACTGACTGACGACATGTTTTCATCTGATAACACTCTGAGAAGAAACTGACAGAATTTAATTGGTCTCTGAACTTCAATAAAAATTTACTGATAGACAGAAGACGGGAATAACTTCATTTCTGATTAACGCAGCGTTTATCAGCATTTTCGAGCTCCTCAAAGTAGACCTAAATGCCCTCCACTAGCCCATTTGTAATTCTTTCTTTGTCACACTTTTGCTTATTGTCGTTCTTTTAAATCTTTTTTTGTCTTTTGTGTGCTGTACGGTGTGGCAACTCGAACTTTGCACTTCTGTGCAAAGTTATATGCTGAAACCAGTCAATCAGTCAATCCGTTTCTAAGTGCCAGACATTCGCATTCACCGTTTCATTTTTGTGACGAACACTTCCACTGCTTGATGATAAGATTTAACTGAAACCATAAGATATTGTTGTCAGTCTCCTCGGAATGTTCCCATAGCCTCTGCCAGGTAAGTTGTGTTATTCACTATCTTCAGATAACCCGAGTATTCCTCATGAAAGTGGAAGGATGGATGCAAACCCTTGATACTTACAACCGGATTAATGGAAAAGCAGATTCACCTAATGGAGCTGATAAACCCTGATTCAAAGCCTATGGTGGACATGACCTCTAAAATGCGAAAGGATCGAATAGTGTGAATCAACTTGTTTTGGTCATCGGTAACTATGAGAATGCAGCTCCACTATCTTATAGATACGACTCAGTGATTGCTCCCTTGATACAACCGCAAACCGAAGTTTGGACATCGGGGCAGTCTCTCAACCCTCGCATAAACTATGAGGAAATTTTGTGTGGCGCATCCCTTCGTGCCAATGATGCGCCAATTAGGTGTTTTAATAATAATACATCTAAAAACTCACAAAGGAAACTGTATACAAACATTATTCAAAAGAGATAAAACCTACACTGGAACACTCCAGTCTGAAGACGAATAAAAGAGAAATATGTTTAAGTGTTGGTTTGGAGGGGTTTGATTTGATTGATTACAGGATTTCATCATGAGCTAAAATTAGTTAGAGGATCACTGGAGTTTTAACTTCTGCCAATTCATGAGCCATTGGATAGGGCCCCAGTGACTTAATGATCTATGAGCTCGCCTGGTAAATTGAAGCTCCTAGGTTCAAATCTCGGTGAGCGAGTGCTGATGAGGAGCCTCACACAAGAGGGACGAAACAACTTTCTAGTAATCCCGGGTTTTTCAATGGCTAACTAACCAATGTCAGCTTATGATAGAATCCCGTAAGAAATATATTTATTCACTGTCACTGGTAAAACTGGATAGCTTCATAACTTCATCAAAAAGTAAGTCTAAATTCAAATCGAGCTGCCAGCGAAAAGAACCGTCTTCAGAAAAACGAAAGTTCGTCCGACTATATGTGCATTTGAAGAATATTTTCGAAATAACACCTGGAATAGCAAAAATATTCGGAATATACATCACAAACACATAAGAAGACACACCGGCCAACGTAATCACTATTTATGCAAATCGACAGACCCACCTAAAAGTAAAAGAAGCTACGATCAAGATGACTTGTGATAGGCGATATTATATGGGTCAAAATGAGCGTCCCCTTAGACTCTCAATTCAAGCAAATAAAAACTGGCTATCAAAAAAACACGATATGTATTCCTCAATCATTTAAGGCATACAGACAACTAATGTGGACATCAACTTGACTGGTAAAATTATAGGAATTTTAAACAATGGAAATACCACGAAAAATGACAGGGAATTCTTAAAAAAGCCTACGAGTATTCACTCAGACGAATAAGTGATTAACAGACATATATTATTATAGATGAAGTATATCAACTAACAGAGAATAGGCCGTATGACAACCAAAATTGAATACCAGACAATCACGACAAAAGTTGTCACGAGATACCTAATTATGTTATTCCTGGAGGGCGAATTCACACATTGAAGACTGTGTGATGTTCTCTTGAAAGACAGACAATGAAACTTTCGCAATTAAATCACCACTATGCAGCTCAATGTGAAAGTAACCATATCAATAAAAACAATATGATGAATACTTACAGGAGACATTAAAAACAGTTAGTTAGTCGGTTGACTTACTCAGAAGTTAAATAGGCAGCAGCCCAAGTTTGTACAACTTTAAGCAACTCATCCAAGGATAGAATATCAAATAGATTGTCTAACACTTTTTGACATGTCTCTGCTTCACATTCTGGATCTAGACGATGTAACAATAGGATTGGATCTCTATTTGAAGCATTGAACCAAGATAAAATTAGTGCTTTCGTGGCTTTACGAACATCCTCTGAAGAATGAGAAAAGACAGAAAGACGGATCTTTGCATCAAGGTACCGAAAATAATCCCGTTATTAAGTGAATAAGAAAAAGAACACGTAAGTTGTAACTTCCCTTCAAAGCTGTACAGGTACTTATCTAGAGGTTTATGCATGTACAATGTTAATTGACAACACAAAGATAATAGGTTATATTGTCCGTTAGTAACAACGATAAACTACAGTCCAATCATGAACTGATGCAGCAGCTAAAGAGATGCATTGAAATCATATTAATATATGTGTAAAACTTAAGCACTGTGGTAGTTAGTAATTCCATATTAATTTGTTTATTAGATGTATCACACAGTGAAACAGTATTATTTACTGGATGACGTTTCGAACAAAATTTATTGTTCATAGTCATTTCATCAATTATAATCACACGACCTTGAAACTTGAGTTACATAGTATTCCTTGTCTTCTCCTATATGTCGTAGGGGTAGTAGAATTTTCCAGATATCTGGGACATGTGATGAATCATTCCTATAACACGTATTCTTTTCAGTTGATTCGATAAACAAAGCCTCTGTTGTCAATCTCTCCCTCCACTCTGTGACATTAGATTTTAAAACTGTCATTCTATCCCAGAAGCTTTGTTTATCCAATCAATTCCAAATACGTGTAATAGGGATGATTCAACACCTGTCCCAGATATCTGGAAATTTCTACTACTATTACGACAAATAGGAGAGGACAAAGAAAACTATAAAACTCAAGTTTCGAAGTCATGTGATTATAATTGATGACATGATTATGAACAATGAATAAATTTTGTTCGGAACTTTGTCATCCAGTAAATAATACTGTTTCACTGTGTGGTACATCTCATAAACAAACTAATATGGAAGCACCAAAATTCACCAGGCAGCACTAGACAACTGACTCATCTTTCTAGTATGGCAATTTTCATCAGCACGCACCCGTCGGGGTTCTAACCTAGAACCAGGCGAACTCGTAGACCATCAGGCCACTGGGACCAGATCCAATAGCCCATGACTTCCAACTTCTGCCAACTTGCGATATATATATATATATATATATATATGGCGCAACAACCAGCTGATGCCATCATGACCAACCCTATAACCAATCAAATCCCTGCACACATTTAAATAAATCAAAGTGTATGAGAAAGAACAATGTGTGAATAACCTTGCGTAATCGAGATATAGGCGACAACTTACCAACTACATGATGGAGAATCCCTTGGTAATAAACGATAGGAAATAAGGGTTGAAAATAGTCAGTAAAAGAGACTGAATAAGACCCTATGTGAACACAAAGTTCTGCCACTTCCTTATGGAATAGTTAGAGCTTCAGTTGCATGATGAAGATTTAAGCTGCATTTCCACGCCTCATCTTTCCCAAAAATGCACCTGTTCACCAAAAACGTCAAAGACATCCAGTTCTAAAGGGAATGCACACTTAGCTAACTTTTACAATATTTTACCATAAGCAGAAGCAGAAACTTCATCACCCCTCTTACAACCAGAATATCGCACCGAAGATCCATTGAGTAAAAGAACTGGAATCATTCAGAAGTATTCAAGTCATCGACTGATATGTATCCACATGATGTGTGTTTTGTTTTTGACAGCCTGTTATATTTTGCTATGTGTATGTGGACCGATATTTCATTATAACTGACAATATGTTTCTGTCTGTCCACTAACTAAATAAACATGTATGACCTTGTTGTCATGTGACATCACAACCAATCATGTTAAGACTGTCTTATTGGTTCATGTGTATTAGCCATTTTCACATATACTTTTGTATTAGACACTTGTTTACTTTCTTGTGTTCACACGCATTTCGTACACTCGTACCCTTCCACTCACACACTTGTGTGACATTTATTTTCCTTGTCTGGGAAATACAAGTATCATCGTAAACCTGGTGGTCTTGTGATTTCCCTCTTTCCGCGTCAGGACTATTAACTACTCGACAAGTACATAACATCGACAAACACTTAATGCGAAAGACGGATACTCCGTGAAACCTGAATATACCGGAGAATTAACTACTTGTAGATCTGAAATTTTGTAAACACCTACTAGCATGGGTGTAGAAAAGACAAAAGAGAACAGTCGACAGATCAATTCTGGAGTACACTATTACTTCTGATCATGCAGCATACGCAGAATTTTCATCGCCATATACATATATATACTGGATGACGATGTTTCGAACACAATTTATTGATCGTCAACGGCCAACAGTATTTCAGTTAACATAGACAGCACCCTCAGTACTAAAACACACGAGATTATACCAGAACCAGTATATGACAATGAAATATTCACAGGTCTATTAAAGACAATAGTCATCATAGGTGTTAATATTACATACAATAACACAAACGACAGAACTGTGAAATAAATAAATCTTACCTGATCTATCTGATAAACCGTCTTGTAGGATACGTATACGCTTGGCAATTGATAAAGGTCGTATGATACTTCTATCCGCTAGTATTTTATATGCAGTACGACGTACATTATCCGCTACATCACGACATCGTTCAAGTAGATGGCCTAATGTTCGTGTTGTCAATACCATTGCAGCTGCAGCAGCACGTCTCACTTCAGCTGTTGGATCATGTCGAGTAAGCCACATGAAAGCTTCTACTACATTACACTGTGCATCATTAGGATCTTGCATACGTGATATAGCTTTAATAGCTTCAACACGTACAGAAACCTATTGAAAGTTAAAGTGAACATTAATATATTATATGTAGTAGACGTTATGCTAAATGACAGCAATATGAGTAAAAATAAACATAATGCACTAATGGTAATTGAATCAGAGTTTTTTAAAAATTTGCCCACCTCATGCTTAACAAGGCGGAACATTTTCTTTACATTCAATTCTATGCTGTAATCTTTACCAGGCTTAATGAAGGCCACCATAAGCTTTCATTTTCCACCCTTATACATGATCTCTTCTATATCACCCTCGAACTCGTGTTCAACACATCGTCCGCTTTCCACTAGGCTTCCTCACGAAAGCTTGGCTTCCATGTGATGTCACTCCTAAGTCACTGACAAAATAATCTTTAGAACACCTTGAGAAGAAATCTCCTAATGTTTGACATGCGAATAAGAAAACTGAACATTGTGACCACGTTAACTAACCTTCACATCATAAACACGACGTAGTAACACATCTTGTAGTTTTGTATAGATTTCACCAGGTAATATTCCGTTATCACCGATACCATCTAATAATTTGTGAATGATTTGCATACATCGAAATCGTACAGCAGGATTTGGACATTCATTGTACTATGAGCCAAACAAAAAAAATAATTACATAAACAGATAAAGTTGAATTTCAAGAGTATTAATATAAATCAAATCAGTATATATGATGAATCCTGATCAATGATTGATTGATGCTGGAGAGACAAAACGGAGGTTCTCGGTGCAAAATCCACCCCCCCCCCTCAACTGGGAAGAAGCTGTATTCAAGATTCAGGAAAAAACAAATGTATGTGGACTTTTAAATTGCAATGCTACGCATCATCACTAACGAACAAAATACATAGAACGGCAGTCAAACCTTTACTATTAATTTCATGGAATTAGAAATGAGGCCTCTAATACCGTTGACCGTGAAGTAATTGGGGGGGGACTATTTCAAAACTACGGACTGTTCCATACTTTCATAAACCTTAGTCAACAGCTATGTGGCGATGCCACGTGACACAACAGAAAGCTCAGCGGAGCCTTTGAAGTAAAAACAGGAGTAATACAGGGCTGTCTATTATCACCAATGATATTCTTGATTGTGGTGGATTGGATCCTGAAACAGATCGCGAGGAAAGATATGACAAGTATATGTTGGAGTGACAAGATGGCCCAAGGAGATCTAGAATTCACGACTTATGTTTAGTGCCACACAAACTCAGTTATACAAGCGAAAACCAACAAAAGGACAGAGATGGGAAAACAGAACTTCACGTTAAGATAGAGAAGATGGCAGTGAAGACACCTAGTCAACAAAACGATAAGCACCAATAACCATCACCAACGGGAAGTGTCTAAAGGAATTCACCTACTGCTTCGTCTACAAATAAACATCGGGATTTAAGTGTCAGTGCATATAATATAGGCGGAATACCACTCCCATCACCAGTTCAAATACATACAGATCGGAATATCATAGTAAGTCATGACCTAAAAAACCACGACATCGAGTGGTGGCAGCTCACAGTTTTAGATATTCATGAGCAATACGTGGGGTCTTTATCAGAATCACCAGTGAAATTTTCGCTAATTCATATCCATCTGTGATGAGATCAAAACTAGAAAACTGTAATATTCAGCACCCGTATCAAAAGCGACTCCCTTAGTTTACAAAACACTTCAAGGAAAGGTCATATGCACAGTTGCTGGTATGACTAATTTATCATACGAGGAAAGAATCTATTTTCGATATCGTACGTTAGGCATAAATGAGAGGTCTCTCCATGATGTTTAAAATCCTAGGCTAAGCAACGGTTATGTACCTGATGTCTCCCCTTTTCTCGTTCCCACCAGGGTGTATAGCAGAAGAGATGAAAAATGAATTGCCGTTTCTGTTAGAAGAAGTGGTGTCTATGACCACAACCGAATCGTTTAAGGAGGGAATTGGACAAGGACAGTTATTTATTTAAAAAAGGATTAAAACAGGTCTGGGAGAATCTATTCTCACAAAACAAATTTGAATTATAACCTTAATTTTGCTTAATTTGCATTCGCATATGAGACAACTATATATATATATATATATATATATATATATAGTTGATACTTCTAGTGTTTACTACCACAGAAAAACTCCCTGACGAATTTTTAGGCCGGAAAAACAGTATCTAAGTGCATTCCAGAAATTGATGGAAGATGACACAGTGAACGATGTGCACTGGCTAACAAACAAAGCCTGAGGGAAGATAGACTATAGCAGACACCAAATGATCTTGGAAAAACAATCACGTCACTCATGAGTGCGGCCTAATTTTTCTTCAAGAGCTTTCTGCTGAACTCATTTCAACGTCTACGGGCAGCGCCAGTGGTTAGGTTTTGAATTATATTAGGGTTAGGAGTCATAGTCGTATGTCAGATTGAGGTCATGAGTTACGTTTAGGATCAGGCGTTAAGATGACGCAGAATTGCCTCATTAAATAGTCCAGCCATTCAAATATACAATTTATCAACAAACTCATGATTTTAGACATTCTTGTATTCGGATTGTTCGTTCAAGGTTTTTAGGTAGTTGACAGTTTATCCTCAGAGAGGCTTGTTCTTATTTTGTCAGTTATCAAATGATCAGAAAAGCCAGGACGGTGCCGCTTGACTAACGAGTCATGAATTTGAACCCTCGTTACAAATGCAACCATTAAGGCAAACAAGTATTACTAGCCATGCTACATAGGCGTAGTCAATAACCACCTACATGTAAATGCAAATGAGTTTTAGTGACACTACTAAGAATGCCGACACACCAACATATTTTAGCTTAGATTATCAAATATAAATCTCAAGCTCAGTGGCTAGTAGGTAAATGTGCCGAAAGCGCAGCAACAAGTCGTGTTCGGTAGGGCCCACATCAAGGTTGTTCAGTGGATACTCACCAAGAAAGGCTGGTTGGCATTGGTGGAGTTGTATCATATGAATTAAAAGAAGATAGAATCACCGGGTCACTGAATTCCAGCCCATTTGGTTAAATGGTATACGAACTTAGCCCTGTGACCTGAATATCGTGGGAGGGGTCCCAAACAGCTATTCACAGCTCACTGCTGGTTTTTTATGATCCCCCCAAGCGAGATTGGTTCGAGACGAAATCTACATTGAGAATATATGACAGGTTTGTGAACAACAATTTAACAAAATCAGGGGTAAACAAGGTTAACTTACTTTAATGCAGAATATTATAAGCCTTAGTAAGATACGATTATGTATGGTATTTAGAACGCCATCCTCATTCGAATCTTTTCCACAAAATAATGCAAACTTTGTAATGAAATCAACTGTTCGTTCACGGTATAACGACCGTTCAGAAGACACCAAACTGTATCGACAAAGCTCAAGGAAATCATCAGCAAACACTGAGAAACGTGTCTAAGATTTTAAAAAGAGGAACAAAAAGTGACACCTTGACAACATAATGAACAAAAAGTCGAACATTTGAGCTCATCTAGAGAAACACACTTGTGAAACAATGGAGTCTATAAGAACATAGGTTGCGGATAGTACTCATCGGAGCGAAGTTAGAATGTAGCGATAGAACTAGCCAACTACGCGCGTGGTCCAGGGTTCAATTTCCGGACGACTCACTCCTTTACCTCGCTAAGCCAGTAATAAGCTTGGTAAACAGGGAAGGTTGGGCATGAGGCCAGTTACCCAATGCCGTAAAAAATAAACACCAACACTACTGAAACATCAAGTTTCAAGCTTGAAGCCCCACATTCCATGGAGAGGGTTAAGGAATGAAAGACCTAAGGTAAATGATGTCCAACAAAACACAGTTGTTGCGAATGGTAAAACTATATCAAATTATGCCTTGTGATATGGATTTGCCTAGAGTTCCATGCAGACAGTGTACAACTGCGTGAACAGTGGAGTTACAAAAAACATTACGCACACGCACAAGTAGATTAAGCAAACAGTCAGGGATCCCAACCAATTCTAAAACACAATAACTGATTGCCATCATTCTAAAAATATGCAATTTTTATTGCTACTTATTTTTGATTAGTTGTTCCATATGTACGGTAGTGTATTTCGGGATGGGTGTTGCATGTTATGGCATATCAGACACACAAGCTATGCTTGTATACTTTAACTGTGTCAGCTACTGTGATGATATAGCACTCAATCTTGAGAGTTAATAAATATTTCCAATTCAAGTCGATTATTTTTTACTTTAAAATGATAGTAGTAGCTTGTTTTTAAAAAAAAAACCTATCAAGATTCAACTCCCCTGGAATTCCTTTCTCTCAATTCGTGTAAAAATCACTTTTTTACTTTTATACATAAGTATTCTGATAAGGCAAGTACCTTTTAGCCTGCAGTTTACGACCTCATCTTACCCTAATTAAAGTTCAAAAGATACGTAGGATACCTTGCTCAACTTCCATATCAAATACAGTTGCTAGTGACTTACGTTATCATAGATATTCTTCAGCTTAACGCAAAGACGATCATGAGCTAAGTGGTTAAGTTGGCATTCTTCGAATACTTCCAGAATCTCTGGATGGGAATCAACAGCTGCCATTTTCCGAATTCAAACAGCCAACCACGGATGCAACTTTTCGTCCTTGACACGAACAAACAATTCTAGATCCTCACTTCAAAATATTCACTACAATATTCAGCGCTTGCTTATATAGCCAGGGCATTGATTTAAGCATAAGCTTATTTCTTCGTCAAAAACTTTCAAAAAGAGAGTTGTATTACCCCTTAACAAAAACTGAGAATTCACTTTTGAAAATATACAGTGGTTAGGATATTTTGATGGTTTTCATTGTTTAATGTTCCAAGCAATCTTTACCATGAAAATAAACACTAAGTTGTCTCATTTACCTTACGGGATAAACAAGGAGGTGTGGGACCTTACACTTCAACTGCCCCCGTCCCAAATAGAAACTACAAAAACATAAGCAGTGCTTAAGTGAGAGCTGACAAAATTCCTCTGTAGGCCAAAACGTTGGCATACACAGAGGTTGCTTCAAGCAGAGAATACCTTGGATAGGTCCTCACTATATTTCTTCGTCCAGCTGCAGCAGCTTGTGGGGAACAGCGCACCCGTCTTAAGCCAGGTCACTGGTCGTGCAGTATATTGACTCTTCTCTTGAACAGTTGGGACGCGCTGCTGACAGAATATTGAGGGACAGGCAACATACGTGAGGGTAGGTGAACCATGCATGCATGAGCATAGACTCAATAATCTCAGGATTCGTGGCCAAAGTTAGATCACTAAAAGGAGGACTGGCACAACATAGGTAGCAAAGGACAAAAGAGGCAGATAGACAAATAGGGAATATTCCAGGTCGGAAGGTAGGCAACCTGGATCAACTAGTCATTTCCGTCGGTGTATTGTAAGAGTGCGAGGACCAAGATCGCCAATTGATGTGCATACATTGCTTGATACTAGGTCTGACGCCACGTTATTTGACGACTAGCTATTCAAACATTATGGTATTGAAGTACCTGAACAATCCTTGTCAATGTAGTTGAAGATTGAACGGTCAATTCATGGTTGTTTGCTTAAACCCAACTTCCCTATATTTTCGCGGAGACATCGATACACCAGTCATCGTCTCATCGGTCGCTGTACAGAAAGAAGTCAGGCCAAAACTGTCAGAAACCTTAGTTAAAGCTTAATTTTAAAGTTGGCTATATATTGGTGTTACAATAAAGAATTCTCGAGTAGCCAATCGGTGTTTTGGTTTTGCGTCCGTTATTACTAAGCGTTTCTGAGAAACTTCGTGAGCGTGAGTCCCAGCGTAGCAAGAGCTGGGCATTGACGGTTTACGAGACGTGGCTGACAATCGTTGATATCGAATTTGGTGGGTTTTCTTAACACCAGGTCTTGCGAATTAATTTGGTTGTCAATGGAAGCTAAATGTGAAATTAGTGTCACCAAGTTCTGACTCCGAATTTTGTGACGATAGCGGTGCAGTAAAGAAGCCTGTAGTTGAGACTGGTAAGCCATTGTTGACGACACCACACTTTGTTCAGAGTAAGAGGATTACAGTTTCAGAGTCCACTTTTGACTCCACAAGTTTTCAAGGTATTACTAGTCAGAGTAAAAGTACAAAACCCTTAAGGATTTGTGAAGAAGAACCCAATTCATCCACTGCTGTTATTAAAGAGTTTGAAAATGATGAAGTCGGTCAAAAGAAAGGCGGTAAATCGAATACGTCTGACAATGGTCATGATAGAACACATTTATCTTTGGCTGATTATGATGAGATGAACGGAATGCTTACTTCTACTGAGGTGAACAAATGTCCTGTACAACTTGAACGTGAAGTAGAATTAAAGGCAGGTGCGGCTGCAGAAGGTATGTATACTCGTGAGACCGTCAGTGTAAATAATCAGCGTGTAGCCCACCTATCAACAGATGATAGTGCTAAACAGGAGCTAATCATAAAAGATAGCAGTGGGGGTAATCCTGAGGTTAGACAATCTTCTAAAGGCCGTACAAAAACAGCTTCTGATCCACAGCCAAGTTCATCAACTGGTATCAATCAGTCGTCGTTGATGTTGTCATCCACAATGAAAGAGAATTCCATGAAGTCAAGTGTCTTGAGCTGTGACTATGCTAGTATCACTCCGTTTGAAGGGACGAAAGTCATTGGTCCGTTTAGTGAAGATAAACCAACTGCGTATGAAAGTGTAATTGTTAAATTGACTTGCACGAATAAAGGCGTTTCAAGCTTCTATTTGAATGTTATCATCTTTGGTGTAAATTACTCTGTGCTTACGCTTGGTTGGTCAGATACGTCGTATGTTTGTTAGTTATCCACATTTCATGGTTCAATGTCATGGGCGTGTCACTCTTCAGAGTTGAGGATATAGCTGATAGAAGGGGGTCAGCAGATAAACTCTTCGACAATTTTCCAGCCCAGGGTGTCAACCTGTGAAGGGCTGTAGGCGTACTGGTGTAAGTCCTAAAATTCTTCAAGGATAGTAAGTCGAAGCGCAGTCCATCGTACTGAGTGTGTTATTTTCTACATATGTTCACATTGTATATACTGACTTGCTTTCATCTCTCATCTATCTGTTGGTTAATTTTGTTTGTGTCCCGACGTCTTCCACTTGGATGGCCCCCCCTCCGAGAAGGAATGTAGGCGTACTGCTGTAGGTCCTACTGTTCTTCAGAGGCAGCTCGTCAAGGCAGAATCCACAACATTTGATGTATTGATTGCAAATATATCTGTGTTAAGAAAATTGAATGGGTTCCATTTCATCCTATTGTTGGTTTATTTATAGTTGTCGCATTGTGTGTATCATTTTGTAATGTTATTGTAAGTACTTCTGGAGTCGTTTCTGGTCTTCTAATTATGTGAATGAATCGAGTAGTGCTAGATTCAGTGTATGCGATTTTATGCGTCAGGGAGGGGATTTTGCCAGAGTGATATGAAGCAACCTACACCCCGTGGACCAGATCAGTGGTGGTACTGTCGACAGAGAGCGTAGATTCCACGCGCCGGGGAGAGTGCGTCGGTTTGATGTGGTATGCTTGTCTGTGTGTTGGGATTTTTGTCTTGCTTTTCCGATTTAGCCTAGTCCCAGTTGGCCCAGGTTCCCGCGTTGGCAGTTCAGTTTCGGTTATCGGCGCTATGGACAAAAGGGATGGAACCTATTTTGCTGGGGAGTGTCAATGGAGGTGAACACTGAACTTTGGTTCATTGGCCTTGGTCGTCACTGGTGGGCAACTCGAGGGTGCGAATGGTTCGATCGTTTACAGGTTAGACGAAGACGAACGAAAATGAATAAAAACTTGTATTATTTTCCTCTTTAATTGCCAAACAATATAACCTCCTTCTTACAATACTGGTGTTTTGGAGTTAAAGTCGAAGAAAATACATAGTAATCATCGGTTCGGAGCGTCTTCGTAACATTAGTAACCTCTAAAAAAGTAGCGGACATATGTACGAAATGTCGATGCTCATAGGATTATTGGTGAAGTCATGATACCTGACCGAGAGTTGATTGACACAGATCTTCAAATGAAGAACATGCCATTGCCTGGTATCCACAACAAATGAAGACTAATTTTCGTGTGCAGTGTCTTAACAGATCAGAAAGCCGTCGAAGAGAGATTCGCAGGTAAATAGGACAGATATGCAAACAAGATGCTGATGCATTGGAAAATGGGAGGTTCCAAATTTAGAACCCATATACTATGCCTCATAAAAAGTGACGTCACAGAGGCGAAAAATGCAGTTTTATACCAGCCACTAACCAGTGATGGCATAATCATTTAGGTAGCCCATTAGAAAGTTAGCAGTATATACACTAGCAACTTAGCATCCAAGAACGCGTTCATAATTAAAGCCAAAGTATAGCAGTTTAAACAGCTTTAGTCGTTAATTTCAGCTTGTACATCACGTCCATGAGCCCCAAATTACCCAATCTTCGCCTTCGATATCCGAAAGAGTGGTTGTCATTTGGTGGTAAAGTTAAAACTATAACGTCCATCAGCTAGCAACGTATCTCAAATGTTCATTTATACACAAAAATTAAGGAACTCATATAGGTGATTCTCTTCGATTTCGTCAGTTTTGTCCGGCAAACAAAGTTCCAACATGTGATCTTACTACTTCTTCGTCGAACAACAGGATTTTATTGTAAGTCGGAATTCGTCAAGACCACAACTAAGAAAGAACCTTGAAAGTTTACATTTAGGTTAGCCGGTTGTTCATCTTTTATGTAGGCGATGAAGCACTCCTCAGAGAGCGTCGAAATCGTCTTATACTTTAAATATTCCCCCATCCTTTTCTTTTTACAACGATAAATTCTATGCTATTAATTTCACACAATTTACGTAACGTTTTTGTTTTATTCGATTTGCCTACTAATCCTATAATTGCACATCCTTTTTCAAGTTCTATCCCTAACATTACAGTTTTCCTCATGGTTAGGTGAATAAATTGCGATTCAATAATTAGAACGAGGTGTGGTTCCACACCAGCGATGAAGTGTTTGTACCCTGCTCACAGTGGTCCTCTCAAAGAGTCACTTCCTCAAATGGCAGGTTTTACCAGCTGAATCGGCACATGGCTCCTGTCTCCATGTGCAGGTTGAGTTTCTAAGACCAAAATGGGCACGTCAGTCTTAATTCCAGTATTGAGCACGATGACTGTCAGAATGTGTAACGTTGTCATTCTCCCAAAACAAACGTGTCCATAACAGAAGCGTCGATAACAGGGGATCAAGAGGACTGTAACTTCATAACACACGTAAAAACACGTCAGAGAATTACGGTTCTAAAGTCTTGAAACAGTGTTTGACGAATCCATTGCTCATACCGTTAGTCCCGGCATTTCTTTCCATTGCGTGAATGTAATGTAGTCTCCTTTGTCTTAATTAGCAAAAGTCTGTTGGAATCTCACAGAGTTTGTGGTTTAGCCTAGGCAGAAGAATATCCTGCTCAATGATTTTGGAAGACTTCCGCTTGACAGCTAAATTAGTTTACAGACAGTAACTGTTGTTTACTAGTTGATGTATAAACTATGGACCAGTTGGTAACAGTATGGCGTATTAAATTGAAAAGGAAGTTTGAACAACCAAGAAGATTGGAGAATGACAGTATCCCTTCGATTCGTAAAATGCTTTGTGAACAATATTAACCAGTTCCACAAAGATGTACCGCTCACATCCTCACGTTCATGTTGTGGAAATTCAAAGTGACGATTCATCAGCTAACAGCATATTTCTATCCAACCTCGATTCTGAAATTGCGAAGCGAAAACAGGTGCACTAAATGGAAAACCCTACATATTACTCCAAAAGATAGTTTAGCCGAACCGACAGTATTTGGGAAGTCGCTTCTGTAGGGAATGCTGATGGAGGATCCCGTCGACACAAGATGGTGTGGCCACTTGGTGGGAACTGGCGATTAAGGAGCTTATAAGGAAGCAGGACTTTCAGAATAGGCTCTCAAATGAAATCGACATCTCACACGCATCATCGGTTGGTAATTGGGGCTTGTAACATGATAATTTTGATGGTTACTTGAATATCATGCGAGTTCATTTGGCCTGTTTCATGAGGCGTGATAATCTCCACCAGAGTGCCAACTGTCGGTACTGAAGTGTCAAAAGAAACAATGGAAGAAACTGAGACTACCATAGATATCAAAACGGCAGCAATAACTGCTGTGAATGTCCTTCCAAAACTTGATACACACATTAATTGAGAAATCGCTGAACCAATATTGAATCAGTTATTGACAGCGGACTGGAAAATTATCCGATTTTTAGTCGCCTATATGTACATACTTTATACATACTTCGGACCAGACCTTGAAGTGTGCAATACCACAGCAACCCTAATGCTTAGAAGAGACGCAAACCTTCTGGAAAGAGTGCAAAGGTGGGCGAAGAAAGGGGTGATGGGACTCCGAAAAAAACCGTATGATGAACAGCTAAAGAAATCGGGTCCCTTATCACCTAGCTACTGTCAGCTTAGGCGGACCTTGATTGCCGCTCGTAGGATTATTAATGGTCACAATCACCCAAACAAATGTGTTCTGCCATTGGGTACGTAGGGGCTTCCCCGTCGGAATCAAAGAGGAACAGCTTACCAGAAAGCAAATGTTCTGGTGCTCTCTTACTTCTTTTTGTTTTGAATTTACTGTCACTGGAACGCTCTACAGGTAGATGTAGCAACTGCGCCATCGACGGAAAATTTATTCAGAGACTGAACAATCGTACAGCGACACAGGGACTGCGTCCAAATGGCCTATCTCCTTAGAATCTCACACAATATCAATGGTTAGACGCGCAGACTCATTTTATCCTATACCTTTTTTTGTCTCACTATTTTGGCTACTTCAACTTTTACATCCCTTACACTGTTATTATTATGGATGTATATATATATATATATATATATATATATATATATATATATATCAATTTAAAATTCCATTGACTGTTTTTGTGTTTTCTTTTTTTTCATTTACATACCCTACACTAATTATATCTGTTATTACCTCTTTTTTCGATGACATCGGATGAATAATGGTGAAACGATCAATTCAATTCAGAGTGTCAACACGGTCTTAAAACACCGCATGCTACAAGCCCTGACCCTAGGGCCACTGTTTTCGGAGTCAACCGAAGCTTCGACAGCCGAGTGGGGAGACTAACGACGCAGAAGTACATTGAAGACCAGGAAACGCCACCTCACAATCAAGAAAAGAGCACAAAGAAACCAAATTGGTTTACGCTAGCCCGCAAAAAACGATGTTGGATATTCAAATTGACCTTGGGAGCTTTTCAAGATGAAGCGTTACTAGGATGTCTTGTTTCACATTTTTGTCTCGCGTTCTGCGACCACCAACCAACATACCTGCTGAGTCACTTGACACCTGCATAAGCCTCAAGGTTTCTGCATTGTTATTCTTACCGAGATGTAGTTAATGCGACTTTGTGGTTTGGTATCTTCAGATGCTAATGGTATTTATACCTTCCGACCTGATTTATTTCGTTCTCTGCGCAAGCTGGAAAACCTAGTGGATGACCAGATGACAAAGCTAGGAGCTCAGCGTGTTTTGTTGCCCACCCTTGGTCCAAGACACTTATGGGAGAAGTCTGGTATGGTAATGTATATGAGTCTATATGTATTTAGAACGTTGGTCAAATATGCAAAATAGCTTATTTAAGCTCAAAGACAGACTGTCCCACGAATATTGTTTGCAACCGGTAAATTTCTGTGATATTTAAACCATCTTTTTCAGACTCATGAAGAATCAATTACTAATTGGTTGCTTCTCTAAAATTAACTTACAAGGATTTGCCCATTTTATTGTATCAGGTACACCATTTCAATTTGTTGTGATTTCGCAGATAACTAGCAAATTTCGAGATGAGCCTCACCCGAAAAACGGTCTAGTTCGCGGACGTGAATTTCTGATGCAAGGTATTCCCAGTGTATCTCTTTACGGGATTCCTCAGATCTTTACACGTTTGATACATGTGCTGAAACGGCTAAGGAAACTTACAGTCATGTACAGGCTGCCTACATGAAATTGCTAGACAACCTGGAGTTGCCATATCTGGTAGGTGAGTTCATAATATATCACGTTTGTTGCGCATTTGGTGAGTATGGGCAAATACTAGTTACGAATGTGTTTCTCTTGGTAAAACTACAGAAAAACATATATTTGTATTAGTTTCAAATTTCTCATGATTCCAAATTCACGGTTGACCATCGGAATTCTTAAAGTGGAAAAAGTCTTAATGTTCTGCGTACGTTTATAAAATTGAAGTTAAACTCCAATTGATCATCATATGTTAGCAGTAACCATCCTATAATTTTTTTCTCACTAAATTTCATCTGCAACATGTGTAACGCACTAAATGTAAGAATTTGTTGTGCCTTACAATTCATCAATCTTTAAATACTAGCTAGCAGTGCTTGGAAGGTAAGACGTACCCCATGTAATTAATCTTTCAAATTCTCAGAAATCCCCAGGTTGACTGACTAAGAGTAAGGGTAAGAATGTCACCGAAGTCAAAATAAATTACAAAAATATCATAAGCTTTTATGCTTCTAATGATTGTTATAGACTGATCACCATAGAAGGAAGCTGAGAGGTATATCATTTCAGGAAGTGTCGATAAAGTATGGCAAGAAAGGTAGAACGATACTGCTACAAACAATCAAATTGAATTAATCACAAGTCGGTGGACTGATACCGCAAATCAAGCAAGCAGATATTAATCTAAGTTGAAAGTGTATTTTGTTAGTATGCTGGTGGGCAAGTGGAACGAAGATGCTTATGGGAATAATTAAGTAAAGACTAGTGAGTTCCAGAATATTACAAGAAATAAACACATTTTCACAACTATGAGTGGTACCAAGCCATATTACAAAGAGTTTTTAATCAATAATTATGAGCATCTCGTAATCCCAACTGAAAACATTCCAAACAACCATCCATGAGACTCAGTACAGAAGCATCGGTGTGACAATCCCTAAGTTTCTCAACAAAAAGTCGATGCGATCTAAATTACCCTTCGATGGAGGCGATAGATAACAATGTACGCCGCTAACATGACCTAGCCACCCTAATCATTTAAGCTTCATAAATTCATGGCTCATCATCTTCTTTGCCCAACACTACGCCTAAAATCATTTTTACTCACCTTATTGACTAATCTAACAAGCGAGGTTATACAGAGGTGTCTGTAGTAAGAGCCAGTTATCTTGTCGTCTTAACATTCACCAGTCATGTCTCACAGAAGGAGAGAACGAGTTTCGCAGTATATGCATCTTTTTGTGATGGGTATACGAACAAGTGTTAATATGTACTGATAGTTTCATGGCACTCTGTTCAGCAGTCATTAAGGCTGATGCAGTCTTCCACATGAATCGAGTGGTCTATACTCCCAATCATTCTCCTGCTTATCCATCCATGAATCAGGAGTTGGTCAGACCACAACATCTAAGGCTTGTCTAGGATGAACCACATAAATACTGGCTTGTAATGGAGTATGAATGTGCTTGGTCTCGAAATATTCACTCATGATAGACCCAGATCTTAGTCTTTTGTTTGTGTAACAGCATAATATTCGACTTATTTTCATATAGCTCGTGCAGATTCAGGCCATGTTGGGGGCGAATTTTCCGATGAATTTCACATTGTTTCATCCGTGGGAGAGGATAAAATACTAGTATGTCCCAAGTGAGTTTAGATACGAGTTTTTCCTGCTCCACATAGAGGGTCAAAAATGCGTAGTTATGTGTGCATACTAACCTAATACAGTGATTTCATGAGGTGACTTTGAACAGTAATGAGAAATAAAATGTCTTATCCTGTACTGTGAATTATAGGTGTGGCGTCCAGTTTACTCACTTCGACAAAAGCAAATGAGCTGGTAAGCGCATACTGATGTGACCAAATGTGACAGTTTCACTCTCACTTGCTGACCGCTGCAACACAGTGTGAGTGATTTGCACAATGATGGGTAACTGCCTTTTAGTCTAACCGTTCTCTAAATAAATATGTTGGTGTGGGATAACCTTCAAAGGTACCGATTCCAGTTAGCGTAACTTGCTGCGACACGCAGGCTAGACCGCTATGTCAAGTGGGCGGCTATTTATGGGGTGTTATAAAACACTCGTTTATCAGAAACTTGTCAAATAAAATAGTATTTGAGATTATCTTATAGGGTGAGTGATCTTCAAGTGAAATTTGGCATGTCCTAAGATGGTGGGAACTTCCCCTAAACAGTTTCAGTTGCACCGCACTATCCCTGAGGTAATTGTGTGTGTGATGATCACTCACTGTTCAGGCTTGTGTCATTATCGTATTCAATGAGTGATGCTACTCACTTATTTTCCTGTAACTGATATGTGTAATCCTTATTAACAAGGTGCCAGTCAGGATAGCTGTTTAATGTAATCAGAGGTATAAAAACAGATAGACTTGATTATATGTTGAGATGCATTCAGCACAAATGACGAGCTTTAACTATCTCCGAATATGTCACTCAGTCAATCAATATAGGATGCGGTTATGTTGAAACAACAAGCAAATAATGCTGCTTACCATGAAAGCACATTGATTGAGTTCTCTTCGAGAAAATGTACTTGATGTTGTGTTATTAGCACACTCGTCGATCAGTGGAGTTTCCACTCACACAAGACTATTTTGTAATTATTTCAAATTATTTTTGACTCAGAAATGTAATCAAATCCCGCTACTTGAAATCTCAAACCAAAACGTGTATTCACCAGTCTAAAATCATGATGAAAGACCATCAGGAAGCAATTAATCGTTTGCTAAGCAATGAAGATATCGTCATACCGCGACCAGATAAAGTTTCAAGCGTTGGGGTGATGAACAAAGCTGACTATTTCCAGGAAATGGAATTCATTCTCAATGACACGTGTAAATTCAAGATTGATAACTACAGGAAGGATATGACACATTCGACAGGAAAGAAAGTCACAAAGTCATTCAGAGAGCTATTTCGAAAGAGAATGATTGACAGCCACACACACACACAATGAATTAAAGCTTCAGGTATCTCTACCATATTTGAGTGGTCTACCCAAAAGACATAAAAAGGAAAACGGCAAGAATCGCCTACGTCACATTCTTCGAACGTGTTCCGAGGAGCTTTCGGTTAAAGGGATCGAGCAGTGTTAGCTCTTCAATCACAAAGCACCTGACACACACTGGACACCGAGTAGACGTGGTGGCATCATTCAAAATAATCAACAGACGAAATAGCTCAAGTCCTCTTTGGTTTGCTGAGGCTATCACAGCTAAACGGTTGTAACCTGACCTATGTGTCCGAAAGGAATTTGTCGTTGTACTTCAGTGACTCCCTAGCGACTCATCTCGCAATAACTGTCTGTTTTCTGATTTCCTTAAATTATCTTTTCAACCCGATGCACCAACCAATTTTAAATAATCTCATCGTTTTTTTGAACCGATTCAAATTCTAATGTACTTTAAATATTAGCACATGTTGATCGCGTAATAAAATTATTCTACGTCTTCAAAATCTACAGGTGCTCTGCCGCTTTCAACGCTGAACTCCAAGGTATTTGCCATTTTAAATAAAAGAAGTTAACTTCAGATCAACATAACCACCATTCACGATGCACATTGAAGTCTTGTCCACAGGCATTCCAAGAAGTGCAAGGAGTCGAGGTAAGCAATATGATGATGCCACTACATGAATAACTACGCAGTTTTCATTCTAATTTCCTGTATCATCTTTTTCATGTGTTTTTTAAAATAAGTTGGTATTTCAGTAGGTAAAAAAGTACGAAATACAGACATTTTTTGAGGCATCTCATTACAACATCATAGAGTTGAGTATACGAAACAGTTGAATCTTGTCTTTATTCTTGATTATATAGGTTGCTCATTGTTTCCTTCTGGGTGAACGGTATTCAAAGTGCTTTAATGCTGCTTACCAATCCCTAACAGGTCAAAGGTAAATTACAACAATCCATATTACATAGTAATAAACTCACAAAACTTATTTAATAGGCTGTTGTACATGGGATGCTATGGTCTTGGGATAACGCGTCTACTTGCTGTGTGTATCGAACACTTAACAAGGACTTCATTTCCTGAGAAGCCTGTACAGCAGATTAATCAGCTTCGATGGCCTGTTCGAATCGCACCCTACAGTGGAGCTATAGCCTTTCAAAAGGTGAGATTATTTTCATAAAGTGTCATTATTTTACAAAGATTCTGATGAAAGTTCAGTCTAATAAAATGCCTAGTCCCGAGGGTTTCTCTGTACCCTCTATGCGCGTGTATTTAAAAAGCTTATAGTGTAGTCAGCATAAGACTACCGTTAACCTGTCAACGTTGAGTGAATAATAATCATCTTATTGTATGATTGTGTGTGACTGCATGTAATGCTATGGCTGAACTATTCTTATCTTATTTGGGTCAACCAATCTAGATGTTTATGTTCGACTAGTCTGACTGCCCCTGTTCAACCTATATATTTGACGTCACAGTCGTTCCAGCAGGGTTTTAGATAAATTAAATTGTTGTTTTAAAGGCTCCACAGGATTAATCCTTTAACCGACAAAGTTTGTTTCTAATTGAGTTTGTAGGTCTGAATGCCACTTTTATTCTTGCCTTGTTAAGAATTCTGCGTAAGGTTCCTTCCTTGTATGGAATTACTACTGATGATTTAGATTCCTTATTATTGGTGTCGTCATTAATATTATTATCGCCATGTCTATCATTATTTTTACATTTCCTGACTAATTTATCCGGGTAATTATTAAGTTTCAAGGCTTCTTTTATTTTTAAGGAAACCGCCAAAGATGCACTCACTATACACGAACAGAAGTCTATTCTGGATACTGTTCAAAGTCATCCTACAAATATGTTGCAAATGCCAGGTGATATTCTCGTGGATGATCGGAAGGGAATCAGTCTGGGTAGGAAGGTGGTCGACCTCAGTCGTATCGGCATACCCTTCATTTTCGTTGCCAAGGTATTTTATTTACTTATTTGAATATTACACAGATTTATCTGACGAAGTATCTCAGTGTTGTACGGAAGTCATTTTAAGACGAAATAATACAGTAAAGAATTTAAGGATGTGGCGTTGTTCTGGGATTAAACATTCCTAAGAATCATATGGTAGTTGATCTTCTTAAAAGATTGGTAACCATCAAAACTGCAAGCTTAATGTACAACTGAATCTCGGAAAGTAAGGCGCACAATACGAATTTCACTGTCATCGGTGTAATCATGCGTGCATGTAGTATTGGGACAGGAATGTTGAGAGTCATTGAATTTGGCCATTATCCTATTTTTTTTTAATTCCTTCACGTTCCCAGTGGAACACAGGGCCACAAGCTAGTGGCTTGAAGTTTCTGTAGCAGTGTTTAATTTTACAGGATGGGGTTGCTAGCCTCATGCTCAACCTTCCCTCTTTACCAGCATTATTTCGGGCTTAGCGAGGCAAAGGAGTGCGTCGGCCGGGGATCGAACCCCAGCCTATGTGCTTGGTCGGCGAGCGCCTTAACCGCTGTGCCACCAACGCACTGGCACTATCCTATGCAAAAATTATTCCATTTAATAAATACTGATATCACACCAAAATCCTATCCACCCCACTGATTAACAAAAATTAATATTCGCAAATTTTCAACACCTTATTATTCTGTATTAATATTAAGGAGGGAAAATGTACACATATACGTAGTCCTGCTCATAAGGTACCATGGTCACCAGAATAGGATTTCTATGCAACCGTCCTCTGAAAGTCACGTTTGTCGTTCAGTATTTAAAGAAGGAGAATAAATACTAAAGCAGCACAACATCAATTCCAAAATACTCATAATAAACTAAACAGTGCCACATACACACAGCCATTCGATTTGTACTCTGATCTTTCACAAGTCTTCTAGCTGTGGTCTCTGACAGAAAACATCAGTTGTCGTTCATAATCTCCTTTTTTGACGCAAACTAACATGTACTAAATTTACTTTCAGGGTCAGAAGAATGGCATATATGAAATGATCGATGTGTACAAGGAAAGATCATGTGCAGTTACAATAGAGCAGGCGAAAACAGCACTCAACAACCCTGGGACATTTGATTCAGCCTCACTTCCATCTTGGAGTTATCAACAAGATGAAAGTATACAATATGAAAAAGGCTAACTGCAAATTTATCAAGTGAAGAAATGAGAAATGTAAAGCTGTAAACTGTACAAGCAAAATGTGTGTATGTAGTGCAATAAAACCCAAATTTCATATTTCACTTTTTCTTCCTTGTCCATACTTTGCGCCAAACAGACTTCTCAGATTTCTTGTCGCTCGAAACTGTGTCTCTCGAAGTATCCTTGACTGCTGGATAGGCTTCCACGAAGCGAGCAACTTTCATTTCTGAATCATGAGACACAGCATGTTTCAAACGCATATGTAATCGTTTAGTCGCTGAGGTTTTATGCTTGTGGTCAGTTCTCTTGTCAATCAATGGAACAGGGTTTCGTGACACGAAGGAAGTAGTCGCGGAATGAGCAAGAGACGAATTCTTCCCAGATCTCATTTTCAGAGGAACTGTGGCTAACTCATGAGCGCTGCGAGCGCGGGGGAGAGTGACTGAATTCAACAGATATTCCGGGGTTTCCGGTATACACGGCAATTCGAGTGAAGAAGCGGTTTGTGAAGAGATAGTCTGCAAATAATTAGTAAATATAAAAACAATTATTACTTCAGTAACACCGTAAAACAAGTCGCTTCACTAACTGTAAACTCGATGTTTAAAATAATTAATGGTTTACAAAGGAAATAAAGTGAATCCCCCATACCTGATTTTAATTTCTAGGTTTTAAACGCAGGAAGTACATAGGTTATCATCAATCACACAAGTTATGCATTCTGAAACTTAACTCCCACAGCTATGTGACTGGCTAAGTGACCAAGGATAGAAGTTCGGTGAATTAAACCGGAAAACTTTTAGGGGAAGTCTTTCAAAGCACAGAAATATTAGCACACTTCCTTGTATCCGTTATTTACAAGTATATTAAGTAAGGTAGTACTCCTGTGATTTCAGGATCCAAAAAGATATACTACATCATCCTAGCTACTCCTGAGACATTAAAATAAAGTCTCCAACAACATTACTTCCCTTCAGGATCCTACACACAGAACTCCAAACTTCCCCACTAAGATTAACACCAATAATATTTGAATAAAGCGAGAACAACAATGATTTGTGCAGAATAACATGGTACCATCATTTATTTCGTTGGCTTCTCATCACCTGCTTACAGCCTAAATAAATTTTGAGGTTTAAGTACAGAAACGTTTGAACATACTTGCAAATTTTACATGTTATCAGTTGACAGAAAGTTTCACAATTAGTAAACAGTGCTCAGAAAATTGCGCTTATATAGTTTTTACACAGGCAGTTCAAGTTAAGAAAATAAATGTATGCATATAATGGTAAGGGAGTTACATAATAAAGATGAGATGTGCGTTAGATGCATAGTGACTAATAAGTTAGGTAACAATGTACTGAGTTGAACTCAAATCATAGAAACAAGAGACAAGCAAAATTACAGAATATAAAGGAGGGTGAGGTTAAAGACAAAGATTACGCAATCAGATGAGAGAGAAAAGACATCCAGTTACCAAGGCAAAGAAAGACTAATAACTGATTCTTTCTGAGCACATAAATCTGGTTTCAAGCGTTTGATAGAAATTGCTTCGGCAAACTTGAGGAGAATGGAGCTCCTTTGTCTATTGATAATTTTGAAGGATTTCTCGATTTCCACCTCATGACCCGTGTCGAGGAGATGTCTGGTAATAGCGCTGCTATAAGAGTTTGTTCCCTTGAGACGTAGGTTTTTCGGCACATGTTCAGAAAATTGGAGGTGTGCCCTTCTTTCTGTTCTCCCAATGTAACTGCTCCCGCAGATACACGTAAATTTGTATACACAGTTGGAGTTGACATGAGAAGGGTATCTACCGACTTTTGACTGCACCAAAGAGCATGTTGTTCGAAGGACGGGAACCAACTTAGCTGCAGGATAGGCTCTGGCTAGTGACGTCCTCAGTCTTCTGTTGACCATTTCTGCAATGTCTTCACCTTTAAAATCTAGTTGAATGAAGACAGGCTCTTTTTCGACTGTGATTTGTTTGGTATTTGGGCCTTCACATCTTCCATATTTGTTAATGAATTTTTGAGGATAGCCGTTGTTTTTCAGCACCTTTTCGAGATTCGTGAATTGTTCCTCTAGTTTCTCTGCAGAGCATATTCTCCTCGCACTATAGTACAGAGTCTTGACTAGTGCTCGTTTATAGCTATACTTACATTTTAATAGTTTTGTCCAACTCTGTCGTACTCTCTCTTTCTCTCTCTGTATGTCTAACAGGACCACCGAGGGTTATGCTTCAACTAGTAGATTTGTGTAATCTGGCCAGTAATTTATCACCACTACATTTGAACAGCTTCACAACACGAACCGTCATTCCGTCTTACTTCACCCTGATGCGCTTTACAACGAAGCCAGTCTCATCCACCATCAATGAATGTCTTCTTTGGATACCAAGTCGAATTAGGTAATTACTAGTCAATGAGATTGTGTTTAACAATTTGACTTTAATTAGACGGTTTTCTAATGAGTCGTTTTACAGTCCCCTCTGTGTCTTAAGCTTTCACTATGATCATCATTCCATCTATCGGCTGTCAAACCCCACTGATTCATTCACGAAGTAAACTCCATTCTGTGAAAATGAATCATCTTTGTAACTCCATCCCCCCATGCCCCCAAAAACTAGAGGTGCTAACAGCATTTGTCTCATGGAATAACTAACTCTTGTTTACATTCCTCACCAGCAATAACATTATAAATGTATGAGCGCATAAAAATGAAAGCAACATTTCAAAAAATCTCTACACAATTTATGATAAACATACTTCTGAGTCTGGTTGTCGTCTTATCACCTCTCCGACTGACTTGCGTGCAGAGTATAGGTCGAATAATTCCGTACCTTCTGGAACTAAAGCAACAGCAAAATAATAATTGTAAGACAGTTTTACTACAATGATAATAATAGGTACAGTGCAATATGACTTTCCCCTTGTTCACAGTGGCAACAAACAGTGAGGCAAGATAACTTAAGCAGTGAGTGACTAAATCTAAGCTAACTAATTTAGCTCCCCTCCAGTAGGTATGGATGACGCGTGAAATCGAATCACAATTCCATCTCATCGTTACACTAAATCCGATTATCGGAACAAAATCAGTGTATAACTCCAATTTCTCACATTCAATAACGGCTTTCGGCCTCAACACGAATAAGTCTAGCCAGTCCGTGGCAGTAAAGGTTCTTTGATAGTCACAGCTAAGCACCAGGTTTCACAGACACATAAGAACCGCACCTTCATTCTTCTATGCTAGTTAGTATACGTGCTTTCTTCCTGAGATCGAGCACTTCGGTCCAATCAAAGAAATATTAAATCCATTTCGAAGATAGAGAACGCCATTCTACCAACATTTGGCACCAAGACATTCATTTCAAGTGTGTAAGAAGATTTGATGAGTGATCAATCAACTCTCAACAAGAAAATGGGAAATTTCTGTACCAATGAACACAGAACTTAATCATAACCACATATAATTTACAACTTACCCATATTATCTGTACTTCCTGCGTTCGGATCCACCCGACACTGATGATCTCCGGCTCTTTCATGTACGATTATTTTCACCTGTTTCGCTTCTTCTCCATCAGGAGGAGGAACTGAACGACAATGATAAGTCACAGAACGTGACATTACATAGCTCGCAGTGTTCCTCAATGTTTCTCGACTAACTGGAGCCATTGGTTTCACGAAGGAAGGCCATCCTAAAATTCGACAAACACCATTATTCCTAGTGATACGATCAACTTATAACACCACACAGACATAGGATACACGTCAATTAAATGGAGAAGGTCATCACCTACGTCGACAGTTTAGATAGTTCCACCATAAATTATTTCTCATTGAAACCTCACACCTTTACACAAAATTGCAACACTTCAACTTTTCACATTTTAGAAAAAATTACATTAACTTAAAGATAAAACACACAAAGAAACATCAACGAGCAGGATATATACCAGAGAGATTGCGTAGATGAGTAAATCTCTACACTTATATGATCTGAAAGTAAAAGCATCAATACCACTCAACATCTCGAAGATACCAGTCGCAAAAGGCTAAGAACAACGCTCAATAACCGCATATACTGCTACCCTGTCTTTGTCTCAGTAACACATTTTCAACCTGATCCTATTTCAGTGAGCATTGCTCGAGAAAAGTCGTGGGTATGAATACAACATAGCCATCACATCAGGTGAAGTTTCACAATCCTATCGACTGCTTTCTCCACCCAACCAAACAATCTACATTTTACCTCATGATAACCCATCATGCATATTGTATCACCTACAATAGGTCAATATATAGCTGAATATTTCAGGCGCAAACCATCATACAACATGCGAAATGACAAAACAAGCCATTTCTTCATGTCCTGAGATCTCATTGGTAACCAGTCTACTAACCTGACTGACTGCAACTCCTCAAATAAGTCAGTCAGTGGTCAACAACACATCCAGCCATTACACTCTTTATGCATAAACTAACACCAATAGGCTCATTCAATTGACACAAAACACGCCATCGTTGCACATTCCACAGCATACAATCACATGCAGAACATAAACTGACACGTCTTCTCAGGGTGATTAGAGGACTTTGCACTTTGCCAGTATTTGCGCACTCCAAATCAACAATACACCTTCGTCTGCGGTTAATTTAAGTCGCCTTCAAAAGGATACACATTAGAGACGTCATTCATCAGACTCCGTGCGGCATCCGTATCCATCAGAAAAACTAGAAGTCAATAATGCGATTTTGTAGATATACAGGAAGCTGCTGCATCCAGCAGCTATAACCCCAAACATGACCACCCCCCACACACAGTCATCTACATACACCAAACTGCTCCACAGTTCTACAACACAGTGAAATCATTGTCTTGCACTGTTCGCCTTCCAGTGCATCTCCAACTCATGTCGATCGCTGACCCGTTGGCACCTTGAAACACACACACATACAACTAATCCCAAAACTTCTAAGCAATTGAATTCGCATAGTAAATAAATTCAAGAATATTTCACACTGATAGCAGTCAAAAGACAATCTTATTAACAGTCAGGATGGATGCGTACCTACTACTTAACTCACTGCTTCGTAAAGATGTTGACGATGATGATGACATAAAGTCTGACATTTTAAACACCAAATAACAGTCAGCTAGTTTTGATAGTGTGAAATATTCCCATATTATGAATTAAAAGTCAATCTGAACGAAGAATATTCTTTTCAATAATTTTTCTTCAGGTTCTTACAATTATAAAATGTAATATTTGTGGTCGTTACAATAAAAGCCAGTTATGCGCCACTCACCTGACACCTTTTATAACCTTGAAATGATTTGTCAATTTTCCTACCCCACACTCTACAATTCTATTATGATTAATCACCACTATTGTCTCCCGTTTTACAATATCTTGTAATCGATTTCAGCCTAGCACGTTTGTCACACAAATATGACTATTTATTTTGACACCCCATAACTAATCTGTTATTCTACGTTAAAAATGTATCCGCCGCATACCTGGCTATCTTTATTGTAACGACCACAAATATTATATTTTATAATTGTGCGAACCTGAAGAGGAATTATTGAAAAGAATATTCTTCGTTCAGATTGACTTTTAAGTAAGCTAGTTAGTTACTCAGTACTGGGATTCTTTAAAAGTCTGCAATTATACAAATGATGCATGTAACAAGCATAAACAACAATCGAAATTAAAACAAATTTCAACACTAATCTAAACGCGTAAAGTTATCCCGGATATTATCATAATCACAGCCAAAATGATAAGTGAATATTATATGCGACAATCATTACATACCATCTGATGAACACATTTCATGTGAATGCGGACCACACATTTGCACAGAAACATCACGAGTTGTTTTCTTAATAGCTTTATTAGTTGTAGACATTTTGTCACCCGCTACACCTCTTTCCTCACCTTCCCTTAATACACCATCATCCTTGTCAACAAGGTTCAGCAAACTTTCACATACCGATTTCGAATCCTGATTTGTTGTCGCTTCGACACCACGACGGCATACTCTTGATAAATCGCTGCCAACATCCGAGTTTGATCGAATGCTTCGATGACCTGAAACAGGACAAACACGACATGCAAACTAGTATATGCAAAAGACAATATATCACAATGTTAACTCACTCGAGTTTATTACCATATATGACTGTAGTGAAGCATTCCTCAAAACTGATACAAGTGTATCTATATTCCAACCCATACCAGGAATTCAATTTTACATACAACGTGGCAGTCAAGGAGTGTAGAAACACGGCGGCGCCTGCAATATCATAGGCATGACGTACTAATAAGTCATGCCATAACATACATGTCTCCACAGTTCCGAATACAGAAACTTTACAGCAAACATAGTTTAGGGGTAAGCTGAGGTATGCCATAAACAGGCACCTACCCACCAACCTCAATAGTCTATTACACATGAACAATTTAAAAGATGCATACAAATCAAACTAGTCAGTCTACATATCCTGCGAACTTTGAAAAGTTATCTTCACAAAATCAACATCTACACTGTAAAATTTTTACTTACTAAGTGATTGATATCATCGGTGGCATAGCGGTTAGGACGCTCGCCGACCAGGCAAATGATCCGGGGTTTGATCCCCGGCCGACGCCGCACTCCTTCACCTCGCTAAGCTAGAAATAATGCTGGTAAAGAGGAAAGGTTGGGCATGAGGCTAGCAACCCCATCCTGTAAAATAAACACTTCTACACAAACTTCAAGCCACTAGCTTGAAACCCTATGTTCCACTAGGGAACGTGAAGGAATATAAAGACTGATAATTCACAACACACAATTAAACAGCACAAGACAAGTCGATACTTACCAACTTCAGTTTTCTTCCCAATCAATTCTAAACGTGTACACAATTCATTTTTCTCAAACTCTGCACGTAACAGACGCAATCTATGCACATGCAGCAATTCCTCCGTTTTGACCAATTGTTCTCTCGTCTCAGTCAGCTGTTGACGAGTAGACAACCAACCAGCCTCCATTTCGCTCACCTGCTTCCGAAACACTCCACACTGATGTTCTAGATCCTTCTGCACACCTGTCGCTGACTCAACAAAACATTCGAGTTCACCGATCTTTTCACTACTTCGCTTATTCTTAGATTCCAGTTCAACGATTTCAGTTACCAGTCTGCATATTTCTTTCTCCTTCGTTGAACAGGAATTCTCAGCAGCTGACAGTTGAACTGTCAAATCTTTATTCGTCGCCTGTAAACGATCGATCAACTCATTGCTACTTCTCAAACTCTCTTCAGCCTCTAACAAATTTTCTCGCGTTTTAGAGAGATCACATCGTAACTCAGCCACCTCATTTTTAAAAACACGTGACAAAGTTGACGCTTGAATCGCCTTCTCCTTTTCATCACTCAGCTCATTCTTTGTATCTTCCAAAAGAGCTTTTAGTCGACCTGCCTCTCGCAAACCCATCTCCTTTGAATCTTCCGCAAGTTTAATGTCTGATAAGAGTTTGTCTTTCTCTCGACGATGTTCATCCGTCATAAGACTAACAACAGATTCATATTCTGAAGCAGAAGTGGCCAGAGTGTTTTTCAATCGTTCTATCTGGAAAAAAGTTTATGTGATGAAAATATTATGTCGTGTAAACATTAAAATGCGCGAGCATGTGGATATTGAATAGATATGTGGGCAGATATGTACCTTGACAAATACAAACGAAAAAATATTTGGAAAACTAATATTAGAACCTCCCTTCGTTTGTTAGCCAGTCCTAAGCTTCCGGAAAAGAGAGAGGATTGGGCATGGGACTACCGACCCCATCCCCGGAAACCAACCGGATTCCAAAACAAACACCAACACACACAAAATACATAAAAAAACACTCATTCTGCCAAGAAAATCGAGCGACAGAATGACACCGGATGGTGAAAGCCTTCTGAAAGTCAGTCAGTTAGTCGATGTGTCTTCTTCTGAGAAGAGCGATAATAAGCGTGGAATGTTAGCAAGATATTCGAAGGTAGGAATGCCGGTTAGATTATAAATCATATGAGAAGGTATAACATAGAGACGATAGGAATATGCGAGAACAGGTGGAATGGAAGTCGAGTCTCCACACTACCTCCTTTTCATCTTGCACAACCCAGTCAACTTTAGCTGGCGACACGCACACACACTTGAGATTATCGAATTAACAAATGGCTTCGGTGGTGTCATACTGAATATCAAATGGCTAGAAAGGATTAACAACAAGGAACTTTGGCAGGCAGCGAACCAATCAACAACCTAGTGCCCAACAAGTATGTCGAAGACAGTGAAAACGGCACGGACACACATCGGAAGTCCATAGCCAATCGTGCGATCACGGTCAGCTAAAGACGACTGCAGAGGACAGGATGAAATCGAGATGTCCTGTTGAAGCCCTATATTCCACCCACCATCTAAGAGAATATAGAAAATCAAAACAAGTGATTCAGCGAAGAGACTCTTTCCAACGAATTTATTATCACGCTGTACAATCTTATATATAAACCATATACTATTGTACAGCTTCATAATAAATATGTTACAATGGGAATTTTCCACAAATCTAAGGGAATCATAATAATGATATTGATAAAGTCACAAAAGTCTTAAAGCAGCAACGACACCAAAATGCATTCATTCATTGTTAATTAACCCAGGAAGTCAGTAACTCAACTTACATGCATCCAAACTAACTAAGTAGTACTACAATCAATACAATAGAGAAAACAGTAACAACCAAAATCTACTGCACAGGAACTCACAGGCATAACCCTCTTCAGCGTAGTGCATAAACATTTCATATTCAAGTAGTCGTTATTCAACGTGACTTATTCGCCACACCTCACTTAAATGTAAAGCACATCTTCCTAGTGATTTCCACAAAAAATCAAACTTCTTCGCCAGATTTCACTGTCGTCTGTCTAGCTATCGTAGCTAGCCAAACATACATGCACGACTTCACAAATATCTCCGCGAACTCAACACTTTTTGTTTAATACAGACTAGACACACATTCACAAAAAGCAACAAGCTTTCTCTGTATTCCTTTGAAAATGAGATCACACGTCGGTGGTCAATTACACAGTAGTCAACTCTCTTCATTCACCACCAATCCAATCCAGTCACTGATTGACAGTCACACACACACACAATCATTTCTTTCTCCATTCAATAAACCTGTAAAATCAACATCAAAGTCAAGTCTCCGTATCTTCGCCTCGTTGTAGAGGCTACACTTGACTATCATCAGAACCGAATTGCTCTCACTCAAAGAACAGACTCATGAAAAGGTTGTTTGTCAAGATACACACTTCTATTTCACAAGAACTCACCTCTTCTTCAGCAGCTGATCTAAATGCTTTATTCGCATTAAGTTGCTCATTCAGTTGCACGCGTAGATTATGATTTACAGCTTTCGATTCATTAAACATCCTTTCAAGATCAGTAAGTCTGAAATTCAACCTTTCTACTTCACTGGCAGCCTCATCGATTCTCTTCAAATCTTCATCCATCTTCGCTTTATTATCGCCAAGATGACAACGCAGAGACGTCACCTAAACAAAATAATTGCCATTCATTTAAATCTGAAAACATACAAAGTTATCGTCTTCGTATATATATATGTTAAATTTTATGGTGGTAGAGGTACATTGAAAAGGTAGTCAGTCGGTAATTCCTTACTCAAAATAATATTTCGCCTTTCCAACAACTAATCAAGTCACTCACTTGAATCCTCATCATAGCAACACTTACAGATTTGTCTTCAATGCACATCTGAAAAATCAATATCTCTTAAGTTCAATTATAATCTCTACCATCACACACAGATAGCTACATGAAAGCACCTTCAAACGAATCTTCACTCATAATTTATTTCACAGTGTCAGACAAATCAATTTTCCAAATTTTGAGACGCCCAAACACACAGCTGTTACCACCTTCATGTCATAGCTACACTGACAAATACTCAATAAGCTGTGCTAGCCGTGGTACTGCTTTCTCAACATCGTACTGTCATTCTAACAAGGGATCTATACATAACAATAAGACAGTAATGAGTTGTAATGATTATTGGCTGCTCAACTATCTTACACGACCAGGCTACTTTGAGAACGAAAGAGAAATTATTGCACAGAAGATGAAATAGCAGATTAATTCCAATCACTAGCCAGTCCGTCAGTCAGAGAAGGTGACACCAAACACCGTGTATTCACACTCACCCAGTCAACATGCAGGGTACCTACATAAGCGTACCCTCTCTTCTTGTTCACAATCAACAAAGTTGTTTGTCTTTAAATAACCAAATGAATTATACTCCTCAATTATCCATCTCTAATCACTCAGTGAGTCTGACGAATCTGAAAGAATCCTGATATGACGATCAGCGATCACCTATTATTCATATTACACTGAGTATTTCATAAGCTCACCACAGTAAACAGAAATCATCGATTAACTTGTACAAAACAAACACTTCGACAACTTCAAAAATCAATCCTTCATCAGAAACAAACACTAATGCAGCAGCATCATAGTCAGCATACAGTCAAAATCAACTGAGAATTATGCATACTCACCTCAGCACTAAGTTTCTGATTCTCCGCCATAAGACAATCCACTTCATTCTCCCATTTGTGTAGGACCACCTCATTCGCCTCTTGGATTCTACCCAGTTCACCGGTTAACCGTCTGTTCTCACCACATAATTCACTAATCGTTTCACACTGCCTCTTCCGCATCTCTGTGACTGCCTCTTTCGTATCATTCAATCTCACCTCGGCATTTGAAACCTATTTTATGATATGATTGAATTGAGTAGAGGGAAGAGAAAGTGACCGTTCAGATTACTCACTTCCAACAAAATGTAATATCGCATGTACATACCTACACTCTTCATTACTACCATATACCTCATAAAAGACATACTCAAGGTCTGTGCTGATCATGGTGATGATGATGAAGATAATATGGAGGTGCTACAGTCGAATACAACTCAAACCAACACCTACCTACCTACCGACCTATTGCATAAAAAGGCGAATTCAATGAGTAACATCTTCACTAGAATGTCTCACTGTTGTGAGATCAGGCTGCTAGATAATTGGTAGACATTAATCTACGTCAATGTCTAGGTCACTAATATTGGCCGTGAGAAAATATGAACAAGGCTGATTCAACAGCCAATTACTGCAAACTTAGCGTGGGCAAATATGATTTGCAGATAGATGGCTCCACTTTTCGATGTTACCCGAAACAACCAATCAGAAGACTGCGTTTGTCTACTTGAATAAGCTAGAATAATGTACAGGAAATATATATAAATACGTGTTGATTTCCGTAATAAAACGATCTGTTTCCAGCCCTTGTCTTCTGTTGTTACATCACAGAAACAAATAACACGACACGGTATGAAAGTTATCCTCTCTCTCCAACATACAAATACAACAAGCCTCACAACTAGTTAGTCAGTTAGTTGAAAACAAACTGGTAAGTGTAAGCAGCAATTATTGATTCTATTCGTCATTAGTCTGTTGTGTTGTACGAAAGCCAACACTATTTATCTTCCCTAACTAACTATCACTACTCACTGAATCTTCAATACACGCTTATTATATCGAAATTATCAAATTCCCATGCAGATATACATATGCAAACAATCAAATTTAAACAATGTGCCATATGGAATAGGAGAAGAAAGGCAAGAAGACATCACATACTAATCATACAATCCAATCATACCTGTTCAATTAATTTCTCAATTCTTCCATTTATCTGTGAATATCTTCGACTCATTTCTTTGCTCAAAAGCTAAAAATTGAGTAAAATTCACTGGATGAAAAGTAACAGTATTAACCATATTTCAAACAACCCTGTACAAATCACAAATCGAACAAGACAAATTCATCAATTCAGCTCAATTAACAATTATCATTAATTATGGTTGATATGACAGCTACATAGTTACATAAAGCACAATTATCAGTCTCACATCAACACACCTTCTACTCATTCAACTAGAAAACTATGCACAATTCACATTCTCTAGGCATTTCCATTGATTTCGACGTAGACTTTGTCACGTGAAGGTATCAGCAGTTATAGAATTATCGAAAACCAAGAAGCTCATCAGACAACCACTGTCCAATACTGGTGGATTCACAATGGATATCAATGCTGATCTAATCAAAAGTCATTGCGTATGTGGTCCACTATCTTCGGTGTCAGACACATTCTCACAATTGAGTCAGCTTCTCTAACAGGCGCACTAGAAACATACTGCAGTGGTAGCTGCGTACTTCAATCAACCTGTCGGGTGTCTACGCTAAAAGGAGAATCGTCCACGTGATAACACTTCAGATAATGTGGAATGTCTTCCCCAACCCTGAAGTTGCCTAGCCTCCATCATCTATCTGCTATTCAGGCCTACCTCAGATCGATTACATTGCTGTCAGTTTCCCATCGCATCCGTGAAAACACGACTGACGCCCCTTCTCAATCGAATGTGTCGACTCCGATCATATCACCTCTGAGAAGTACAAAAACTGAGAGAAACTCAAGGCAAGCTACCAAACCTCTAGGTAGATAGCATACATCAACACCAGCTATATCCATAAGACTTCATGAAAATAGCAAAATAAGTCAATTGCCACGAGTTTCTTGCTTCTTCCATGAAATAACAAAACTAACACCATATAGGAGGCTCTCACGCCTAAAATCCAAAGCGCGTTACACTAGCACTGAGTACCCGACTTGTCACCTGAAATAGTAACAACTCTCCACCGACCAGACAGTGTAAACTTCAACACCTACTGGATGTATTTACGAAATTTGAATAGCCTGTCTCGTCTGAGACAGAAAATCTCTTCCATATATATGTAAATATATGTAGTTACATATCATCAAATTGTCTCCGTGTTTCATGATAATATTATAAACACCATCTCTAAACATTTGAAATCAGTAATATAAGAAATTAGTAAACAGACAAAAGGTCTACATAAAATCTACCTCAATTAAATGTTTTGAGTTGTCGATAACACTGCCTCGATGTCTTACAACAGCCCGAAGAACTAACGAGATGAACCTTTGCAGGATAAACTTCTTCTTCATACTTTGATATTCGCTTTCAGCTTTCAAGACATCTGACTCCAATCCTTTCAGTTGACTATCCACCATCACAACGGATGCTAAACTCTCTCCAAAACCCAAATCATCTATTTCAAACAGAAGTAAGCAAGTTAGTAGGGGAACAATGCAAAGAGATACAAAGGATTATAATGCAAGGCTTTAAAACTCAATTATAACGAGTAATAATCTAATCTTGCAAATGATGATTCAACATTATCTTGAACAAGTTATTTATACATGGAGCAAGTTAGTTGACGCGGTGTCTATTCTTCATAATTGAAGCCAAATCACTAATCATCAACTCTTTTCGCCACGAAGGGAAAACTCAGTGAAACATGAAAATCATGTCTCATGTAGGTGGCGGGGCAGCGACAAGTATTCACACATTTATAAAGTGACAATCTCATCCAAGATGGATACTAATACGATAACATCTATACTCACGACATCCACCCCAATACTATTTAATTAATGTCACCGATAATCAACTTCCCTCTTCAGATTAAATCTAAATTAACCACATCCACAATCAGTAAAGGCATCGTTGAATTCATGACTCATTTCACTTTTTCCATTCACAAGAATATACAGACTTCTTGTTCCAGACGAACAACATTCTCTAAATCCCTTCAACAATGAACATCTTTATGGGTAACCTGGAAGAAACAACAATGAAGGCCGTAATCGTATAGACAGACTTCTATACCAGGTATGTCGAGGACACGTTTGTCATTTGTGATCGTTTTAATGACGGATCTCAAATATGAAAATACGTCCTGAATAGTGCTCATACTAATATTAAGTTTACAATGGAGTGTGAAGATGAGAAGAAGTTTCACTTTTTGGACATTGGCATAGAACGTGATAAAGATGGAAAAATCATGAGGTACATCTATAGAAAGGAGACCTAGAGGCCGATTCACCTGAACTTCTAAAGCTTCTGTCCTATGAGTTACAAAAAGGGATCGGTGAGAAGACTGTTTGATCGTGTAAGGAAACTTAGTTCAGAAGAAAAAAATGAAGCAAGAACTAGGTACTTTTGAAAAATGCCTGCATGATAATGGTTACCCACAGAAGTTCATCAACAAACATGGAAAATGTAAACTTGACGAGATGGGGTACAGCAAAGTAGATAAAAAACCCATCTTTCTACAGCTTGTCTTCAAAGGTGACGATACTGGTAGTAGAATAAGATGCAGACTGAATGCTGCCCGAAAAGAATATATCCAGCTGCCAAAAGTGTATGCGGTTATCAAACGACCTGTGGTTTAAGACAGTCGAAAATGGGGAACTCCCACCTCATGTTACCTGCAACTGCGTCTACCAATTTACATGTATATACCAAAGCACATACATTGGAAGAACAGAGAGAAGAGTTATTGTCCGCATAGCTGAACTCACACCAACGAACCTGAGATTAAAGGACGCACAAACATTAAACAGTGCGATTGCACGCCACCCACTACTAGACATTGGCCATTTTGTGTGGACAACCTGAAGTTGTTCAAAATAATCAACAGACAAAAGAAACCTAGCCTGCTTCATTTAGCTGCGGCAATCTCAATCAAATGTCCAACACCAAATCTATGTACGCAGAAAGAGACGGTGGTGAATCTTGCACTGCCTTGGTGACAACAAAGCGCACAAATCTCAAGATGACTATCTTCTGTCCTGTTAAGAAAACTTGAATTATTTTGGTCAAAACTGACTCAGCCTATAAAAAAGTGTCTATATGCGGTTACGTAACTCATTACACTCTATACTCTTTCTAGTTAAACTTTATTTCTACCCCCATAAAACATTTGTTTAACCCTATCCTTTTGTTTTCAAGCTTAGGCATACAGTCCTTCTATAAATAGTTGATTCTCTTCTCACTCTTAATTATTCAACAACTTACATTATTTCTGACCAATGTTACTCTCAGTTCCCATCAAATAATCACTATAATAGTAAAAAAGAATATGCTTAAATCCCTGATTTAATTTATAATTTCCGTATTGTTTAGGTTGTAACCAGTTGAGAAGAATCCAAGAAATAATAAAAATTTTAAAAAAATGGGCTCAGGTTATGCTAGTACATTTGTCATTCTTCCTTTGGCGATATTCAACAATAGCGTCCCAGGAGTGCGAACGCTTCAATGACCTTGAACGCATGCTGGTCGTTGGCTAACGGTATTTGTCATGATCATAGCTGAAATATCAACGCTTTTCATTAAATAAGGAGCAAGTTTCACCCAGATAACGCTTTTAATTACTGTTTGAACAATGTGTTAATATCTCGTTAGGGTTAGGATAAGGGTTAAGTTAAGTATTGCGGTTAGGGTAAGGTTTACGGCAGGATAAGGATTGTCATTAGAGTTAGTGTTAAGTTTAGGGTTAGGGTCAGGATTAAGGTTAGGGTTGCGATTAGGGATAGATTTATAGTTAATGTCGTTTATTTTAATTTGTTTTATCCTGATTTCCCTTGTATGTAGTCGTCGATCCGCCTACTGAAACCATAGTAATGTAACCGAGGGCTTTGGAGAAGACTGTGCAACAAGAGAAGAGAGATGAACGATTCACAAAACAGCACATCTTCAGTCACTTCGGTGAATACATCTATAGAAACTAGTCCAACTTAACAATTGATGTTCTTCATCATAACTGGGACGTATTTTTAAGTCATGTCAGAGAAAGATAATCTGTTTAATATATTTTCAAGCATTTTCTTGTGAATATAAGTCATTTTGTGTGCAAAAATTCCTGATTTATATGATTGGTTGGCTGAAGGTCACTCGTGCGTTCGCATCCCTTGGGACGTTATTGTAGAACTTTGCCCTTCTTTTAATCAAATAATGACATTATTTCACCGACACTCTGAATAGAATTTTCTAATTTCTAAACGAATACCCACCCACTTTACTCCATCAAAAGTGACACGAATGGATACACACATTATGAAAGAAACCATAACTGCTGCATCAGAACACATACCTCATAAATGCAAAACGTGTCATACAAAGGAGATGATCAGTCCCCCCACCAACCCACTGCAACTTTCACGTGTCAATCAGTCAGAACCTTGCAGATACACAATGAGCAACCCACACTTTTAGATTAGCTCAAACCAGGATTTCTGTGCACATACACACTTGTTCCAACATAATACACACTGCTTGAAACTCGCTTTACTTAACAGTAGATTTGAAATTCTCTTTCACTCAAAGTCAAATTACAGAGAACAGATCTTTCATGTACCAGACAGACTAAAAGCCACATTCATACTGCAATGGCTGCTCATACTACCCAGTTAGATGTAGAGCTTCAAATATGTGAAACGAGACTCCAACCTGTCATCAGTCAGTTGGAAATAGAGTGCTTATGGCTAACTGGTTAATCAGTCACATCTCCACTTCAAAGTACACTACAATATGTTTCACCAGCTACCAACAATCATCACAAGTCACAAAAAACGGCTTCAAATACGGAAAGAGAGAGAGACAAAAAGTACTCACTTGACACAGGAACCTCAGTTCTCGTATCCACTCCTGGCTGAGATGAGTCTGGAGAAGAAGGTGGACTCATCCCAAAACAGCTCAATTCCAACCTACATGATTCACCAGAAGGCGCTCCGGAAACACACCCTTGGTTGCGAATCAAAGAATTCTCCTTCGCCAACTTCTCCGCTTCACATCTCGCCAGAAGTTCTTCACGCTGACACAACAATTCGTGTAACTACAACAATGTAAATACAACATATGTTTAGGAATAATCTAAACAGTCATCAGACAAACGATTCACTACACTACGCCAAAGTTTAATGTTGATAGTATGATAAAATCAATTTTACTGAACAAGAGTTAGAGCTGTTAGAAAGTGTCTCCTCCTACTCGTCCTCTTCCTCACACGAATACACTACTCAGTTCTCACTCCACGGAGTAGAACACACCACTCCGAAATTCTAAAGGAAGCCCATTTACAAAGCATCCACTTCAGCCGGCTTCAACTCAGTGACAAAACAGGAGGACAGTGTAGAAAATCCCACAACATTAAATTCGCTTCAATTAAATTACCATACAAAATCATACGAAGACACTACGAGGAAGTAAAACAACAGAATGTTATAAGTGGTAACAGAATTCAACCGGAAACAAGTGGCTATTGTGAGCACATTCAAACTGTCACTTGTTAATCTACTTCGAATAACAGAAAACCGAAGGAAGCCAACTACACTACACCCCTCACGATAGCCGCTTCAATTTCCACCAATTCTTCGCTGCATAAGTGCCATTATGTTTCTGTCAAAACCTAGCTGAAAACTTGTAATCCACCGACACTTTCCTTCACACTACAACCATATTCAATTCTCCACCCCTGCCCTGATGCATCACAGTATATGCTTTTCACAATGAGTCCTCAGACCAGTTAAATATCGACCACACCGAGTTTTTCACATGGCCCACACCTATACAACTGCTTTCACCGATCGCTATCCCCAATACCTCAGACAAATCTCACCAAGACAGCCATGACAATAAAACATTCTTCAAATGCCCTCCCTCAGCTTCCATGCATCAAATTCCATAGTTAAAAAACACTCTCACTCAAGCAATTTACACTCCATATCCACGATTACACTAACACAGATCTCCATTTCACTTGAGCTATTATGCACACAACTATCATAACACTCATTCATATGTAACGGACCCATTTCAAAAACACAATTTTATCGCATATGCCGCCTAATGTCTACCGTAGACATCAAGAAACACGTTTGCGATTTCCACGCATTCCTAAGAATCACTCAGTATCTAGAACAGAATTCAAAGCAAACCATTACTCCCACTCAAAAACCATGTCCCATACCTATGGAGTTAATTCAATATGACAAGACATAGTAAGTTACGCATGAAATGCTATCTAGTAATACCAATTATATCAAGTACTTGAGAAAGATACCTCATGGACGTCCTCCAAAAGAATAGATATCCACGAAGTTTCATCAAAAAACATATACCCCCAAGCCAACCTATCAAACCAAAAGCCTCCAAGGAAAACATAAAGAAAATTGCCCTACCATACATATAAAGGATATCTCGGAAATCCCAGCAAAACTCTTCAAACCTTTAGGAATTGACGTCGCACACAAACCAAAAAAATCACTTCACTCAATCCTATCTCAACCAAAAGACTCAACAGCGAAAGAAGATAAAAGCAACATCATCTAAAAAATAAATTGTAACAATGATATAAGAATAAAACTTGTGCACTGTGGTAGAGTATAATTCCATTATGGGCAAATTTTTGTTTTGATAAAGTCTCACAGTGTTATACAGTAATAGTGTGAAATATTCCCATATTATGAATTAAAAGTCAATCTGAACGAAGAATATTCTTTTCAATAATTTCTCTTCAGGTTCGCACAATTATAAAATATAATATTTGTGGTCGTTACAATAAAGATAGCCAGGTATGCGGCGGATACATTTTTAACGTAGAATAACAGATTAGTTATGGGGTGTCAAAATAAATAGTCATATTTGTGTGACAAACGTGCTAGGCTGAAATCGATTACAAGATATTGTAAAACGGGAGACAATAGTGGTGATTAATCATAATAGAATTGTAGAGTGTGGGGTAGGAAAATTGACAAATCAGTTCAAGGTTATAAAAGGTGTCAGGTGAGTGGCTAGTACAAAGTGGTCTGAGTTAAACAGGAGATAGTAAGACTGCAATGAGAGGTTCATAATGAGATAACGAATATCTTAAATAAAACAGGTAAAGGCATATATTAAGAAAACAGATATCACTAATAATAAGTCCGTATAAATGAGAAATTCGATAGTATTGAGGGAATGTTTGCATACAGGGCATAAATTATGACGAATAATAATAATAACTGTAATAATAATATTTATAATAATAAGCAAAGTAAAAAAAAGAAAAAAACCAAGAGGGTTAAGGGTAAGGAGCACTCTTGGTGAGAAGAAAAATCTTCAATCCAAGGTTGGCTACGGTAGGAACAGTGTCTGGAGGTGTTCTTTTTGGATACAAAGTTCCAGTTTAGTCGATCTCATTGCAACAGCTTCAGCTATGTGTAGGAGACGTAAGCAAAGTGTACGTGAAAACGACTTCGCGATCCGGTGTATAAATCTGAAAGCTGTGTTGACGTCGATGCTATGTTCAGTATCGATCAAGTATGACAGGATCGAGCTATTTATGCACCTGATTTCCCACATCTGCTGAACCAAGCTGGTAAATGTTGTCGAACCCGTAGACGAACCTGCCTAATCGTGCGCCCTATATAACTTGAACCACGGGAACAGCTGAAATGGTATATGCATGAAGAAGAGCTAAGGTTAGGTAAGACATCTTTGAGTTGCTGGGTGAACATTGGACGGCTAGTGAAGGATAGACACAGACGTGCAGAGTAGAAAGTTTTCTTGATCACCCTGGTTAAACGTTGGAATAGAATCTCCGCAGGAGTATCTCCCTTGATTTGGAGACGTAAAACCAAAAGCTTTTTCTCTACAGTTGCCAGTTCATGATTACGACTATTGTAACCTATGTTGGCTTTAATGAACTCCTCTGGATATCCATTCTCGCCTAGAATGTCTCGAATGACCTGCAGTTCTTTCTCTACGCAGTCTTCAGAACAAATAGACCTTGCTCTAAGTGCCAAACACCTGATTAGATTACGTTTGTATTTCATCGGTACAAAGCTAAGGAAATGTGTATACTGAGCTTTGGTCTCTAGTTTTCTGAATATGGTTCTTTCGACGGAACCATCCTCTCTTCTCGTTAGTAGGACGTCGAGGAAGTATAGAGAGTCGTTGTATTCTCCTTGGTAGGTGAAATGGACCGCTGAGTGAGCATTATTGAAGTTGTTCGAAATCAAAAACACCCCATAAGTAATCTGTTATTCTACGTTTAAAATGTATCCGCCGCATAACTGGCCTTTATTGTAACCACCACAAATATTATATTTTATAATTGTGCGAACCTGAAGAGAAATTATACAGTAATGCTTACTGATGACCACGTTTCGAGCACAATTTATTACTGCTCATAATCATATCAAGACACTACTCACACGACTTCCTAACTTCATTTATATAGTTCCATTATTTTTCACTTGATTGACAGTAGTACTTTCCATATTTCGGGTATGACTGATGAATCATTCCTATTGCATGTGTTTGGTGTAGACTCGATGAACAAGGATTCAGTAATCAACCTCTCTCTCTCCACCTATCTCTAGATTACTTTACCACCCAATTGTGTGGTTGTTTGTTATTGCGTGAAGTGCCATAGCTGAGCTTTTCTCTAAATTACTTATCTTTTCAGGGTCAACCATTCTTACCTTAGCTAAATTCTTATGTTCCGACAATCTGACTACCCCTGACCTACTAGTTTGACCTATGTAGTTGACCTCACAGTCATTGCATGGTATTTTGTAAATTATATTATTTTGTTTAATTGGATCCACCGGGTCTTTCAGCCTACAGAGCTTGTCTCTGAGTGAGTTTGTAGGTTTGAATGCCACCCTAATTCCTGCTTTATTAAGAATCCTACGTAGGGCCTCAGATGTCCCTTCCTTATATGGTATAACAGTGGATGAATTATATTCTCTCATTCATCATCTCATCCGTTAACGGTTAAGTCAGGCTTAGTGAAGTGTCTAACAAACCAAGCCATAACACTAAGTAGCACAACAAAAGAACTAAATGACGAAATAAAACAGATAGAAGAAGCGTTGATGTTGAATAACTATCCTATAAAATTCATCAGGAAGATCAGTAAAAGCCAAAAGCAAAATAAAAATAATGGTGAAACTATTAATGATAACACAAATAAGAAAGAATACAATTCATCCACTGTTATACCATATAAGGAAGGGACATCTGAGGCCCTACGTAGGATTCTTAATAAAGCAGGAATTAGGGTGGCATTCAAACCTACAAACTCACTCAGAGACAAGCCGTGTAGGCTGAAAGACCCGGTGGATCCAATTAAACAAAATAATATAATTTACAAAATACCATGCAATGACTGTGAGGTCAACTACATAGGTCAAACTAGTAGGTCAGGGGTAGTCAGATTGTCGGAACATAAGAATTTAGCTAAGGTAAGAATGGTTGACCCTGAAAAGATAAGTAATTTAGAGAAAAGCTCAGCTATGGCACTTCACGCAATAACAAACAACCACACAATAGGGTGGTAAAGTAATCTAGAGATAGGTGGAGAGAGAGAGGTTGATTACTGAATCCTTGTTCATCGAGTCTACACCAAACACATGCAATAGGAATGATTCATCAGTCATACCCGAAATATGGAAAGTACTACTGTCAATCAAGTGAAAAATAATGGAACTATATAAATGAAGTTAGGAAGTCGTGTGAGTAGTGTCTTGATATGATTATGAGCAGTAATAAATTGTGCTCGAAACGTGGTCATCAGTAAACATTACTGTATAACACTGTGAGACTTCATCAAAACAAAAATTTACCGATAATGGAATTAAATTGTAACAACTGCGAGAAACACTACATTGACCAAAGTGGACGTCTCTGCTCTTCGTCTTCGTAGCCACGAACATAAGCTAGCCGTCAAAAGACATGATATCCACTCTCTCATATCACTACATACAGACAACCACGGACATCAATTCCACTGGAACAACCAGCGTTCAAATATTAGACAGAGGAAACAACAAGAATGCTACAGAATTTTTAGAAGCTTGGCATTCCAGTGAATCACCAATCAATAGACATTGAGATAGACAAAATTTATCAACCGATAAGAAAGAAACCTCATACACAAAGATTCAAAGTTCAAGTCAAAGAAACAATCACCTCCAATACAAGTAACCTAGAAGGTGTGAAAACATACAAAAACAACCAATCACGTCGAAGGTCACCAACCAGGAGAGATGATCAATAAACTCGTGGAAAAATCTAAAAGCTCACTTCGACGAATTGAAGTATGTGCTGAGAATGTCGCCTAGTAGGGCGATGAAAGTTTCGCAAACTAACTATCCAGCTCAGAGAACACAACCACATTAAAAAGACAAAGAAAGTATCATGCATTCCGACTTGGTCAACTGCACCAGCACCCGCCTAACTACCTACATAGCTGATGTGACACTGCTTGAAAATATTTAATAGTATTACAAGTTGTCAGAGAATTTGTCGTCACAGAAGGATATTCCCTTGAAGTACACTCTGAAACTACCAACTCAATCATAGATACATTGACACTTGGCTATTATTCGTGTCTACAACGACTAGTTAAGGTGATACTAGCTAATCGAGCTCCATCATGACTAACTGACACTAACTAATTAATCATCATGAAAAATGAAGTCTTCTCTCCTGTTAAAGTTTGCCAAAAGTAGACTGTAGACACTGTGCTCAATCTGCAATAACAGTAGACACTCTCTTTCAAATAAGTACTTTCCCCCACCTCCCACTTATTGTCACACCCTGCTGACGATTTAAAACAATCCATCGACGTAAAAGCGTAGATGCAAGCGAACATAAACCTGAACCAATAAGTGACAAATACAATTCCGCCACTAGACAATTCAAATTATTAAACAAATACATTTCAATTTTGAAATTAATTACGTATCATCAAAATGAGAAATATAGTATCAAGGCAAAAACCGTTTATGCCTACGACAAAAAAAACACACTTCAAACTGTGCTTACCTCATTATCAGCAAGTTGGGCAGCGACCCTCATTTGCGAAAGTTGACGTTCAAGTTCCTGTTGATAAGATGCTTGTAGACGAAAACTTTCAAATTCTTTTTGCTTAATAAACATAAAATACTTTATACAATTTATCGGTCAATATCTTTTGGAAAACAAACAGTTATACTCAACTCAGCTGAACTCAAAACCAGACAGTTTTGCTGGCCGATATAACAAGTTGCTCTGTTAATAATGGCAATAATAATTACAACAAAAACAACAACAACAACCACAACAATAAGTGAATGTATTTGCGAATCCTCCAGTAATACGTACACCATACAGATGTTCAAGGCAAAGAGTTAATAGACGTAAACGTTTTGGTGTACATCATACTTTGTAAGACACCAGCTTTACGAATACCTAGTGCTTCTAATTTCTTTCATTCACGCGTCAATCTCTACACACAAAAATAGTTCACCATGAGCGAAATAAGAATAGTGATCATAATTTTCTGCAGGAAAGTTAGTTATTCTGACTTATTATTACTACTACTATAACTACTTGATATAGTGAGATCATTTTTCACTCAGTTGTTCTCTTAGTGCATTCGCCAACATTTCACGATAACTCGCACACACCAGAATACAGACAAAAAATGAAATTCTACAGCTCCGTAAACACGGTCATATTATTAACAAAGGGAATAATGCACATGGTGGTAGCTGTTATTACCAGTACTGATCGAAACTACTTAAACAATTCTGCAAGTGATCATTTAAACTCGATCAGAAAACTCAGCACACAACACAACAGTACAACAAAGTCTTATAACTACAAAATTTATAACCAGAACTAAGTATACTGCACCAAGTTCTAAATGTCAGTCATTCTCTTAGCTTCACTTATGTCATACAACAATCTGTCTGCATTTAAAACATGCAAAAAAACAGTACTGTAAAACCAAACCAAATTCACTGAATTAAGTTGGACGGCCTTTGAAGCTATATGGGCACTGGGTTCGAGTCTCGGTGTGAACATCATCACTCACTGGGGACACAGCAGGCACATCCAGATGACGAGTTCCAAATAGGACGAAATGCACATTTAAGTGGATTCCACTGCTAGTCACCATCCATCAATTACATTCTAAATACATGGCTAGACATTGTCGAGGCCTCTGCACAAGAACCCGACATGTCAACCTAAGACCGAGCACTTCGGTCCAATCAACCGGCGGGAAAATCTAAATTTCAATTAAATAACTTGGAAAAATACTTTCAAAGATGCCATTCCGTCAAACTTCCTCTTCTCCTCTGTCTTTCTCAAGTATGGAATTTAATACATAAGCAATCCGATAATTAATACATCACAATAATTGATGCATACATGCAAATGTCACACCACTAGGCACCACCATTACGCTGTTTACAAATAACTGTACAACATCACACAATACCTCCAATATATAGTTTATGAAATAACCATTGTGAAACTGCATCACATACCTTGGCTTTCAGACGACTGTTTTCCTCCAAAAGTTTCTCATTTTCTTTACTCACATGATCCATAGATTTCAATTTCTCTCTAGCATCCTTCAAACTATCCTGTAAACTGAATCACAAAACAAATTATCTCATAAACTCCTTGTTCGACTACAAATTTCCACTACGACAGCATACCAGAATGAAAATCAAATGCTTCTAGACATTCTTCTTAATTTTAAAAACCTAATACCAAAGCTTACAAAACCACAGGGGATTTCTGCTACTTCATGCCAACTGACTGAGTGAGAACACTGATTCCGGAAAGCCCCAAACATCATCGGGAGCCAAAGCTGTTCAAACGACAACTCACGAAGTTTTCGCAACCACCACCGACAATGGTGGACGACAATAGCAGAAGAAATGCAAAAGTCAAACCACAAGTGAGACAGCCTGCGAGGAAAGTCACACATTAATTAGATCTCAGGGTAGACAACTGAAACGTTGAGGGGAACACCTTCAGGAGAAATGTAACTAGATCACAGCAACGCTCAATTTTTCCACCATCCAGCACCTACCTAGATGCTGTGTAGATATCAGCCCTACACATGTAACTCATATCACAAAGACTGTCTCTAATCTGAAACAAGGGAAAGAAGCACCATTCCCAGTGGGACCACCCCATTAGTATTTAACTACGGTGACAAACTGTTCTCTCGGTAAGCTAAGGTATTAGGCAATGTCTAGGAGTCACACATACTTCCGTCAGACTGGTTGACCCTGTTTGTTAGAAAAGAGAAAAGTCTTACTGTGACAATCAATCAAAAGTGGAGTGGCCTCACTAATATGGGGTCTAAAGTTCAAGGTTCAAAACTCAAGCCGAGATTAAATGGTGCTCTGAAGAGAAAGAGTAACACGGGGAAACCAGACAGGCTTTAGGCAAAGAACATAATGACTCCAACATATCTTCATCCTTCAACAGATTCTTGAACAGACATACTTACCTGCATCCAAAAATTGCCACATCTCGCAACCTCAAGGTGGCATCCGACATTAACTGTTAAGGCAGTGTAGAGAAATTATATCGCACTAACTAACGCACTCCACTCGTACTTATCAAGGCGTGTAACAGCTTACAGAGAGTTGTCATCTCAAGCGACGTCCATCACGCATACCTCTTCTCCCCACTTCTCTTTAGGTTCCACCGTACATGTATTGATGCAGTCCACCCTATTTCACTTCAGCGACTTACGGATTGACTTGGCATCAACGAACAGTCCTGTCAACTTAGACTATGCAGATGATATAGTCCTCCTACATGGAGATACTGATAAAATCAACAGTCTCCTCAATACCTTGACCAGTGGTCTTCGAATGTTCCACATGTGGTTTGCAGGTGCAGGAATGGACTGAACGAACTCTGAGCTTAAAGACACCCGGGGAATCGAGTGATAGAGCGTGGTGAACACTTCACTTATTCGGAAAGTTGCATCAGTCACAAGGCACTAGTGATTGGCGACGGAATCTCGTCACACATACAAAAGGCTCCCGTGGGATTTGCCAACATACGTTGTCTCTCGTGTAGACATGATATTTGGCTACTGATCAAAGCACGTGTGTACTGCCCAGCAGCAGTTCGCTCCGTCCTCCTTTACCGTTGTAACGCATAGCCACTGAAAGTGGAAGACATAAAATTCCTGCCTGTCTTCAATCATAACTGTCTGCGTCTTATCCCCATGTTAAATCGCATTATATAGTGAGCGATATTCACGTTAAGCGAACTGTTAGGTAAGGAGGGAGAGTCGAACGGTCAGGCTATGAAGGTGAACCAATCGATATGACCAGCACACGTGTTGCACATTCCTAGTTTTCACCTTCCTCAACGAGCAATGTTAACCAACATATGATTCAGTTGGGAAAGAGTTTGAAGTGGTCAAACAAAAGCTTCACATCATTCCATGCTATCTTTTACAGGTAGTTCCGGCTACGTCGGGAGGGAGATGTAGGCCGTTTGAATGGTGTCGTCAGGATGCTATGAACCAATGACTCGAGACAATAGGTGATACGGCTCAAAATCTTTCTCAATAAAGCAGATGCATGCACATCCTGTCATCACACATATCCACCGTACTGTCATATTTTCCATGTTACTGTCTGTCTGGCTGGATTCAACATAGAACTTGGCACCGAAGTGCAGCAGTTCGAGTTGCCACGTTCCAAATAGCACACAGAGGTAGACAAGAAGATGAGTGGAGAGAATTAATAGTTTGACAAATATAGGAGTGAAACAGAATGGGTAATGGTAGAAAGGAATATGAAAGATTACAGAGACTGAATACATCTGCGCTGGCCATTGACAACGATTTTGAGCCATGTCACCTATTGTCTCCAGCCATTGATTCCTAGAGTCCCGAGGGCCCCAACCCGGGAGTCTGCATCTCCCTACCTGACTCAGTTTAACTGTCAAGGATTTCATGGATTGATGCCATGTTTTTGTTTGGCCACCACTGGCTCTTTTCCAACCTGAACCTATATCAGCTAACAATGCCCGTCGGGGGGGGGTGTGGCCACCGCCCTTTTTTATTTAACCTCGTATTTTCCATGTTACTAATCTTTCTCTATAACATTCCTAGTGAGTAAACCCTTTTCCTCTATCTCTGTTGTCTACTTCGGTGTGCTACATCCAATGTGACAACTTCAGCTGCTGCACTTCTCTACTAACTTCTATGTTCAGACTCAGTCTCAGTCAGAAATTTTCAAATCCTACTGGAAGTCTATATTTAAATGACGCTAAGCATGATCGCGGTTTTTAACATAATTGATATGTATTCACATATATATATATTATATATATATATATATATATATATATATATATATATATGGTGGTCTCTCTTTCTGTTGCTCTCTTAGTCTGTGACCATTTCACTTTGATGAACCTGTCTCCTTTAACGATGTATATTCCCCTTATATTATATATAATGTGTGTTTGTTTGACATGTCTGTTATATTTGCTAGGTATATATGGATCGATATTCCATTATAATTAGCCAATCATGTTAAGACTCTATTGATTTGTTCATTTTGGATGTTCGCTCACACACTTGTGTTTACACACTTGTTCGGACATTCATATACATTTTTGCTCTCACACTCTTGTGTGACTTGGATTCTCCTTGTGTTTTGGAAAATAGAAGTATCATCGCAAACCTAGTGGTCTTCTGATTTCCGTCTTTCTTGCGTCAGGACTATTAAATTCTCGACCAGTACATAGCAATAATTTGGCGACGAGTACATAACAATAATACAACTGCATATGTATCCATAAATTACAACTTACTCATCAACAAGATTCGATCGCTTTTCATGATGTGAACGCATTTCAATCTCACACGTCAACTCGTCACGTAATTCCAGTAACTCTGATTCACGTCGCTTCAGACGCATCTCAACCTCTTTTCTCTTCATTTCCGAAGTCTTTAGCTCTGAATTTAGACGATTCAATTCGCACATATTTTCTTCATACAAATGCTGGATCTCCGAGAGTTTTGAAGATAAACATCGTATTTCATCCAATTTAGACAGAAATTGACTCTAGACAAAAGGTATACAAGTGTAAATCAATAGTAACTGTCACACTAACCTCCTCATCAATTTAGATGTATTTATTTATATCCTTATTTTACTTTTCATGTTTAGACTGAAGAGAACGAAAATTGATTACTAATTGATATAAGCACTTCAATTATCTACTACAATTCGAGAAATGATAACCCTTCAAAAGTTTATTTATCTATTTACGCGATTGTGCACATGGAAACCCAACGCTAATAAGCATAACAAGTCAGCTAGAAAGTATCTCTAGTCTCACGGAAATACAACCTTCCATTTTATTTTCATCATTTTGCACCAGTTCATAGTCGAGAGAAGACATGGAAGCGATTTGTCAAATAGTGTACAATTCTCTGTTGGCCTTCACAAAGAGCTATAAATCTCAAGCTATGTGATTTCAAATTACTCCAGGTGGTAAATTGAAAACACAATTGCTTTATTCTGCTTTCTTTTCTCATACGATTAAATTAGGTGTTGGCAGGATAGGCAGTTCATCGAGGAAATGACTCAAATGAACATTATAATTGACAAACTCCATTGTGATTTCCTCTAAAACATAGTTAAAACTCATCGGTTTTCAATATTAGTACACATAACAAAATGCATGACCTGTACAATCAGTTGATAAGTAGTCAAAATACACTACTGTATACCAGCTTCACATTTTCTACACAATGCACTAATATCTTCAACTCGTTGAATACACTTTATGTCATACGCTGAAACCACTTTACAATAATTCCTTAACACGTCCTCTGCCTTCATCGTAGACGTTAAACACCTGAACAAAACGTACTGTAACATTTGCACTACAAACACACTGGACAACATTCGCCTACCTTAGGGACGACCTGTGGTGATTCTAAAATTGACTTCAGACAATACAGTGGTGATTCGATTACTGATTCAAAGTCAGCCTTTGTCACATAACTTTTCACTTTATGCACGTCACAACTAGAATGAAAACACTTTCCTGGAGACAAATAAATTGAATGACCAGTTAATTTGTAAGGGCCTTCATTCTCGGTATAAAAATCATCAAATGATACTTTGGAATTGACCATTGTTTTCTCCTTGTGTCCAAACGGTAACGATGGGACTCTTGAGAAGGCAGGGCAAGTCAGAGGAGCTAACAAAAGTTTATTAACAAACGAAACTTACCCTTAAGAGACTTGATTTGACGGATTGGTGTAACTGCCTGATTCTCCGAGCCAAAAGACAGAGTCTCGAAAGAAGACACTGATATGGGGCAATCTTCAATCAGAGGTTGAGTCATTTCAACAATGTAATAATGCATTGTGCTAGGAAGCTGGAAGGCTGCGTTCATAAATAATTTGGGTTTCAAACGCAGTCCCATAGTTAGGACTAACAATAAAAGCTACATAATAGTGACATATTCATAAGACTTACACAGTAATGCGTGTACATCGGTGGACGATTTTCTTCACTGCTCTCCGGAATAACCGTGTTTACGTCAATGGAATAGAACTCTGAAACACTTACTACTAATCCAAAAAGAAACATACCTGACAAAATGCTGTACACCGTCTGAGGTATGCTTTCGATCTCCTCTCTACGGCAGAAATCGGAATCCTTCCTACGTGTGTGATACAAAATGTAAAGAGTAGTTGACTTTATCAGCTGTATCATATGCATGCATACACTAAAGTCAGAGAACAACATTCCAATCACGATATCAGTTAGAAATCTGCTTTAAAGTCAATATTCCGGACTCTCAAGTTTGCATATAAATACTGCATACTACACAATATTAAACGACAACTTCGGTAACAACTACATAACTTTCATAGCAAACAGTTAGCATGTTTTGGGATGAATTAGAGCTGTAGGTGACGTGCACAATTTCTAATCCAATCCCTATCTCATTTCTATTTGAAAACACTTCCGAAACAAACATGGACGATTAACATCCAACATACCGAATAATTATATATTTATTGTTTCATGTATGAATATAACTTATGGCTAGATTGTAATGCGAACAAGAAACAAAAATCATGACGAACTCCCACCGCCAAATGGATGCAAGTCTTGCTATCGTATGTATTACATACAGGTATTCATTATCAGACATGAATTTACAAATTCTCTAGACAGATGATGGTTTTCGAATTTTAAAGAGACTATATTCTGGCAGTTTCGCTTTCTAAGCATTCTAAGCTGTCAGCATGAAGTCATACGTGTACACAATTCACCCACCAATGCCTCTGTGAACAGTTGAAGAAAGTGGTTCTCTGAGCACGTAGAATTGAAGTCAAAATGACTGGATCAAATTTTTCCACCCCTTATTCATAGAAATTGTTACTAGTAAAATCAATAAAGATAGTAAGTAACAGAGGAAAAGTGCACCTCAAATGAAGTCTTGAGTCACAATCAGTGTGATAGACTAAGTGCAGTAAGAAAACATGCCTAAGTTGATTAGCGTAGTCGCATCAGCATATCAAACCAACTTCTCCTAACTTATCACCCAGCACGAGTCATGCTTTCAATGCTATCCTTAACCGCTGATGTCAGTCGCTTTACTCAGTGTTTAACTTCTAGACAAAAGCTGGCGAAATAACAAAGTCACCACATTACCTACTAGGAGCTAGCTCACCGTCTGTCTGTCTGTTTTCGACATAGAACTTTGCACCGATGTGCAGCAGGTCAAGATCAGCCTAACGAACATAGTCTCTAAAATCCTAGGCTCAGTAATCATGCATAGACTAAGCAGAACTCGGGAGGAACAGACAAGGGAAAATCAAGCAGGCTTTAGACCAGGTAGAGGGTGCATAGATCATATCTTCACTCTTCGACAGATTCTAGAACATAGACACACTTTTCGGCGTCCAACAATTGTCATATTTCTTGACTTGAAGGCGGCCTTCGACTCCGTGGACCGAAAAGTACTATGGCAATGTCTGACTGTGAAGGGAGTGCCAAGAAAGTACATTGCACTAATCAAGGCACTCTATTCAAACTCACGTAGTCGTGTAAGGGCTTATGGGGAATTGTCATCTGAATTAGTAACAACCAGTGGTGTCCGACAGGGATGTCCACTTTCCCCATTTCTGTTTAACTTCATCATAGATATGCTAATGGAAGTATCCTTAACAGAACGTAGTGACTTAGGAATCGACTTGTTACCAGGGAATAATCTAATGGACTTAGAATATGCAGATGACATAGTCCTGTTAGGGGAGGATGCTGACAAAATGCAGAGTCTTCTGAACACCTTGAGCAGCAATCTTCGTATGTTTGGCATGCGATTCGCCCCTGCAAAATGTAAGATGCTGCTACAGGACTGGACGACGTCAACCCCTAACTTAGTGATAGGGAGTGAAGTGATAGAACATGTTGACCACTTCACCTACTTGGGAAGTTGTATTAGCACCAACGGACTGATTGGCGATGAAATCTCAGCACGGATCCGAAAAGCTCGAGCTGCTTTCGCTGACTTACACCATCTCTGGCGTAGGCGTGACATCCGGTTATCAACCAAGGGACGTGTGTACTGCTCATCAGTTCGCTCCGTCCTTCTCTATGGCTCTGAAACATGGCCAATACGCGTTGAAGACATGAAAAGGTTGACTGCTTTCGATCATAGATGTCTGCGATCTCTGTCTCACGTTAGGTGGTTTCACAAGATAAGTAATGTTGACGTTAGGCGTAGAGTGTTGGGCAAAGAGGGAAAATCAATCGACGAGGTTATAAAGTTACATAGACTAAGATGGCTAGGTCACGTGGTGCGCATGCCTAACCACCGCCTCCCCCGACGGGCATTGTTAGCTGATATAGGTTCAGGTTGGAAAAGAGCCAGTGGTGGCCAAACAAAAACATGGCATCAATCCATGAAATCCTTGACAGTTAAACTGAGTCAGGTAGGGAGATGCAGACTCCCGGGTTGGGGCCCTCGGGACTCTAGGAATCAATGGCTGGAGACAATAGGTGACATGGCTCAAAATCGTTGTCAATGGCGCAGATGTATTCAATCTCTGTAATCTTTCATATTCCTTTCTACCATTACCCATTCTGTTTCACTCTTATATTTGTCAAACTCTATTAATTCTCTTCACTCATCTTCTTGTCTACCTCTGTGTGCTATTTGGAACGTGGCAACTCGAACTGCTGCACTTCGGTGCCAAGTTCTATGTTGAATCCAGACAGACAGACAGGTCAAGTCAACACACTCCATTTAGCACACAAAGCAAGAGAAGAAATGCATAACAGGGACAGTAAACTGAGGTGTGAGACAAAGGAATAGTAATAACGAAGAACGATATAGTTTCATTGGAAATCATAAGTCACAAAGAGTGGATGCATTCGCGCCATTGAGAAAGATTTTGAGCCATGTCACCAATTGTTTCCAGCCATTGGTCTTTACCGGCCCGAGGACGCCAACCAGGAAGTCTACACCTTCCTACGTGGCTTAGACTAACTGTTACAGATTTCACTGACTGGTGAAGCCATGTTTTGGTTTGACCGCTGCTAGCTCTTTTCCAGCCTGATCCAACATATGTCAGTCAACTAACATTGACCGTCGAGGAAGGCGATGGCTAGGCATATGTAACACATGTCCTAGCCATCTCAATCGACGTAGCTTCACAGCCTCGTCGATTGAATTCCTCTCATTACCTAGCACTCGACGCCTCACCTCAATATTGCTCACCCGAATATATCACTCTATACTGGACATGGAACGCAGGCACCCATGATCAAAGACAGCTAATCTTTTCATGTCTTCCACTCTCAATGGCCAGGTCTCACAGCCATAAAGGAGGACAGAGAGGACTGATGAGCAGTACATCCGCACTTTGGTCGATACCCGGATATCATGTCTACGCCAGAGACGACGTAAACTGGCATATGCTAAACTAGCCCTCTGTATCCGTACTGAGATTTCGTCAGATATCAACCCGTTGGTACTGGCTAATGGTACTTCTCAAATAAGTGAAGCGGTCAACATGAACTACTACCTCAATTCCTACTATTAAACTAGGAGTCAGTGTAGTTCAGTCCTGTAACATCATCTTACATTTGGTATAATCGAATCGCATGCCAAGCATTCGTAGATTGCAGCTCAAGGTGTTTAGAAGACTCTACATTTGTCAGCGTCTCCACCCGGGAGGGAGATATCCCTGTGGCAGCAAGGCATCCCTAAGTCTCTGAGTGAGTTACGGTTAAATTCATTAGTACATCTATGATGAAATTGAATAGAACTGGGGATAATGGGCATCCCTGACGGACACCACTAGTCATCACCAGCCACAGCAGCATTCGGGCACGACTCAAAGCAAAAAGATGAATTTAGCGAAAACCTCAAGCCTACATGAAATGCATATAAAATCGACAAAAACATATTGGTAAAAAGCTGAATACTACTGCTTACGCTAAATCAATCAGTTCCAATAGGGTTCGCCACTCCCCAATATCTAAGTTTTCGTTTCCCGGGATGATGAATTTGACCCATTGTTGTAGACACTTCACTTTGTTTTCACTTACTTCCATAGTTTTAGCTCTTACGTTTGGGCTAGCAAATAATCAGGAAGTTTGTGGGGACCAATGTTTGTCCCAGATCAAATTCTGTTGCGCAACAGAGAAAATCAGTCGTTAAGGAGATGTACGATGACAAACCACTTGAGTAGTGAGTGAACCGTCTTGATGAAATACGTTGGCTTAGTGTAGACGACCGAAGTCAACAGACTAGAACAAAGAAAAGGTAAGGGTCTGACAAGGTTCTCCGGAGTATCAAAGCGCCCCAACAGAGTTTGTGCGCCCTCTCTCGATAAGTTAAAACAATTCGATGTTTAGGTGCAAAGTATAGGAATTCTTCACATTAGTTAGCATACATATCTAATTTAACACAAGAACAGAAAGCCAATATAGCCGTCAGCAAAACAGTCGGTGGAGTTCCAGCTTTTAGCTTCAAGTTAATAATAGGGAACTCAGGAGTCTTAAATTTCTATACACTGCCATTATCCCTTATGATATGTTTGCCTTCCAGATTAGCGTAATATCTCAAACAGGTTTCTTTCACCGGTATTTCTCGATCGGAAAACAGGTATTCTACGAAGTAGCAGTGACACCAGCTACATTGTGTGCTGGAATTCACTGTTTTAGTGACACGCAACAGGTGAAACTATTATATCGACAACCGTACCATTCAACCCACTGTCTTGTTCTCTTCGGTGGTGTCTGATAGGTGATTTGACAACGCTGATCCACACTTTGCAATATCGAATTGTTTTTCTCGCTTTATATCAATTATGATTCGTGTCGTGTATTTTTTGACAAGATTATCCTCTTCGGAGCATGATATACACACGCTTCAATCTTCATCGCGCCACGTATCCGATATCTAATATCGTTTTTACGAGCTAGTATAAACCAATTTGATTTCTTTGTGCTCGCTTCTTGATTGTAAGGTATAGGTTCCTGATCTTCGGTAAACTTCTGCGTATCTCGTCCAGCCACTCGACTGTCGTAGCTTTGGTTGAATCCAAAAGGAGTAGTGCTGGGATTACTTATATGTGGTTTGTAGTATGAGGTGTGTTAAGACTGTTACTACTGTGAATGAAGTTGATCCTTTCGATAGTTAGTCCTCCGGTATCGTAGACAAGAGGAAAGAGATAATAATAGATATAACTAGTGAAGTACACTGTACCAACTCTGTGAACATGTCTGTGTGTTCCACTGTATATTCAGTTCTGATGATCTCAGAGAGTCTCGTTCGAGCCACTTCACTGAATGATGTTAGTGGTTCCGAGTGAATAATTTATTGCACTTTTATATATAATTAAGTCTTTTGGAGTGCGTTATGGCGAATAGACTTGCGTATTCGTTGAAGATGTATTCGAACCGTTCAGATATCTCACAAATCTGAGTCCAGAAGATAACTAACCTCATAGGTTTCTTTATTAGGTTGTGATGGACTGAGTCCTAGTACCTCTTCACTTCTTGGTAACCTAAATCAAAAGTCCTGATTTCATAAGTGGTGAAGTTTTCTTTTGGCTAACGCCACACGGATGGTACTTTGATAATGCTTCTGTACAATCTTGAAATAAATGGGGCATGCTATCTACTTGGATGGCGAAAACGCCTTAGTACAATCGCTATCGTATCGTTCACATATCCATATCGGCCAAATATGCTCTCAGACATTAATTTGGTTTCGTTCTGTACTTCTGGCGACTATGCTTATTAGACTGAATGATACGACCAATGTATCTTCTCTCATTTTGAAACAGCAATGCAGACACGTAACTGCCACATGCAGAAATCAGTTCACACAGGTATACCATCACAAAATAACGTTCACTTGTCCCGGAAGCCACACACGTATTGCCTGCGTAATTCAACCGGTATACGACATGGCACGAGGTTGTACTGAAACAATCACGAGTTATGACCATGAACATATACTGGTGGTATTGATGACAACCTCAACAATGCCACTGATTAACTATTGCAGTAAACTTTCGTGATTGATTCAACTACTTCATACAATAATTCGGATCATGGACGGGTTGCACCAAAACCAATTTTTACAACATCTTGTCAGTTTAACAGTAGTATAGCAATCTATTCATTCCATCACATGAATATTCAGGCTTACAGTCGAGGAAATCTCCTGCACAATGGTCGGTCTGCCGCACCAGCCCCGACACTTACGGTAGTGACAAGGATGGATCAATCGCATGAGTTGGGAGTTATCCTCCCCTTGTTTTCGGCCCATGCTCCGGCAACTGACCTGTTGATGTCGCAACCCGAAAATACTCAGTACACTCCCTGTCCATCATCTCATAGTGCAGTGCTCTCACCTGATGTCAACAGGACTCTTCTGTCAACTGGGTGAAGTCAAATCACGGACTAGATACACTTAGTCGTCTCTGATATCATGTTTCCACTTAAAATTCAACAGCAACCTCAAAGTCTAACTCAGTAGGTTAGCCAGGCTAATTTGTTGTGAAATAATTGCCACTACTCATTACCCAGAATAACCAATGGTGTGCATCTTGCTCTCACTCTTCCTGCATTTCGTCCTCAGCATCACCGGGTAGTCACTTTATAATACCAATTTATATTTCTAATAGACAGGTATTTTCGCGTGAGATTCATGCCATTTCTACAGGCACGATCAGATATGTTATAAATTATAATAGTGAAGAACCATAAATTAGGACTTCCAGAAGTCCTAATGGCAATTTTGAAGTACAAATAGTAGGAACTGGTTCGTATAAATGTTAAATTGTAAGCCCTTCATTCAAGTTGCCGTCAAGGTTGAGCGCCAACCCACATTTCGTGTTGTTGCCACCTGATAGTCACGGTCAGCCAATTTGCAGCCTGTATTTCGGTATGTGTTATGCCCCCATGTGATTAAACGCTATTTTAGGAAGGGAAGAATATCCCAGAAGGCTGCAAAATTGTATAAAATACAATTATGGATGATACATAATTGAAAGCACATTTGACAAGATAAATCAAACAAGGGGCTATAGAGTCCTTGGGATGACAACATACATCCGCAATGTGTAGTGCTAACGACATTGGTCTACCATGAAAAACTAAGACATTTTCGCTGAAAATGTAGCCTTCTTCAGACATTGGTGTTGTCGTCGTGTTTCATTCCATCAGAGAAACCAGACTTTAAGAGAGCAAGGGATGCGGACAAAAGAGTAAGTTTTAGCTCTATTGAATGCCTGGGTAGTTAAGATTAAATCGAGTATGACAGTACTTATTTAAAAAGATTATCGCGAAATGTATAAGTGATATTTCAGTGAGAATTGGCTTTGAAAATCCGGAAGATTAGAATCTGGAGGATACGATGGCCTGTAGGATGTCTCACGAATTTCTGTAGGGCCTGTGGGCAAGCATCTTGATAGGAAGCCGAGCAGGCTTGTAGATGTTAGGAGCGAACGCACATTTTATATCTGTAATTTAGATCTGTACAGTCATTGTCTTTTGATGTTATGTTGAGGATATGAGCTCTTGGTTAATTCTCGATCTGTCAAAAAAATGCATGTTTCTGTCCTACAGATCGGAGCGATTCACATTTGTGACCACTACCATACCTGATGATAAGTATGCGTCGCCCTCCCTCCATTTTTGATGGTATGATCTGAGAATTTTTCGCAGTAAATGAAATTGTGGTATTGCATTGTTTTGAACCCTTCCCAGTCATGCAGTATGCTGCACAATAATAGCTTCCAAGATAAGTTGTTCCCTGATATAAGAATAGAACTGGTGCACTGCAGTAGAGTATAATTCCACTATGGATAAAATTTATTATGATAAAGTCTCACAGTGATACTGATAATGATTCGAGCACAATTTATTTCTCATAGTCACATCAACGTATCCACACAACTTTCTGGCCTGGTATATATAAACCCATCTGTCAGTATAATTGGGGATTGAACGATCAATTCATGGCTTTAAATTTTTATTTATTTATTTACTTTCTCGGGAGACATCAATAGTGCAGTCATCGTTTCATCATCCTCTGTTAGCTGGAAGAGAGAGAAAGACTATCAGAAGCATTATTGTGACTTATTGTTATGACATTTATTCCCAAACTTTGTGTACCATAACGTAATGGTTGGCTCCGCATTGGGGCAAAAGTAAAAGAACTTAAGTCACCAATCTGCGCTTTCGTTTTCTTTGTTGGTTATTGCGCATACTTCCTGAAAGACTTCAAAGGACAGAATGAGGTCCAGTGTCCATCAAGACTCAAAAACCTTTAATGCCCAGCTCTTGCTACGCCGGGCCTTACGCTGTCCCTAGAAGCCTTTCAGAAACGCTAAGTACTAACGGACGCGAAAACCAGAACACCGATTGGCGACTCGAGAATTCGTTATACTAACACCAACATATAACACAAGCATTACTGGTATTACAGACTAAGGTCTAAGAACAAATATTACAGCAATATATCACGATATTAATTCTAACAGTTGCTTCTAGCTTCTTTATGAACAGCGATCGATGAGACGGGGTGAGGATATACGTTGGGACGTGTTATATTTTCCGCGACTCTGGTTTTCCCGTCTTTCATTGGCTAGAACAGTGGCGGTCAATTGGATTTTGAATTGTCCTTGGGTGGGTGCTGTCGGGTGCTGTTTTGGCGTGGTTATGTTTGCGTCGTTTGCTAGCATATGTGATGACCATAAACGTGACTTTGACCATTGTAACGCTTTGCTTTTCTTTGTTTGTGCATGTACTAGGCTTTGTTTGTCGTACAATTCGTTGTTTGGTCTATCGGTTGCTTGTGATGTCAACGAACCGGTGGGTTCTTGTGTTTTTTATTATTTATTTTTATTATTTTTTTATTTTTGATTACAGCTTGATTACACACTGTATTTTCGGTACTAGCATGGAATTTTCAGCATGGATATCGGTAGCCCAAATTTTGCAGGCCGACTATAGATATCGGATGTGCGTCGGCTGGGGATCGAACCTCGGACCATGTGCATGGTTGGCGAGAGTCCTAACCACTGTAATTTAGGTTATACTTGCGGTATTTTCTTGATGGTTATTGATCATCCCTGTATTTCAATGTTGTTTTTTACGATTTATCTTGGAATAGTTGTGACAGAGATGGATACTAATTGATAATTTTATTTCAGTCCGTTGCAGGTAGTCAGTTCGAGTGAAAGGAGCACAGACTTAAGTGGAATTTTCGGTGAATACATACTTGGAAGGCGTTTCTTCAGCTGGGATGAATTTGAGAAGTCATTAGCAGAATTTCAAAGAGTGAGGAAGTCATTTAATGCTTACAATGTAGTTGTCCTGCACTCACTATGTTCATACTTATAGCAAAACGATATCGGATGACAGATTTAAGTACGCTTACGTTGGTTTTAAATGCACTTTTGGAGTGAATCGTACAAGACCTGGGTTGAAATTGAAAAATAAGTCGTAAGAAGTGTACTATGATTTCGTGAATATTTCAGGTCTAAATGTTGCAATTGCTCGTCTTCATTTCGCGTGGTTTTGCGTTTTGGTGAATACATAATTGCTTCCCACAATATGGTACATAACCATCCATGCAGCAGGGTGTACATGCAGAATGACCCATGGTATGGGCGACTAACATTTGAAGAGAAAGAAAATGTGGAACCACTTCTTCAGCAATCCCACTCATCCGATGAAATAATAATGCATGTTAAGGAGAAGTACCAGAAGGATATAACTTGCATCGACGTTAAAAATATGAAAGCCACAGTCACTAAAGGTAACGTTGACGTACTTGTTAAATACTTAAGGTATTTCGAGTCGTCGTGACATTTTTGAATTCCTAAAATCCCGTGGGAAGTTAATGGAGTATTATTCCGATGAACCGATCAGGAATTCACTAACAAGAATTTGTTTTGCAACTTATGAGCAAATGGAATTGTATAAACAGTTCCCTGAGGTTGTTGGTATTGATTCGACGTATAATACAAATAAAGGGAAGTAAGTTTACCAATTCATTAATCAACGTGCAGGTATTCTTTGTTCCAATTACTTGTGACGGATAGTTTTGGTCGCGGACGACCAGTTTTATTTACGTGGACTAGAAAAGAATTCAAACGTGATGTAGTTTGGATATTAGACTGTTTTCGTCGAATAATGGAAGATACCTCCAAAACAGAAACCTTCATTATGGATTGTGCGCAAGCTGAAATAGCAGCCGTCAAGTTAACACACAGAGAAGCGCACATTGTTTTGTGTTCTTTCCATGTTTGCCGAGCATTCTGTCGTAAAGTAAGTTTTTCAAAGCATACTTTATATTTTATTCGTAGACAAGAAATCCCATTGTGAAGAACTACTTATGCCGTCTAGTGCAGTGTAAAAGGAGATCAGAGTAATGCCTTTAATGTTCTCATTTTCCAGATTTAATTTCTATTTCAGAGTTATTAGCAGATTGGATGCTACTGTCAGTCAATATCTACAACGTCGTTGGATGCATCGACGAGAATCGTGGGCAGCATGTTTCAGAGACAACGTGCTGACTTTTGGAAATGATACAAATAATCGCGTCGAGAGTTCCCACAAGCAAATGAAACGGTACTTGTAAAGATCAGATAGTCTGCATAAAAGTATGCTGAAGGTGTATAAATGGTATCAACAAAGTTTTTCAAGAATACAGCAGGAGGCGATTATTGCTCAGTCGCGATGCTTCACCTATCCCTGTTCACAACGTCTAATCCCAATTATACGATTGCTGACGCCATACGCCGCGAGGAAGGTAATCCGTGAATACGAAAGGCGACGATGGGCTTTTGTTGAGGTTGAATCCTTCGATTATGTATTCTTCCAAGACAATGGGAATAGAGTGGAGGTTGATCTGAGTGCTTGCACCTGCACGTGCGTTACATTTCAGACTTGTCGGTACCCCTGCCGACACTTGCTTTTGGTCCATTTCAGAAAGCCATATTTTGCAGGTATATTTGCGTTTTTATGACTCCGTTTTTAATGTATGTCGACCGAAACTTAGTTAATTAATGTTCTTATATACAGAAAGTTGTAATTTTCATTACCGTATTCGTGTGTACAATCCATTAACTGGAAACAGGCCACAAGCACTACCATCATTGCACCTGTAATATTCAGTTCACAGTTATCTTTACGTTTTTTGTTCCACCTTTTGTAGTTAACCATGTGATGCAGAATTGTAAACAATGGACGTGGTCACGCAACTTGTTCGCATCCCAAAGTACGTCAGCAGTTGTCCCTTGAAATCAACGTGACATATTGAAAACCAAAAAGAGTATTATCAATGAGGGCATTACGAGAATCAGTGACAAATTTGGAGAAGTGTTCGCCAATACTTATGCAGACGGAGTAATCGCGGGAATCAATAGTATTCTTAATATGTAAATAAACTAAATTTGTATCATAATTAAAATAAAATTTTCATGTAAATCTTGTTGTCTTTCAATTCATGTGTTCCCTTTGTGAGCACGGCATGTTAGATCGGTGCTCTCTAGGACTTTAACTACTAACTATACGTAAGTGTAATTGTGCAGGAACGATGTCGGTCGTCATACGTGTTAAATTATAAGTATTTTAGTGAGGTTACGTGCATACGTCTCATAGTCATATACAAGTCTTTAGGGACAAATGACAATGGTAGGCATAACTTAGGCACTGTATTCGAGTTCCAGTTCTTATACGGTTACGTGTATTCGAAAGTATTGCATTACTAATGTTTCACTTAAAGCGTGATGTCAATCCATATGACTAAGGCTGTTAACATGTAGCGTAAATTGAAGTCTACACGAGACAAATTATTGAATTCGTTGAGCTTTAGCAATCGTAGTTAGATTTACCTTACACTAAAATATGCCACCAATTACTCTGTCAGGTCTCATTAATAAGTCATGCCTGCATCTAGTCAACATGACAAATATAGCTACACTCAGATAGAATAAGAAAGGTCTGGTAAGCAGGATGTTAAATATATTTAATGAAAAATAATAACAAGCAAATGACTTTACGCAGTTGTTTGTCGTAATAATTTGGGCAGTGTCGAATCACTGTGACCGGGTTGACTGACGTTACCGGATATCTGCAAATAAGTAAACAAAGTGTTTTTTAAATCGCTGAAGTAAGAAAGAAGTAATATCAAAGTTAAACGCTTTATATTTGCCTACCTTTGCAGAAAATGGTCCATTCTCCTTTCTCATTCTTTGTTCATGACAGCATTCTTCTGTGGTTTTCACTGCCACACACATTGTTCATCTTCTAAAGGACAGCAGGAAGCATATAATAATTTCATATATCGTGTAAACCAATGTTTACAAAGAATGCATGTCATTTCTACAGGTGCAATAAGATATGTTATAAACTGCAATCGTGAAGTATCATAAATTAGTGCATCTTCAAAAGTTTTAGTCATTCAACTATTGTACGAGTAATTAGAACAGGTTATGATAAGAGTTAAATTGTAAACCCTTCACAATAAACACTGTACATTTGGCTAAGTGCTATGTCCTTGGAATGTTAGTATACATTTGCAATGTTTAATGCCAACAATATCGGTGTAAGCATAGAAAATATGACGTTTTCCATGAAAATACAGCTTTGTTCAAACACTGGTGCTGTTGTGTTTCTAATAAAAGCAACTACACTGTAAGCAAGCAACTAATAGGCACAAAGAGTAAGTCTCAGCTTTAATAAAGGCATATCCAGTTAACATAAAATGTAGTGTAATAGTGCACAAATGAAAAGACCATCGTGAAGTAGATAAGTGATATTTCAGTGACAGGTAGATTGAAAGATCTGCAACCTTACAATTTGTAAGACAACCTGACATGTAAGATCTCTCACAAATTTCTATAGGGCCTGTGGGGTACCATGGATGGTTTGGCGTCAATCGGAGCTTTGGAAGGATGAGTTACAAATGCAAAAGGTAATAATCAACGAAACTGCAGTAGTATTTTCTAGCTGTTCGGCATTTTTTCCTTTGATGCAGTTTCTTATCAACAGTTTGCAGTATTCAGAACATCACAAATTGCTTACAGATAACTTGTTTAATAATAACTGCTTTAAATATATGAGTCATAAGTGCATCTTCCACATCTTTCATAGCCACAATTAAGTCATTAAGGATCTCAGAATATCTTAGTGATCTAAAACAAAATAATTATTAAGATTGATATAACCTATGTAACAGGTGTAGTAGTTGTATGACACAGCTGCTAGCTACTAATCAACAGAAAGCTGATACTAATTTTGAGTAGTCTGACATTTTAAAAGGACCATCTATACTATTCTTCGTGCCCAATGCACACTGATATCAACATAATCTGATGCCATTTCATGCACTGAGCAATTAAGATCTTCTGAAATTCCATGTGCAAATGTCAATTAAACTATTATCACATCTTCGCCCAAGCACTTTTAACTAGGAACTTCATCAAAATAGATATAATCAACAGGAAATTCAGCAGCCTGTCTCATTCATCGCATAATGTCGTCGATGTGTTATGGAATATTTCAGTCATCCCGGATGATAACAGAAGTGTTTAACATGTTCAAAACACACATCTAACCTATGTCTGCATGCTATTTATCTTTCATAGGCCAAATTCTCATAGATTCACTGGAATGACAATAGCCATTGCCTGCAGTATATTTACAACCTTAAGATCTGAAACAACTTGCAAAAAATAAACCCTCAACGCACTATAATGCAAATAATAGTCTTTCTATGCGAACTTTCTTAAAAAGGATGACTTCTTCGTTGGTAATTCGTCCGAGCTATAATGCACAGTTTTACGCTCTACTTAGAACAAAATACAGCAAAATACTACCATCTGGATACAGAAGTCTAAAACTAGTCAAATATAATCTATTTCCAAAAAATAGGCGATTACAACACCTGTAGCCGTGAACGCGGTAACCGAAGAAATTGCGCGAGAACATATTGTCATAGACTATATCCTCACCCATGAGAGGATGGCTCGCTGATTCATCATGCGCGAAAATTATGGGGAAGTTGAGTTTGAGCAAACAACCAAGAATTGATCGTTCAATCTTCAACTACATTGACACTCCCCGGCAAAAACGGGATCCATCCCCTTTTTCCATCACGACCAATACACGTTGACTTGGATGCCATTGCGAGAACCTAGGTCACACGGACAGAGCTGAAATGGAAAACAAACAGAAAAGCCAACACACCACAAGCATACCCACAGCACAATCTCACATATCAATAACGACCTGCGCCTTCCAGTTAAAAGCATCGTCTCGGTCTTGCAACGCAATCGCCATTTGCTAGAATGACTCTTGCAGAACGCAACGTGACCATAGCAGCACCTCATGATACTCTTCGCACATCCCCTTATCTATTCACTACCAATTACCACTGCAATCGCTTGTCACTCATTCTGCCTTAGTTCCAGTAGCGGTGACGTATGCAAGCCTCAGTCGTCTACACTCCCGCTCCCCGGCGTGTGGGATCACAGCTAATCATTATCTCCGTGTGCATGCCATTCTCGGCACTAGTCTAGCCTCCCCGGCGTATACGACCCATCCGCTGTCCTTAACATCAATCAATTCATTCACGGATGTAGAAGAGTGGACACAACTTCAGAAGTAAGCACGACGAATAATTTGACAAAATTATGCAATAACAACAAGATACGAAAACAATGAGTAAACACAATTAATCCAAAATCACAAATTGATATGATACACCATCCATATATACAAACAGTATACACAAAATCGCAGATCGTGTCTCGATGTAATTCCTTTGAAGAATTGCAGGACTTACACCAGTACGCCTACAACCCTTCTCAGGTTGACGATTGTAATTTGTGGAATGTCCGGACGCAAACAAGATTAACCAACAATTACAATAATTGGAAAACACAATTATTTAAGACAAACATATTTACAATCAATACATCAAATGTTGTGGATTTTGCTTTGACGAACTACCCTTGAAGAACTGTAGGACTTACAGCAGTACGCCTACATTCCTTCTCAGGTTGATGATACAAGCGGAACACGTCCAGACAGAAACGAAATTACCAACAGTCAGATGAAAGATGATACCAGTACAGTATATACAACATGAACATGTGTACAAAATCACACACCAAGCACATTGGACTGCTCATTGATGCACTACCCTTTGAATAATTGTAGGACTTACAGCAGTACGCCTACAACCCTTCTCAGGTTGACGCTCTAGGTTGGAAAATCGTCGCAGAGTTCACTTGCTAACTTCCTTCTATCAGCTATATCCTCAAATCTGAACGGTAACACGCCCGTGTCATTGTATCGTAGAATATAGATGACGAACAAACACACGGCATATCTCATCAACCAAGTGTAGAAACACAGTAATTTACACCAAAGATAATAACATTCAATTTGTAACTTGAAACTAGAAATGCCTTTATTCGTGCAAGTCAATTTAACAATTGCTCTCTCGTTTACACTTGGCTTATCCTCACTAAACTGAGCAATATCTTTCGTCTTTTCAAACGCACCAATACTATCATAGTCATTGCACAAGATACTTGAGTTGATGGGCGTCTATTTCATTGTGGATGACAACACCAACGACGCCTGATTGATACCAGTTGATGAAGTTAGCTGTGGATATGAAGCTGTTGTTACTCGACTTTCAAAAATTTGTCCAACTGCAAGACTACCACCACTGCTGTCTTTTACTATCAGCTCAGGTTTAACACTGGCATTTGATGATAGGTGCGCTACATGCTGATCACTCACACTGACGGTCTGACAAGTATGCATGCCTTCTGCAACTGCATCTGCATATATTTCGACTTCACGTTGTAGTTGTACAGAACCTTTATTTAACTTAGCAGTAGTAGGCATATCCCTCATCTCATAATGATCAACCAAAGACAACTGTGAAGTATCATGATCATTATCACGAATATTCACTTTACCGTCAAATTCATCATTTTCAAACTCTTTAATAACAGAAGTAGACAATTTTGGTTCCTCCTCACAAATCATTAAAGGTTTTACATCTTCACTCTGACTAGTAATACCTTGTAAACTTGTAGGGTCAGAACTGCACTCTGAAGCAGCAACTCTATTCTGTGACACTCTATTTAACAATGGCTTACCAGTTGCAACTACAGACTTCTTGACCCCACAGTTATCGTCACACAATTCGGAGTCAGACCTTGATTTCACATTTAGCTTATCCCTGAACTTGCTCACTGGTTCACAGTTCACTTCTGTATGCACCTCTTGCAAACGTGTAAAACAAAACCGTGTTTGTCTTGCATCTTGTAACTTATCTGTTGAGGATGTACTACGATACCTGTTACACTCACTAGGTCTATATGCATTACTAGACATCATGGAGCCTTCTCGATATCCACCTCTCTGAGGCCTACTCGTCATCAATGATTCCGTTTCTCCCTCAGACTGCTCTATTCTAGGGGTGGGATTCAATATACTGGCGAACTTGCTCATAGATTGATTGACACTATCTTTTACTAGTTTCAGGATATCATCAAATTTTGGCTCGATACCGTCATCCTCCATACGGGAGCTTATCTTCATCCACTTCCTTTGCAGTCGAGTAGGTAGGCGTCTCGCTATTACTTCTAGTGTAAAACTCGAGTTGAGGTCACTCATGCAATTCATAGAAATCAAGGTATTCTCATATGTCATAAGATTACCTAAAAACTCAGTAAGTGCCTTGGAGTCATCTTGAAGTTGACTGCACTTACCTTTGAAAGCTTCGTATGCGTTCCTTACAATCATAGAAGGTCTTCCAAACCCTCTTTCAGCTTCATAAACTTACAACACTGTATAGCTCTTGCAGCAATCCCAGTGCAATACCTCATCAAATACATTAACTTCATTTCATCAGTTAATGAAAATCCACTCAGCATGATCTCAAACTCCTTTACAAATTGTAAATAATCTACCGGGTTTCCATCAAAACACCGTGGCTCAAATTTAGGGAGTTTGATGTTCCTATTATCCATGAACGGCGAAACAGTAACATCAACCATGTCATGTTCAACATCAGACACATCGTTACAAGTAACAGACAAGTCACCGTGACTTACTTTCCTGTTTGCATTCAAGATGCCATGTCACTTCCGTGACCCAGGCATTGTTGAACTTGACCCAATTCTAAAAACGTTCCAGATATTGCTTGTTCAAAGAGGACTTGGCCGTCACCAGGAAAGATGAACGGTGACTATCCAAACAGTCACCAACTGTCCGAATCCGTCGGAAACTGACTCCATGCCATGAGAAATTCTCAGCCACGTCCAGTAAACCGTCAATGCCCAGCTCATGCTACGCTCGGGCCCACGCTGTTCCTTGAAGTTTTTCAGAAACGCTTAGTTATAACCGACGAAAAAACCAAAAGGCCAATTGGTGACTCGTGGATTCTTTATTGTTACACCAACATATAAAAATAATATTTGAACTAAGGTCTGTGAACAAATATTACAATAATAAATCACAAGATTACTTCTGATGGTTTACTGCCGACTTCTTTCTGAACAGCGACCGATGAGACGATGACTGTCGTATTGATGCCTCCGCGAAAATTGGGGAAGTTGGTTTGAGCAAACAACCAAGAATTGATCGTTCAATCTTCAGCTATATTGACACAATCTTTTACTAGTCAGTGCGAAGGTATAAAACCTCTAAGGAATTTTGAGGAAGAACCCAAATTGTCTACTGCTGTTATGAAAGAGTTTGAAAATTATGAAGTTGACGGTTAAGTGAATATTCGCGATAATGATCATGATAGTGCACATTTGTCTTCTGTTGATCATGATGAAATGAGAGGAATGCCCACTTCTACTTAGTTGAACAAAGTTTCCGTGCTACTTGAACGTAAAGTAGAATTAAAGGCAGACGCAGTTGTAGGAGGTATGGATATTTGTGAGATCCTCAGTATAATTGATCAACGTGAAGCCCACCTATTATCAGATGCTGGTGCTAAGCCGGAGCTAATAGTAAAAGATAGAATTTGTGATAATCTTGCAGTTAGACGAATTTCTGAAAGCCAAACAACAACAGCTTCTGATCCACCACTAAGTTCATCAACTGGCATCAATCAGTCGTCGTTGGTTTTGTGATCCACAATGGAAAAGACACCCACGAACTAAAGTGTCTTGTGCAATGACTATGATAGTATTGGTGAATTTGAAAAGACGAAAGATATTGCTCAGTTTAGTGAGGATAAGCCAAGTGTGTACAAGAAGGTAATTTTTAAACTGACTTGCATGAAAAAAGGATTTTCAAGTTTCAAGTTACAAATTGAATGTTATTATCTTTGGTGTAAATTACTGTGTTTCTACACTTGGTTGATGAGATATGCCGTGTGTTTGTTCGTCATCTATATTCTACGATACAATGACATGGGCGTGTTACCGTTCAGATTTGAGGATATAGCTGATAGAAGGAAGTCAGCAAATGAACTCTGCGACGATTTTCCAACCTAGGGCGTCAACCTGAGAAGGGTTGTAGGCGTACTGCTGTAAGTCCTACAATTCTTCAAAGGGTAGCGCATCAATGAGCAGCCCAATGTGCTTGGTGTGTGATTTTGTACACATGTTCATATTGCATATACTGAATTGATATCATGTCATCTAGCTGTTGGTAATTCTGTTTGTGTCCGGACGACTTCCACTTGTATCATCAACCTGAGAAGGAATGTAGGCGTACTGCTGTAAGTCCTACAGTTCTTCAAGGGTAGTTCGTCAAGGCAGAATCCACAACATTTGATGTGTTGATTGTACATATGTTTGTGTTAAATAATTGTGTGAGTTCCAATTATTGTAATTGTTGGTTAATCTTGTTTGCGTCCGGACATTCCACAAATTACAATCGTCAACCTGAGAAGGGTTGTAGGCGTACTGGTGTAAGTCCTGCAATTCTTCAAAGGAATTACATCGAGACACGATCTGCGATTTTGTGTATACTGTTTGTATATATGGATGGTGTATCATATCAATTTGTGATTTTGGATTAATTGTGTTTACTCATTGTTTTCGTATCTTGTTGTTATTGCATAATTTTGTCAAATTATTCGTCGTGCTTACTTCTGAAGTTGTGTCCACTCTTCTACATCCGTGAATGAATTGATTGATGTTAAGGACAGCGGATGGGTCGTATACGCCGGGGAGGCTAGACTAGTGCCGAGAATGGCATGCACACGGAGATAATGATTAGCTGTGATCCCACACGCCGGGGAGCGGGAGTGTAGACGACTGAGGCTTGCATACGTCACCGCTACTGGAACTAAGGCAGAATGAGTGACAAGCGATTGCAGTGGTAATTGGTAGTGAATAGATAAGGGGATGTGCGAAGAGTATCATGAGGTGCTGCTATGGTCACGTTGCGTTCTGCAAGAGTCATTCTAGGGAGTGGCGATTGTGTTGCAAGAGGACGCCTTTAACTGGAAGGTGTATGTCGTCGTTGATATGTGAGATTGTGCTGTGGGTATGCTTGTGGTGTGTTGGCTTTTCTGTTTGTTTTCCATTTCAGCTCTGTCCGTGTGACCCAGGTTCTCGCAATGGCATCCAAGTCAACGTGTATTGGTCGTGATGGAAAAAGGGGATGGATCCCGTTTTTGCCGGGGAGTGTCAATGTAGTTGAAGATTGAACGATCGATTCTTGGTTGTTTGCTCAAACTCAACTTCCCCATAATTTTCGCGCATGATGAATCAGCGAGCCATCCTCTCATGGGTGAGGATATAGTCTATGACAATATGTTCTCGCGCAATTTCTTCGGTTACCGCGTTCACGGCTACAGGTGTTGTAATCGCCTATTTTTTGGAAATAGATTATATTTGACTAGTTTTAGACTTCTGTATCCAGATGGTAGTATTTTGCTGTATTTTGTTCTAAGTAGAGCGTAAAACTGTGCATTATAGCTCGGACGAATTACCAACGAAGAAGTCATCCTTTTTAAGAAAGTTCGCATAGAAAGACTATTATTTGCATTATAGTGCGTTGAGGGTTTATTTTTTGCAAGTTGTTTCAGATCTTAAGGTTGTAAATATACTGCAGGCAATGGCTATTGTCATTCCAGTGAATCTATGAGAATTTGGCCTATGAAAGATAAATAGCATGCAGACATAGGTTAGATGTGTGTTTTGAACATGTTAAACACTTCTGTTATCATCCGGGATGACTGAAATATTCCATAACACATCGACGACATTATGCGATGAATGAGACAGGCTGCTGAATTTCCTGTTGATTATATCTATTTTGATGAAGTTCCTAGTTAAAAGTGCTTGGGCGAAGATGTGATAATAGTTTAATTGACATTTGCACATGGAATTTCAGAAGATCTTAATTGCTCAGTGCATGAAATGGCATCAGATTATGTTGATATCAGTGTGCATTGGGCACGAAGAATAGTATAGATGGTCCTTTTAAAATGTCAGACTACTCAAAATTAGTATCAGCTTTCTGTTGATTAGTAGCTAGTAGCTGTGTCATACAACTACTACACCTGTTACATAGGTTATATCAATCTTAATAATTATTTTGTTTTAGATCACTAAGATATTCTGAGATCCTTAATGACTTAATTGTGGCTATGAAAGATGTGGAAGATGCACTTATGACTCATATATTTAAAGCAGTTATTATTAAACAAGTTATCTGTAAGCAATTTGTGATGTTCTGAATACTGCAAACTGTTGATAAGAAACTGCATCAAAGGAAAAAATGCCGAACAGCTAGAAAATACTACTGCAGTTTCGTTGATTATTACCTTTTGCATTTGTAACTCATCCTTCCAAAGCTCCGATTGACGCCAAACCATCCATGGTACCCCACAGGCCCTATAGAAATTTGTGAGAGATCTTACATGTCAGGTTGTCTTACAAATTGTAAGGTTGCAGATCTTTCAATCTACCTGTCACTGAAATATCACTTATCTACTTCACGATGGTCTTTTCATTTGTGCACTATTACACTACATTTTATGTTAACTGGATATGCCTTTATTAAAGCTGAGACTTACTCTTTGTGCCTATTAGTTGCTTGCTTACAGTGTAGTTGCTTTTATTAGAAACACAACAGCACCAGTGTTTGAACAAAGCTGTATTTTCATGGAAAACGTCATATTTTCTATGCTTACACCGATATTGTTGGCATTAAACATTGCAAATGTATACTAACATTCCAAGGACATAGCACTTAGCCAAATGTACAGTGTTTATTGTGAAGGGTTTACAATTTAACTCTTATCATAACCTGTTCTAATTACTCGTACAATAGTTGAATGACTAAAACTTTTGAAGATGCACTAATTTATGATACTTCACGATTGCAGTTTATAACATATCTTATTGCACCTGTAGAAATGACATGCATTCTTTGTAAACATTGGTTTACACGATATATGAAATTATTATATGCTTCCTGCTGTCCTTTAGAAGATGAACAATGTGTGTGGCAGTGAAAACCACAGAAGAATGCTGTCATGAACAAAGAATGAGAAAGGAGAATGAACCATTTTCTGCAAAGGTAGGCAAATATAAAGCGTTTAACTTTGATATTACTTCTTTCTTACTTCAGCGATTTAAAAAACACTTTGTTTACTTATTTGCAGATATCCGGTAACGTCAGTCAACCCGGTCACAGTGATTCGACACTGCCCAAATTATTACGACAAACAACTGCGTAAAGGCATTTGCTTGTTATTATTTTTCATTAAATATATTTAACATCCTGCTTACCAGACCTTTCTTATTCTATCTGAGTGTAGCTATATTTGTCATGTTGACTAGATGCAGGCATGACTTATTAATGAGACCTGACAGAGTAATTGGTGGCATATTTTAGTGTAAGGTAAATCTAACTACGATTGCTAAAGCTCAACGAATTCAATAATTTGTCTCGTGTAGACTTCAATTTACGCTACATGTTAACAGCCTTAGTCATATGGATTGACATCACGCTTTAAGTGAAACATTAGTAATGCAATACTTTCGAATACACGTAACCGTATAAGAACTGGAACTCGAATACAGTGCCTAAGTTATGCCTACTATTGTCATTTGTCCCTAAAGACTTGTATATGACTATGAGACGTATGCACGTAACCTCACTAAAATACTTATAATTTAACACGTATGACGACCGACATCGTTCCTGCACAATTACACTTACGTATAGTTAGTAGTTAAAGTCCTAGAGAGCACCGATCTAACATGCCGTGCTCACAAAGGGAACACATGAATTGAAAGACAACAAGATTTACATGAAAATTTTATTTTAATTATGATACAAATTTAGTTTATTTACATATTAAGAATACTATTGATTCCCGCGATTACTCCGTCTGCATAAGTATTGGCGAACACTTCTCCAAATTTGTCACTGATTCTCGTAATGCCCTCATTGATAATACTCTTTTTGGTTTTCAATATGTCACGTTGATTTCAAGGGACAACTGCTGACGTACTTTGGGATGCGAACAAGTTGCGTGACCACGTCCATTGTTTACAATTCTGCATCACATGGTTAACTACAAAAGGTGGAACAAAAAACGTAAAGATAACTGTGAACTGAATATTACAGGTGCAATGATGGTAGTGCTTGTGGCCTGTTTCCAGTTAATGGATTGTACACACGAATACGGTAATGAAAATTACAACTTTCTGTATATAAGAACATTAATTAACTAAGTTTCGGTCGACATACATTAAAAACGGAGTCATAAAAACGCAAATATACCTGCAAAATATGGCTTTCTGAAATGGACCAAAAGCAAGTGTCGGCAGGGGTACCGACAAGTCTGAAATGTAACGCACGTGCAGGTGCAAGCACTCAGATCAACCTCCACTCTATTCCCATTGTCTTGGAAGAATACATAATCGAAGGATTCAACCTCAACAAAAGCCCATCGTCGCCTTTCGTATTCACGGATTACCTTCCTCGCGGCGTATGGCGTCAGCAATCGTATAATTGGGATTAGACGTTGTGAACAGGGATAGGTGAAGCATCGCGACTGAGCAATAATCGCCTCCTGCTGTATTCTTGAAAAACTTTGTTGATACCATTTATACACCTTCAGCATACTTTTATGCAGACTATCTGATCTTTACAAGTACCGTTTCATTTGCTTGTGGGGACTCTCGACGCGATTATTTGTATCATTTCCAAAAGTCAGCACGTTGTCTCTGAAACATGCTGCCCACGATTCTCGTCGATGCATCCAACGACGTTGTAGATATTGACTGACAGTAGCATCCAATCTGCTAATAACTCTGAAATAGAAATTAAATCTGGAAAATGAGAACATTAAAGGCATTACTCTGATCTCCTTTTACACTGCACTAGACGGCATAAGTAGTTCTTCACAATGGGATTTCTTGTCTACGAATAAAATATAAAGTATGCTTTGAAAAACTTACTTTACGACAGAATGCTCGGCAAACATGGAAAGAACACAAAACAATGTGCGCTTCTCTGTGTGTTAACTTGACGGCTGCTATTTCAGCTTGCGCACAATCCATAATGAAGGTTTCTGTTTTGGAGGTATCTTCCATTATTCGACGAAAACAGTCTAATATCCAAACTACATCACGTTTGAATTCTTTTCTAGTCCACGTAAATAAAACTGGTCGTCCGCGACCAAAACTATCCGTCACAAGTAATTGGAACAAAGAATACCTGCACGTTGATTAATGAATTGGTAAACTTACTTCCCTTTATTTGTATTATACGTCGAATCAATACCAACAACCTCAGGGAACTGTTTATACAATTCCATTTGCTCATAAGTTGCAAAACAAATTCTTGTTAGTGAATTCCTGATCGGTTCATCGGAATAATACTCCATTAACTTCCCACGGGATTTTAGGAATTCAAAAATGTCACGACGACTCGAAATACCTTAAGTATTTAACAAGTACGTCAACGTTACCTTTAGTGACTGTGGCTTTCATATTTTTAACGTCGATGCGAGTTATATCCTTGTGGTACTTCTCCTTAACATGCATTATTATTTCATCGGATGAGTGGGATTGCTGAAGAAGTGGTTCCACATTTTCTTTCTCTTCAAATGTTAGTCGTCTATACCATGGGTCATTCTGCATGTACACCCTGCTGCATGGATGGTTATGTACCATATTGTGGGAAGCAATTATGTATTCACTAAAACGCAAAACCACGCGAAATGAAGACGAGCAATTGCAACATTTAGACCTGAAATATTCACGAAATTATAGTACACTTCTTACGACTTATGTCAATGGAGTTGAAGATTGAACGATCAATTCTTGGTTGTTTGCTCAAAATCAACTTCCCCGATTTTCGCGGAGGCATCAATACGACAGTCATCGTCTCATCGGTCGCTGTTCAGAAAGAAGAGTGAAACATCGTCAGAAGTAATATAACGATTTATTTTTGTAATATTTTTTACAGACCTTAGTTCGCTTATTCCTTTTATATGTTGGTGTAACAATAAACAAATCTCAAGCGGCAGATCGGTGTTTTGGTTTTTTCGTCCGTTATAACTAAGCGTTTCCGAAATCTTCGAAGAACAGCGTGGGCCCGAGCGTAGCGAGAGCTGGGCATTAATAATAATAATAATAACAGCTTTATTCCAAACAGTATTTGTGGTACAGGTATGGAATTTTCAGCGTGCATTACAGTATATTGCATCTAATTACCTCATAAATTATATAAGATTTTTAAAAATCAAAAATACATAAAAATAAAATAAATAAGTTATAAATAAATAAAATAAATAAATATTAAAAATTAAGAAAAAAAAGAAAAAAACAGCGTAGAGTATTTCATTTCAAACAATGCACCACAGGATTTGGAATATAAGGTTAATGTGTGGTTGTAGATGAGAACGACAGTGTAGTAGTAACGAGGAAAGGAAAACAAAAACTAATGGGACTATTTGTTAGAGTGCCGCAGTAAGTTTATCGTGTCATACCTAACGGATTTCTCATCACATAACAGCTGTGCCAGATATGGTATTGTGGAGTTTTTGTATTTGGTAGTCCTAGCATATAGCCTCCTATAGCTGCTTCTAGTTCTTCCAGATGAAATGCAAGGAGATAGATGCGTATAGAGAGGATGCTCGGGGTCCGACAATATTGTATTCACTAGTTTCTTACATGACATTATATGTCTATCTACAATAGTGTTCACCAGTTGGTCTAACGATATCCCACTTGCCCTACTAACAGCTTTTAGTGCCCTTCTCAGCGAAGCAAAGTCTTTCTTAAGTAGTCCAGGAAAGACTAATGGGGAGCAGTAATGGAGGATGGGTAGAATACAAGAATTTACAAACTGAGAAAGTAAAGACTGGTTTATGCCAGACTGCCTAAATTTCCTAATGTAGAACGTTAAGCGAAACATCTTTCTAGTAACTAGCAAGATATGGGAAGACCAGGAAAGATCGGTGGAAACGGTTTATGAGACGTGATTGACAGTTTCTGACGATAGAAACAGATCTGGCGGATTCAAACAGTTGGTGAAAGTTTGGATAGTCACCGTTCATCTTTCCTGGTGCCGGTCAAGTCCTCTTTGAACAAGCAATATCTGGAACTTTTTGGAATTGGGTCAAGTTCAACAATGCCTGGGTCAAAGAAGGGACAGAGTGTCTTGGATGCAAACAGGAAAGTAAGTCATGGTGACTTGTCTGTTAATTGTAACGATGTGTCTGATGTTAAGCATGACATGGTTGATGTTACTGTTTCGCCGTTCAGGGATAATAGGAACATCAAACTCCCTAAATTTGAACCACGGTGTTTTGATGGAAACCCGGCCGATTATTTACAATTTGTAAAGGAGTTTGAGATCATGTTGAGTGGTGTTTTATTAAATGATGAATTGAAGTTAATGTATTTGATGAGATATTGCACTGGAGATGCTGCAAGAGCTATACAGTGCTGTAAGTTTATGAAGCCAAAAGAGGGCTACTACGAGGCTATGAGCATATTACGTCAAAGGTTTGGAAGACCTTCGATGATTGCAGGGAAATTATTCGAGGCTGTTAAGGGTAATGGTGGTCAATTACAGGATGACTCCCAGGCACTCACTGAGTTTTTAGATAATTTGCTAATTTACAAGAATGGAATGATTTCGATGAATCGCATGAGTGACCTCAACTCGAGTTTTATACTAGAAGTAATAGCAAGACGTCTACCTACTCGACTGCAAAGGAAGTGGGTGAAGATGAGCTCCCGTATGGAGGATGAGGGTATCGAGCCAAAGTTTGATGATATCCTGAAACTGGTAAATACTAGTGTCAATCAATCTATGAGCAAGTTTTCCAGTCTGTTAGATCTCACCCCTAGAATAGAGCAGTCTGAGGGTAAAACGCACTCATTGATGACGAATAAGCCTCAGAGAGGTGGATATCGAGAAGACTCCATGATGTCTAGTAATGCATATAGACCTAGTGAGTGTAACAGGTTTCGTAGTACATCCTCAACAGATAAGTTACAAGATGCAAGACAAACACGGTTTGTTTTACACGTGTGCAAGAGGTGCATACAGAAGTGAACTGTGAACCAGTGAGCAAGTTCAGTGATAAGCTAAATGTAAACTCCAGGTCTGACTCCGAATTGTGTGACGATAACGGTGTTGTGAAGAAGTCTGTAGTTGCAACTGGTAAGCCGTTGTTGAATAGAGTGTCACAGAATAGAGTTACTGCTTCAGAGTGGAGTTCTGACTCCAAAGTTTACAAAGTATAACTAGTCAGAGTGAAGATATAAAACCTTTAATGATTTGTGAGGAGGAACCAAAATTGTCTACTTCTGTTATTAAAGAGTTTGAAAATGATGAAGTTGACGGTAAAGTGAATATTCGTGATAATGATCATGATACTTCACAGTTGTCTTTGGTTGATCATTATGAGATGAGGGATATGCCTACTACTGCTAAGTTAAATAAAGGTTCTGTACAACTACAACGTGAAGTAGAATTGAACGCAGATGCAGTTCCAAAAGGTGTGCATACTTGTGAGACAGTCAGTGTAATTGATCAGCGTGTAGCCCACCTATCATCAGATGATAGTGCTAAACCCGAACTAGTAGTGAAAGACAGCAGTGGTGGTAATCTTGCAGTTGGACAACTATCTGAGAGCCGAACAAGAACAGCTTCTGATCCACCACTAAGTTCATCACCTTGTGTCACTCAGTCATCGTTGGTGCTGTCATCCACAATGAAACAGACACCCATCAACTCAAGTATCTTGTGCAATGACTATGGTAGTATCAGTTCGTTTGAAAGGACGAATATCAATGGTCAGTTTAGTGTGGATAAGCCAAGTGTAAAGGAGAGAGTTATTGTTAAATTGACTTGCACGAATAAAGGCATTTCTAGTTTCAAGTTACTATTTGAATGTTATTATCTTTGGTGTAAATTACTCTGTTTCTATACTTGGTTGATGAGATATGTCGTGTGTTTGTTGGTCATCTATATTCTACGATACAATGACATGGGCGTGTTGCCGTTCAGATTTGAGGATATAGCTGATAGAAGGAAGTTAGCAAATGAACTCTGCGACGATTTTCCAACCTAGGGCGTCAACCTGAGAAGGGTTGTAGGCGTACTGCTGTAAGTCCTACAATTCTTCAAAGGGTAGCGCATCAATGAGCAGTCCAATGTGCTTGGTGTATGATCTTGTACATATGTTCATATTGTATATACTGAATTGATATCATCTGTCATCTAGCTGTTGGTAATTCTGTTTGTGTCCGGACGACTTCCACTTGGATCATCAACCTGAGAAGGAATGTAGGCGTACTGCTGTAAGTCCTACAGTTCTTCAAGGGTAGTTTGTCGTGTCAGAATCCACAACATTTGATGTGTTGATTGTACATATGTTTGTGTTAAATAGTTGTGTGAGTTCCAATTGATGTAATTGTTGGTTAATCTTGTTTGTGTCTGGACATTCCACAACTTACAATCGTCAACCTGTGAAGGGTTGTAGGCGTACTGGTGTAAGTCCTGCAATTCTTCAAAGGAATTCCATCAAGACATGAAATGCGAGTTTGTGTGTACTGTTTGTATATACGTGTGGTGTGTCATATCAATTGGTGTTATTTGGATTCATTGTGTTTACTCGTTGTTTTCGTACCTTGTTGTTATTGCATAATTTTGTTAAAATTTTCGTCGTGATTACTTCTGAAGTTGTGTCCACTCTTCTACATCCGTGAATGAATTGATTGATGTTAAGGACAGCAGATGGGTCGTATACGCCGGGGAGGCTAGGCTATTGCTGAGAATGAAATGCACACGGAGATAATTGTTAGCTGCGGTCCGACACGCCGGGGAGAAAGAGTGTAAACGACTGAGGCTCGCATGCGTCACCGCTACTAGAACTGAGGCAGAATGAGTGACAAGCGATTTCAGTGGTAATTGGTAGTGAGTAGATTAGGATGTGCGTAGAGTATCGTGAGGTGGTGCTATGGTCACTTTGCATTCTGCAAGAGTCATTCTAGCAAGTGGCGATTGTGTTGCAAGATGTCAAGAGGAGGTCTCTGTCTGGAGGCGCAGGTCGTCATTGATGTGTGAGATTGTGCTGTGGGTATGCTTGTGGTGTGTTGGCTTTTCTGTTTGTTTTCCATTTCAGCTCTGTCCGTGTGACCCAGGTTCTCGCAATGGCATCCAAGTCAACGTGCATTGGTCGTGAAGGAAAAAAGGGTTGGATCCCTTTTTTGCCGGGGAGTGTCAATGGAGTTGAAGATTGAACGATCAATTCTTGGTTGTTTGCTCAAAATCAACTTCCCCGATTTTCGCGGAGGCATCAATACGACAGTCATCGTCTCATCGGTCGCTGTTCAGAAAGAAGAGTGAAACATCGTCAGAAGTAATATAACGATTTATTATTGTAATATTTGTTTACAGACCTTAGTTCGCTTATTCCTTTTATATGTTGGTGTAACAATAAACAAATCTCAAGCGGCAGATCGGTGTTTTGGTTTTTTCGTCCGTTATAACTAAGCGTTTCCGAAATCTTCGAAGAACAGCGTGGGCCCGAGCGTAGCGATAGCTGGGCATTAACTGTTTATGAGACGTGATTGACAAGTTATTTTTCAATTTCAACCCAGGTCTTGTACCATTCACTCCAAAAGTGCATTTAAACCAACGTAAGCGTACTTAAATCTGTCATCCGATAACGTTTTGCTATAAGTATGAACAGGACAACTACATTGTAAGCATTAAATGACTTCCTCACTCTTTGAAATTCTGCTAATGACTTCTCAAATTCATCCCAGCTGAAGAAACGCCTTCCAAGTATGTATTCACCGAAAATTCCACTTAAGTCTGTGCTCCTTTCACTCGAACTGACTACCTGCAACGGACTGAAATAAAATTATCAATTAGTATCCATCTCTGTCACAACTGTTCCAAGATAAATCGTAAAAAACAACATTGAAATACAGGGATGATCAATAACCATCAAGAAAATACCGCAAGTATAACCTAAATTACAGTGGTTAGGACTCTCGCCAACCATGCACATGGTCCGAGGTTCGATCCCCAGCTGACGCACATCCGATATCTATAGTCGGCCTGCAAAATTTGGGCTACCGATATCCATGCTGAAAATTCCATGCTAGTACCGAAAATACAGTGTGTAATCAAGCTGTAATCAAAAATAAAAAAATAATAAAAATAAATAATAAAAAACACAAGAACCCACCGGTTCGTTGACATCACAAGCAACCGATAGACCAAACAACGAATTGTACGACAAACAAAGCCTAGTACATGCACAAACAAAGAAAAACAAAGCGTTACAATGGTCAAAGTCACGTTTATGGTCATCACATATGCTAGCAAACAACGCAAACATAACCACGCCAAAACAGCACCCGACAGCACCCACCCAAGGACAATTCAAAATCCAATTGACCGCCACTGTTCTAGCCAATGAAAGACGGGAAAACCAGGGTCGCGGAAAATATAACACGTCCCAACGTATATCCTTACCCCGTCTCATCGATCGCTGTTCATAAAGAAGCTAGAAGAAACTGTTAGAATTAATATCGTGATATATTGCTGTAATATTTGTTCTTAGACCTTAGTCTGTAATACCAGTAATGCTTGTGTTATATGTTGGTGTTAGTATAACGAATTCTCGAGTCGCCAATCGGTGTTCTGGTTTTCGCGTCCGTTAGTACTTAGCGTTTCTGAAAGGCTTCTAGGGACAGCGTAAGGCCCGGCGTAGCAAGAGCTGGGCATTAAAGGTTTTTGAGTCTTGATGGACACTGGACCTCATTCTGTCCTTTGAAGTCTTTCAGGAAGTATGCGCAATAACCAACAAAGAAAACGGAAGCGCAGATTGGTGACTTAAGTTCCCTTACTTTTGCCCCAATGCGGAGCCAACCATTACGTTATGGTAAACAAAGTTTAGGAATAAATGTCATAACAATAAGTCACAATAATGCTTCTGATAGTCTTTCTCTCTCTTCCAGCTAACAGAGGATGATGAAACGATGACTGCACTATTGATGTCTCCCGAGAAAGTAAATAAATAAATAAAAATAAAAAGCCATGAATTGATCGTTCAATCCCCAATTATACTGACAGATGGGTTTATATATACCAGGCCAGAAAGTTGTGTGGATACGTTGATGTGACTATGAGAAATAAATTGTGCTCGAATCATTATCAGTATCACTGTGAGACTTTATCATAATAAATTTTATCCATAGTGGAATTATACTCTACTGCAGTGCACCAGTTCTATTCTTATATCAGGGAACAACTTATCTTGGAAGCTATTATTGTGCAGCATACTGCATGACTGGGAAGGGTTCAAAACAATGCAATACCACAATTTCATTTACTGCGAAAAATTCTCAGATCATAACATCAAAAATGGAGGGAGGGCGACGCATACTTATCATCAGGTATGGTAGTGGTCACAAATGTGAATCGCTCCGATCTGTAGGACAGAAACATGCATTTTTTTGACAGATCGAGAATTAACCAAGAGCTCATATCCTCAACATAACATCAAAAGACAATGACTGTACAGATCTAAATTACAGATATAAAATGTGCGTTCGCTCCTAACATCTACAAGCCTGCTCGGCTTCCTATCAAGATGCTTGCCCACAGGCCCTACAGAAATTCGTGAGACATCCTACAGGCCATCGTATCCTCCAGATTCTAATCTTCCGGATTTTCAAAGCCAATTCTCACTGAAATATCACTTATACATTTCGCGATAATCTTTTTAAATAAGTACTGTCATACTCGATTTAATCTTAACTACCCAGGCATTCAATAGAGCTAAAACTTACTCTTTTGTCCGCATCCCTTGCTCTCTTAAAGTCTGGTTTCTCTGATGGAATGAAACACGACGACAACACCAATGTCTGAAGAAGGCTACATTTTCAGCGAAAATGTCTTAGTTTTTCATGGTAGACCAATGTCGTTAGCACTACACATTGCGGATGTATGTTGTCATCCCAAGGACTCTATAGCCCCTTGTTTGATTTATCTTGTCAAATGTGCTTTCAATTATGTATCATCCATAATTGTATTTTATACAATTTTGCAGCCTTCTGGGATATTCTTCCCTTCCTAAAATAGCGTTTAATCACATGGGGGCATAACACATACCGAAATACAGGCTGCAAATTGGCTGACCGTGACTATCAGGTGGCAACAACACGAAATGTGGGTTGGCGCTCAACCTTGACGGCAACTTGAATGAAGGGCTTACAATTTAACATTTATACGAACCAGTTCCTACTATTTGTACTTCAAAATTGCCATTAGGACTTCTGGAAGTCCTAATTTATGGTTCTTCACTATTATAATTTATAACATATCTGATCGTGCCTGTAGAAATGGCATGAATCTCACGCGAAAATACCTGTCTATTAGAAATATAAATTGGTATTATAAAGTGACTACCCGGTGATGCTGAGGACGAAATGCAGGAAGAGTGAGAGCAAGATGCACACCATTGGTTATTCTGGGTAATGAGTAGTGGCAATTATTTCACAACAAATTAGCCTGGCTAACCTACTGAGTTAGACTTTGAGGTTGCTGTTGAATTTTAAGTGGAAACATGATATCAGAGACGACTAAGTGTATCTAGTCCGTGATTTGACTTCACCCAGTTGACAGAAGAGTCCTGTTGACATCAGGTGAGAGCACTGCACTGTGAGATGATGGACAGGGAGTGTACTGAGTATTTTCGGGTTGCGACATCAACAGGTCAGTTGCCGGAGCATGGGCCGAAAACAAGGGGAGGATAACTCCCAACTCATGCGATTGATCCATCCTTGTCACTACCGTAAGTGTCGGGGCTGGTGCGGCAGACCGACCATTGTGCAGGAGATTTCCTCGACTGTAAGCCTGAATATTCATGTGATGGAATGAATAGATTGCTATACTACTGTTAAACTGACAAGATGTTGTAAAAATTGGTTTTGGTGCAACCCGTCCATGATCCGAATTATTGTATGAAGTAGTTGAATCAATCACGAAAGTTTACTGCAATAGTTAATCAGTGGCATTGTTGAGGTTGTCATCAATACCACCAGTATATGTTCATGGTCATAACTCGTGATTGTTTCAGTACAACCTCGTGCCATGTCGTATACCGGTTGAATTACGCAGGCAATACGTGTGTGGCTTCCGGGACAAGTGAACGTTATTTTGTGATGGTATACCTGTGTGAACTGATTTCTGCATGTGGCAGTTACGTGTCTGCATTGCTGTTTCAAAATGAGAGAAGATACATTGGTCGTATCATTCAGTCTAATAAGCATAGTCGCCAGAAGTACAGAACGAAACCAAATTAATGTCTGAGAGCATATTTGGCCGATATGGATATGTGAACGATACGATAGCGATTGTACTAAGGCGTTTTCGCCATCCAAGTAGATAGCATGCCCCATTTATTTCAAGATTGTACAGAAGCATTATCAAAGTACCATCCGTGTGGCGTTAGCCAAAAGAAAACTTCACCACTTATGAAATCAGGACTTTTGATTTAGGTTACCAAGAAGTGAAGAGGTACTAGGACTCAGTCCATCACAACCTAATAAAGAAACCTATGAGGTTAGTTATCTTCTGGACTCAGATTTGTGAGATATCTGAACGGTTCGAATACATCTTCAACGAATACGCAAGTCTATTCGCCATAACGCACTCCAAAAGACTTAATTATATATAAAAGTGCAATAAATTATTCACTCGGAACCACTAACATCATTCAGTGAAGTGGCTCGAACGAGACTCTCTGAGATCATCAGAACTGAATATACAGTGGAACACACAGACATGTTCACAGAGTTGGTACAGTGTACTTCACTAGTTATATCTATTATTATCTCTTTCCTCTTGTCTACGATACCGGAGGACTAACTATCGAAAGGATCAACTTCATTCACAGTAGTAACAGTCTTAACACACCTCATACTACAAACCACATATAAGTAATCCCAGCACTACTCCCTTTGGAGTCAACCAAAGCTACGACAGTCGAGTGGCTGGACGAGATACGCAGAAGTTTACCGAAGATCAGGAACCTATACCTTACAATCAAGAAGCGAGCACAAAGAAATCAAATTGGTTTATACTAGCTCGTAAAAACGATATTAGATATCGGATACGTGGCGCGATGAAGATTGAAGCGTGTGTATATCATGCTCCGAAGAGGATAATCTTGTCAAAAAATACACGACACGAATCATAATTGATATAAAGCGAGAAAAACAATTCGATACTGCAAAGTGTGGATCAGCGTTGTCAAATCACCTATCAGACACCACCGAAGAGAACAAGACAGTGGGTTGAATGGTACGGTTGTCGATATAATAGTTTCACCTGTTGCGTGTCACTAAAACAGTGAATTCCAGCACACAATGTAGCTGGTGTCACTGCTACTTCGTAGAATACCTGTTTTCCGATCGAGAAATACCGGTGAAAGAAACCTGTTTGAGATATTACGCTAATCTGGAAGGCAAACATATCATAAGGGATAATGGCAGTGTATAGAAATTTAAGACTCCTGAGTTCCCTATTATTAACTTGAAGCTAAAAGCTGGAACTCCACCGACTGTTTTGCTGACGGCTATATTGGCTTTCTGTTCTTGTGTTAAATTAGATATGTATGCTAACTAATGTGAAGAATTCCTATACTTTGCACCTAAACATCGAATTGTTTTAACTTATCGAGAGAGGGCGCACAAACTCTGTTGGGGCGCTTTGATACTCCGGAGAACCTTGTCAGACCCTTACCTTTTCTTTGTTCTAGTCTGTTGACTTCGGTCGTCTACACTAAGCCAACGTATTTCATCAAGACGGTTCACTCACTACTCAAGTGGTTTGTCATCGTACATCTCCTTAACGACTGATTTTCTCTGTTGCGCAACAGAATTTGATCTTGGACAAACATTGGTCCCCACAAACTTCCTGATTATTTGCTAGCCCAAACGTAAGAGCTAAAACTATGGAAGTAAGTGAAAACAAAGTGAAGTGTCTACAACAATGGGTCAAATTCATCATCCCGGGAAACGACAAATTACTTGGCAATACATTCCTTCTCCCAGTAGTCTAGAATCGCATGACCCACACATTCTCAGTACACTTCTAACGGTTTTTGGTAGCTGAGGCAATTTTGCACGGAATATCTCCAAGATTCTGTTAGCGTCTGCTTGTGATATGTTCGTGGTGACTAGGATATTCAGAATCATATTTGTCAATTCATAACGTTCAGAAGAGACTTGTGTGCACATTTCCGAAGTACTAGCACATGGTGTTACGCTGGTGCACGGTGTCGATGGCACCACCTCGATTTCATTAGTCATACTCTCAGTGTTCATTGAAGAGGGCTCGACCTCAACAGGAAGGACAGCATGTGAAACAGCCTCCGTTGATGTCGACGCTGCATTTATCTCGGCCATTATCTGCGCATAATTACGTTTATACCTTCTGTAAAACGTAGTGTAATGGCAGGTCAATTGTAGATTACGCTCACGTAATCTCTTCAGGCTTAGTATAGGGTATTTAGTGTTAGACTAGGAGAAAAACAGAAAAGGGAGAACAGCGACCACCTACCTGCATGCTGAACGGTTTAAAAGTGCGCGCGAGATGTGTAAGTGTAATAAAACAAACCCTGACATATGTAGCGCTATAATTTACGTTTAGCAAAGAAATTTGGCACTAACTGAACTGATTGGTCAGTGAGATTAAAAATTATTCAAGAAGAAATGTAGATTTCATTAATTTACGCAAAATGCAGCAGTTAATTCATGCGTTTTATTAATTTCCAGCCTCGGTGAAGTTTTTCCGACGTAAAAATTTTACTACTTACAATTTTTCAGTAGTCTACCGAGGTAAGTAAAACTTTTCAAATGCTTCCCCATTCTGTCCCCATTATTCGCATTTTGTCCCCATTTTTCAGATGTTGTCCCCATTGTGTCCCCATTATTCGCATTTTGTCCCCATTCTTCAAAATGTTGTCCCCATTCTGTCCCCATTTCCCCCAAAATGTCCCCACTTTGTCCCCACATTTGTCCGATTGGGTTGGCATGCGATTCGATTATACCAAATGTAAGATGATGTTACAGGACTGAACTACACTGACTCCTAGTTTAATAGTAGGAATTGAGGTAGTAGTTCATGTTGACCGCTTCACTTATTTGAGAAGTACCATTAGCCAGTACCAACGGGTTGATATCTGACGAAATCTCAGTACGGATACAGAGGGCTAGTTTAGCATATGCCAGTTTACGTCGTCTCTGGCGTAGACATGATATCCGGGTATCGACCAAAGTGCGGATGTACTGCTCATCAGTCCTCTCTGTCCTCCTTTATGGCTGTGAGACCTGGCCATTGAGAGTGGAAGACATGAAAAGATTAGCTGTCTTTGATCATGGGTGCCTGCGTTCCATGTCCAGTATAGAGTGATATATTCGGGTGAGCAATATTGAGGTGAGGCGTCGAGTGCTAGGTAATGAGAGGAATTCAATCGACGAGGCTGTGAAGCTACGTCGATTGAGATGGCTAGGACATGTGTTACATATGCCTAGCCATCGCCTTCCTCGACGGTCAATGTTAGTTGACTGACATATGTTGGATCAGGCTGGAAAAGAGCTAGCAGCGGTCAAACCAAAACATGGCTTCACCAGTCAGTGAAATCTGTAACAGTTAGTCTAAGCCACGTAGGAAGGTGTAGACTTCCTGGTTGGCGTCCTCGGGCCGGTAAAGACCAATGGCTGGAAACAATTGGTGACATGGCTCAAAATCTTTCTCAATGGCGCGAATGCATCCACTCTTTGTGACTTATGATTTCCAATGAAACTATATCGTTCTTCGTTATTACTATTCCTTTGTCTCACACCTCAGTTTACTGTCCCTGTTATGCATTTCTTCTCTTGCTTTGTGTGCTAAATGGAGTGTGTTGACTTGACCTGCTGCACATCGGTGCAAAGTTCTATGTCGAAAACAGACAGACAGACGGTGAGCTAGCTCCTAGTAGGTAATGTGGTGACTTTGTTATTTCGCCAGCTTTTGTCTAGAAGTTAAACACTGAGTAAAGCGACTGACATCAGCGGTTAAGGATAGCATTGAAAGCATGACTCGTGCTGGGTGATAAGTTAGGAGAAGTTGGTTTGATATGCTGATGCGACTACGCTAATCAACTTAGGCATGTTTTCTTACTGCACTTAGTCTATCACACTGATTGTGACTCAAGACTTCATTTGAGGTGCACTTTTCCTCTGTTACTTACTATCTTTATTGATTTTACTAGTAACAATTTCTATGAATAAGGGGTGGAAAAATTTGATCCAGTCATTTTGACTTCAATTCTACGTGCTCAGAGAACCACTTTCTTCAACTGTTCACAGAGGCATTGGTGGGTGAATTGTGTACACGTATGACTTCATGCTGACAGCTTAGAATGCTTAGAAAGCGAAACTGCCAGAATATAGTCTCTTTAAAATTCGAAAACCATCATCTGTCTAGAGAATTTGTAAATTCATGTCTGATAATGAATACCTGTATGTAATACATACGATAGCAAGACTTGCATCCATTTGGCGGTGGGAGTTCGTCATGATTTTTGTTTCTTGTTCGCATTACAATCTAGCCATAAGTTATATTCATACATGAAACAATAAATATATAATTATTCGGTATGTTGGATGTTAATCGTCCATGTTTGTTTCGGAAGTGTTTTCAAATAGAAATGAGATAGGGATTGGATTAGAAATTGTGCACGTCACCTACAGCTCTAATTCATCCCAAAACATGCTAACTGTTTGCTATGAAAGTTATGTAGTTGTTACCGAAGTTGTCGTTTAATATTGTGTAGTATGCAGTATTTATATGCAAACTTGAGAGTCCGGAATATTGACTTTAAAGCAGATTTCTAACTGATATCGTGATTGGAATGTTGTTCTCTGACTTTAGTGTATGCATGCATATGATACAGCTGATAAAGTCAACTACTCTTTACATTTTGTATCACACACGTAGGAAGGATTCCGATTTCTGCCGTAGAGAGGAGATCGAAAGCATACCTCAGACGGTGTACAGCATTTTGTCAGGTATGTTTCTTTTTGGATTAGTAGTAAGTGTTTCAGAGTTCTATTCCATTGACGTAAACACGGTTATTCCGGAGAGCAGTGAAGAAAATCGTCCACCGATGTACACGCATTACTGTGTAAGTCTTATGAATATGTCACTATTATGTAGCTTTTATTGTTAGTCCTAACTATGGGACTGCGTTTGAAACCCAAATTATTTATGAACGCAGCCTTCCAGCTTCCTAGCACAATGCATTATTACATTGTTGAAATGACTCAACCTCTGATTGAAGATTGCCCCATATCAGTGTCTTCTTTCGAGACTCTGTCTTTTGGCTCGGAGAATCAGGCAGTTACACCAATCCGTCAAATCAAGTCTCTTAAGGGTAAGTTTCGTTTGTTAATAAACTTTTGTTAGCTCCTCTGACTTGCCCTGCCTTCTCAAGAGTCCCATCGTTACCGTTTGGACACAAGGAGAAAACAATGGTCAATTCCAAAGTATCATTTGATGATTTTTATACCGAGAATGAAGGCCCTTACAAATTAACTGGTCATTCAATTTATTTGTCTCCAGGAAAGTGTTTTCATTCTAGTTGTGACGTGCATAAAGTGAAAAGTTATGTGACAAAGGCTGACTTTGAATCAGTAATCGAATCACCACTGTATTGTCTGAAGTCAATTTTAGAATCACCACAGGTCGTCCCTAAGGTAGGCGAATGTTGTCCAGTGTGTTTGTAGTGCAAATGTTACAGTACGTTTTGTTCAGGTGTTTAACGTCTACGATGAAGGCAGAGGACGTGTTAAGGAATTATTGTAAAGTGGTTTCAGCGTATGACATAAAGTGTATTCAACGAGTTGAAGATATTAGTGCATTGTGTAGAAAATGTGAAGCTGGTATACAGTAGTGTATTTTGACTACTTATCAACTGATTGTACAGGTCATGCATTTTGTTATGTGTACTAATATTGAAAACCGATGAGTTTTAACTATGTTTTAGAGGAAATCACAATGGAGTTTGTCAATTATAATGTTCATTTGAGTCATTTCCTCGATGAACTGCCTATCCTGCCAACACCTAATTTAATCGTATGAGAAAAGAAAGCAGAATAAAGCAATTGTGTTTTCAATTTACCACCTGGAGTAATTTGAAATCACATAGCTTGAGATTTATAGCTCTTTGTGAAGGCCAACAGAGAATTGTACACTATTTGACAAATCGCTTCCATGTCTTCTCTCGACTATGAACTGGTGCAAAATGATGAAAATAAAATGGAAGGTTGTATTTCCGTGAGACTAGAGATACTTTCTAGCTGACTTGTTATGCTTATTAGCGTTGGGTTTCCATGTGCACAATCGCGTAAATAGATAAATAAACTTTTGAAGGGTTATCATTTCTCGAATTGTAGTAGATAATTGAAGTGCTTATATCAATTAGTAATCAATTTTCGTTCTCTTCAGTCTAAACATGAAAAGTAAAATAAGGATATAAATAAATACATCTAAATTGATGAGGAGGTTAGTGTGACAGTTACTATTGATTTACACTTGTATACCTTTTGTCTAGAGTCAATTTCTGTCTAAATTGGATGAAATACGATGTTTATCTTCAAAACTCTCGGAGATCCAGCATTTGTATGAAGAAAATATGTGCGAATTGAATCGTCTAAATTCAGAGCTAAAGACTTCGGAAATGAAGAGAAAAGAGGTTGAGATGCGTCTGAAGCGACGTGAATCAGAGTTACTGGAATTACGTGACGAGTTGACGTGTGAGATTGAAATGCGTTCACATCATGAAAAGCGATCGAATCTTGTTGATGAGTAAGTTGTAATTTATGGATACATATGCAGTTGTATTATTGTTATGTACTCGTCGCCAAATTATTGCTATGTACTGGTCGAGAATTTAATAGTCCTGACGCAAGAAAGACGGAAATCAGAAGACCACTAGGTTTGCGATGATACTTCTATTTTCCAAAACACAAGGAGAATCCAAGTCACACAAGAGTGTGAGAGCAAAAATGTATATGAATGTCCGAACAAGTGTGTAAACACAAGTGTGTGAGCGAACATCCAAAATGAACAAATCAATAGATAGTCTTAACATGATTGGCTAATTATAATGGAATATCGATCCATATATACCTAGCAAATATAACAGACATGTCAAACAAACACACATTATATATAATATAAGGGGAATATACATCGTTAAAGGAGACAGGTTCATCAAAGTGAAATGGTCACAGACTAAGAGAGCAACAGAAAGAGAGACCACCATATATATATATATATATATATATATATATATATATATATATGTGGATACATATCAATTATGTTAAAAACCGCGATCATGCTTAGCGTCATTTAAATATAGACTTCCAGTAGGATTTGAAAATTTCTGACTGAGACTGAGTCTGAACATAGAAGTTAGTAGAGAAGTGCAGCAGCTGAAGTTGCCACATTGGATGTAGCACACCGAAGTAGACAACAGAGATAGAGGAAAAGGGTTTACTCACTAGGAATGTTATAGAGAAAGATTAGTAACATGGAAAATATGACAGTACGGTGGATATGTGTGATGACAGGATGTGCATGCATCTGCTTTATTGAGAAAGATTTTGAGCCGTATCACCTATTGTCTCGAGTCATTGGTTCATAGCATCCTGACGACACCATTCAAACGGCCTACATCTCCCTCCCGACGTAGCCGGAACTACCTGTAAAAGATAGCATGGAATGATGTGAAGCTTTTGTTTGACCACTTCAAACTCTTTCCCAACTGAATCATATGTTGGTTAACATTGCTCGTTGAGGAAGGTGAAAACTAGGAATGTGGAACACGTGTGCTGGTCATATCGATTAGTTCACCTTCATAGCCTCATCGATCGACTCTCCCTCCTTACCTAACAGTCCGCTTAACGTGAATATCGCTCACTATATAATGCGATTTAACATGGGGATAAGACGCAGACAGTTATGATTGAAGACAGGCAGGAATTTTATGTCTTCCACTTTCAGTGGCCATGCGTTACAACGGTAAAGGAGGACGGAGCGAACTGCTGCTGGGCAGTACACACGTGCTTTGATCAGTAGCCAAATATCATGTCTACACGAGAGACAACGTATGTTGGCAAATCCCACGGGAGCCTTTTGTATGTGTGACGAGATTCCGTCGCCAATCACTAGTGCCTTGTGACTGATGCAACTTGCCGAATAAGTGAAGTATTCACCACGCTCTATCACTCGATTCCCCGGGTGTCTTTAAGCTCAGAGTTCGTTCAGTCCATTCCTGCACCTGCAAACCACATGTGGAACATTCGAAGACCACTGGTCAAGGTATTGAGGAGACTGTTGATTTTATCAGTATCTCCATGTAGGAGGACTATATCATCTGCATAGTCTAAGTTGACAGGACTGTTCGTTGATGCCAAGTCAATCCGTAAGTCGCTGAAGTGAAATAGGGTGGACTGCATCAATACATGTACGGTGGAACCTAAAGAGAAGTGGGGACAAGAGGCATGCGTGATGGACGTCGCTTGAGATGACAACTCTCTGTAAGCTGTTACACGCCTTGATAAGTACGAGTGGAGTGCGTTAGTTAGTGCGATATAATTTCTCTACACTGCCTTGACAGTCAATGTCGGATGCCACCTTGAGGTTGCGAGATGTGGCAATTTTTGGATGCAGGTAAGTATGTCTGTTCAAGAATCTGTTGAAGGATGAAGATATGTTGGAGTCATTATGTTCTTTGCCTAAAGCCTGTCTGGTTTCCCCGTGTTACTCTTTCTCTTCAGAGCACCATTTAATCTCGGCTTGAGTTTTGAACCTTGAACTTTAGACCCCATATTAGTGAGGCCACTCCACTTTTGATTGATTATCACAGTAAGACTTTTCTCTTTTCTAACAAACAGGGTTAACCAGACTTAAACCAGTCTGACGGAAGTATGTGTGACTCCTAGACATTGCCTAATACCTTAGCTTACCGAGAGAACAGTTTGTCACCGTAGTTAAATACTAGTGGGGTGGTCCCACTGGGGATGGTGCTTCTTTCCCTTGTTTCAGATTAGAGACAGTCTTTGTGATATGAGTTACATGTGTAGGGCTGATATCTACACAGCATCTAGGTAGGTGCTGGATAGTGGAAAAATTGAGCGTGGCTGTGATCTAGTTACATTTCTCCTGAAGGTGTTCCCCTCAACGTTTCAGTTGTCTACCCTGAGATCTAATTAATGTGTGACTTTCCTCGCAGGCTGTCTCACTTGTGGTTTGACTTTTGCATTTCTTCTGCTATTGTCGTCCACCATTGTCGGTGGTGGTTGCGAAAACTTCGTGAGTTGTCGTTTGAACAGCTTTGGCTCCCGATGATGTTTGGGGCTTTCCGGAATCAGTGTTCTCACTCAGTCAGTTGGCATGAAGTAGCAGAAATCCCCTGTGGTTTTGTAAGCTTTGGTATTAGGTTTTTAAAATTAAGAAGAATGTCTAGAAGCATTTGATTTTCATTCTGGTATGCTGTCGTAGTGGAAATTTGTAGTTGAACAAGGAGTTTATGAGATAATTTGTTTTGTGATTCAGTTTACAGGATAGTTTGAAGGATGCTAGAGAGAAATTGAAATCTATGGATCATGTGAGTAAAGAAAATGAGAAACTTTTGGAGGAAAACAGTCGTCTGAAAGCCAAGGTATGTGATGCAGTTTCACAATGGTTATTTCATAAACTATATATTGGAGGTATTGTGTGATGTTGTACAGTTATTTGTAAACAGCGTAATGGTGGTGCCTAGTGGTGTAACATTTGCATGTATGCATCAATTATTGTGATGTATTAATTATCGGATTGCTTATGTATTAAATTCCATACTTGAGAAAGGCAGAGGAGAAGAGTAAGGTAAACCCAAAGGTGAGTAAAAACCACTGGGTCTCCTCCGCCTCATGTGAACTTAGAGATGCTTGAAGACTTATACCGGCGAGCTCCGAATTCAATGAGGAGCGAAAGCTGCACAAGAGGAAACTTACGAAAAGTCTCCGCAAGGACCGTGAACAGTGGTGGGCGACAAAAGCCAAAGAGATGGAGAAAGCTTCGAGGATAGGCAACACCAGGCAACTCTTTGGACTCATCAGGGAAACGGGTGGGAGAAGACAAATCATCAGTGAGACAATCTCGGAAAAAAATGGCACTATAATTAGCTCCCAGGATAGACGACTGGATCGTTGGAAAGAGCATTATGAGGAGCAGTTTAATTGGCCCACAGCCACGCTCAACCTTCCGAGCATCCAACACCTCCCTGAATGGGATATAGACACAGGTCTTCTATCACTAACTGAGGTTACTAAAGCTGTCACCAATCTGAAACTAGGCAAAGCAGCGGGACCTGATGGAATGACTCCAGAGGTATTTAAGTACGGTGGAGACAGCTTACTGTCCGGATTAACTGAGGTACTAGGCAGCGTCTGGGAATCAGAAGAAGTCCCATCGGGTTGGTGTAAGTCACTGATTATCCCCATATACAAGAAGGGAGACAAGTCTTCCTGTGATAATCACAGAGGGATTAGCTTGACTAATATAGTATCTAAAGTCTTAGGCTCAATAATCATGCGTAGACTGAGTGGTGCTCGGGAAGCACAAACACGAGAGAGCCAGGCAGGCTTTAGACCAGGAAGAGGGTGTATTGATCATATCTTCACCCTCCGACAGATTCTAGAACATAGGCATTCCTACCGGCGTCCAACAGTCATTATATTTCTTGACCTAAAGGCAGCATTCGACTCTGTCGATCGGGAAGTTCTCTGGAGATGCTTGGCTGTAAAGGGAATTCCGAGAAAATATATTGCACTGATTAAGGCACTCTACTCGTACTCATACAGCCAGGTGAGGGCTTACGGCGAGCTGTCATCTGAACTGATGACGACCAGTGGTGTCCGTCAAGGATGCCCATTATCTCCTTTTCTATTCAACTTCATCATAGATGTGTTAATGGACTTAACCCTAAGTGACTTCAGCGACTCAGGGATTGACTTGCTACCGGGGAATAATCTCGTTGACTTGGAATATGCAGACGATATAGTCCTTCTAGGCGAAGACGCTGACGAAATGCAGAGTCTTCTAAACACCTTGAGCCGCAATCTACGAATGTTTGGCATGCGATTCGCTCCCGCCAAATGCAAGATGATGTTACAGGACTGGACTACATCGACGCCTAGTTTAAAAATAGGAAGTGAAGTGGTAGAGCACGTTGACCGCTTCACTTATTTGGGAAGTACCATCAGCCAGTGCCAACGGGCTGATCTCTGACGAAATCTCAGCACGAATACAAGGGGCTCGTTTCGCATTTGTTAGTTTACGCCGACTCTGGCGTAGACGAGATGTTCGACTATCGACCAAAGGGCGGGTGTACTGCTCATCAGTCCGCTCCGTCCTCCTTTATTGGTTGTGAGACCTGGCCACTGAGAGTGGAAGACATGAAAAGACTAGCTGTCTTTGATCATAGGTGCCTGCGTTCTATTTCCCGTGTAAAGTGGCATAATAAGGTGAGCAACATTGAGGTTAGGCGTAGAGTTCTAGGTAAACAGGGGAAATCAATCGACGAAGTCGTGAAGCTACAAAGACTGAGATGGTTAGGACATGTGTTACGTATGCCAAGCCATCGCCTCCCTCGACGAGCTATGTTAGCGGATATAGGGTCAGGCTGGAAAAAAGCTAGCGGCGGTCAAACAAAAACTTGGCCTCACCAGTCAATGAAATCCACAACAGTTGGTCTAAGCCACGTAGGAAGGTGTAGACTTCCAGGCTGGGGTCCTCGGGACGGTAAAAATCTATGGTTGGAAACAATTGGTGACATGGCTCAAAATCGTTCTCAGTGGCGCAGATGCATCCACTCCTTGTGACTTATGATCTCCAATGAAACTGTTTTGTTCTTCGTTATTACTCCTTTGTCTCACACCTCTGCTCACTGTCTCTATTATGCTTTTCTTGTACTTTCTTCTCTTACTTTGTGTGCTACATGGAGGGTGGCGACTTGAACTTCCGCACATTTGTGCAAAGTTCTATGTCGAAAACAGACAGACAGTAATCAATAGACACCTACATTGCCTTACTCACAACACCTTCCTATTCTCAACCCACCCACCCCTTGCATCTCATCAGATAGGAAGTCATTGTGAAAGGTTATATATTCGCACGGTTAGTTAAGTACAAAAACTCAACGACACCGTATTTCGCCACAACGGTTACTGAAACTTCAAAGTGCTCGAAGATTGAAACCTTCAATCGTCCAAAGTTCTTCACTCATATAAAAAATAAACAATTCATAAAAAAGAAATACATACCAGTGTATCTAATAATGAACGTAATGAAGCAGGTAAAGTCCATAGTGTAGGTGATTGTTGGATAAGTAAGGCAGCCAATCGATTAGCTTTGTGTAAAACAGCCGGGGAACAACGTTTGATTGGATCGTCATCTTCAGATTCAGCCTCTGCTTCGTCGTCATCGTCGTCCTCTACCTCTTCTTCTTTCTGGAAATAATTTTTACTGCCATTGGCAACACTATTGCCATCGGCATCACGTTTCACACTGGTACCGGAATTATTATTATCATACATATTAGTAGTAACAGACACTTTATGTTCACCATTTGACGGGGTAAGGTTCTCTGTCCTATATTGATCGGAAAAACAAAGACATACGGATATATATATATATATATATATATATATATTATTGACCAATATAATACTGTTCACCACACACTTATTTTTTTTATTCCTTCACGTTCTCAGTGGAGCACAGGGCGTTTATTTTCGGCAGCAGTGGGGAAAACAATTGGTGACATGGCTCAAAATCGTTCTCAGTGGCGCAGATGCATCCACTCCTTATGACTTATGATCTCCAATAAAACTGTTTTGTTTTTCTTTATTACTATTCCTTTGTCTCACACCTCTGCTCACTGTTTCTATTATGCTTTTCTTGTACTTTCTTCTCTTGCTTCGCGTGCTACACGGAATGTGGCGACTTGAACTTCCGCACATTTGTGCAAAGTTCTATGTCGAAAACAGACAGACAGACAGACAGACAGAGGAGAAGAGGAAGTTTGACGGAATGGCATCTTTGAAAGTATTTTTCCAAGTTATTTAATTGAAATTTAGATTTTCCCGCCGGTTGATTGGACCGAAGTGCTCGGTCTTAGGTTGACATGTCGGGATCTTGTGCAGAGGCGTCGACAATGTCTAGCCATGTAATTAGAATGTAATTGATGGATGGTGACTAGCAGTGGAATCCACTTGGATGTGCATTTCGTCCTATTTGGAACTCGTCACCTGGATGTGCCTGCTGTGTCCCCAGTGGGTGATGATGTTCCCACCGAGACTCGAACCCAGTGCCCATATAGCTTCAAAGGCCGTCCAACTTAATTCAGTGAATTTGGTTTGGTTTTACAGCACTGATTTTTTGCATGTTTTAAATGCAGACAGATTGTTGTGATAAAGTGTATGACATAAGTGAAGCTAAGAGAATGACTGACATTTAGAACTTGGTGCAGTATACTTAGTTCTGGTTATAAATTTTGTAGTTATAAGACTTTGTTGTACTGTTGTGTTGTGTGCTGAGTTTTCTGATCGAATTTAAATGATCACTTGCAGAATTGTTTAAGTAGTTTCGATCAGTACTGGTAATAACAGCTACCACCATGTGCATTATTCCCTTTGTTAATAATATGACCGTGTTTACGGAGCTGTAGAATTTCATTTTTTTGTCTGTATTCTGGTGTGTGCGAGTCATCGTGAAATGTTGGCGAATGCACTAAGAGAACAACTGGAGTGAAAAATGATCTCACTATATCAAGTAGTTATAGTAGTAGTAATAATAAGTCAGAATAACTAACTTTCCTGCAGAAAATTATGATCACTATTCTTATTTCGCTCATGGTGAACTATTTTTGTGTGTAGAGATTGACGCGTGAATGAAAGAAATTAGAAGCATTAGGTAGGTATTCGTAAAGCTGGTGTCTTACAAAGTATGATGTACACCAAAACGCTTACATCTATTAACCCTTTGCCTTGAACATCTGTATGGTGTACGTATTACTGGAGGATTCACAAATACATTCACTTATTGTTGTGGTTGTTGTTGTTGTTTTTGTTGTAATTATTATTGCCATTATTAACAGAGCAACTTGTTATATCGAGCCAGCAAAACTGTCTGGTTTTGAGTTCAGCTGAGTTGAGTATAACTGTTTGTTTTCCAAAAGATATTGGCCGATAAATTGTATAAAGTATCTTATGTTTATTAAGCAAAAAGAATTTGAAAGTTTTCGTCTACAAGCATCTTATCAACAGGAACTTGAACGTCAACTTTCGCAAATGAGGGTCGCTGCCCAACTTGCTGATAATGAGGTAAGCACAGTTTGAAGTGTGTTTTTTTTGTCGTAGGCATAAACGGTTTTTGCCTTGATACTATATTTCTCATTTTGATGATACGTAATTAATTTCAAAATTGAAATGTATTTGTTTAATAATTTGAATTGTCTAGTGGCGGAATTGTATTTGTCACTTATTGGTTCAGGTTTATGTTCGCTTGCATCTACGCTTTTACGTCGATGGATTGTTTTGAATCGTCAGCAGGGTGTGACAATAAGTGGGAGGTGGGGGAAAGTACTTATTTGAAAGAGAGTGTCTACTGTTATTGCAGATTGAGCACAGTGTCTACAGTCTACTTCTTGGCAAACTTTAACAGGAGAGAAGACTTCATTTTTCATGATGACTAATTAGTTAGTGTCACCTAGTCATGATGGAGCTCGATTAGCTAGTATCACCTTAACTAGTCGTTGTAGACACGAATAATAGCCAAGTGTCAATGTATCTATGATTGAGTTGGTAGTTTAAGAGTGTACTTCAAGGGAATATCCTTCTGTGACGACAAATTCTCTGACAACTTGTAATACTATTAAATATTTCCAAGCAGTGTCACATCAGCTATGTAGGTAGTTAGGCGGGTGCTGGTGCAGTTGACCAAGTCGGAATGCATGATACTTTCTTTGTCTTTTTAATGTGGTTGTGTTCTCTGAGCTGGATAGTTAGTTTGCGAAGCTTTCATCGCCCTACTAGGCGACATTCTCAGCACATACTTCAATTCGTCGAAGTGAGCTTTTAGATTTTTCCACGAGTTTATTGATCATCTCTCCTGGTTGGTGACCTTCGACGTGATTGGTTGTTTTTGTATGTTTTCACACCTTCTAGGTTACTTGTATTGGAGGTGATTGTTTCTTTGACTTGAACTTTGAATCTTTGTGTATGAGGTTTCTTTCTTATCGGTTGATAAATTTTGTCTACCTCAATGTCTATTGATTGATGATTCACTGGAATGCCAAGCTTCTAAAAATTCTGTAGCATTATTGTTGTTTCCTCTGTATAATATTTGAACGCTGGTTGTTCCAGTGGAATTGATGTCCGTGGTTGTCTGTATGTAGTGATATGAGAGAGTGGATATCATGTCTTTAGCCGGCTAGCTTATGTTCGTGGATACAAAGACGAAGAGCAGGACGTCCACTTTGGCCAATGTAGTGTTTTTCGCAGTTGTTACAATTTAATTCCATTATCGGTAAATTTTTGTTTTGATGAAGTCTCACTGTTATACAGTAATGTTTACTGATGACCACGTTTCGAGCACAATTTATTACTGCTCATAATCATATCAAGACACTACTCACACGACTTCCTAACTTCATTTATATAGTTCCATTATTTTTCACTTGATATGATTGGCAGTAGTACTTTCCATATTTCGGGTATGACTGATGAATCATCCCTATTGCATGTATTTGGTGTAGACTCAATGAACAAGGATTCAGTAATCAACCTCTCTCTCTCCACCTATCTCTAGATTACTTTACCACCCTATTGTGTGGTTGTTTGTTATTGCGTGAAGTGCCATAGCTGAGCTTTTCTCTAAATTATTATCTTTTCAGGGTCAACCATTCTTACCTTAGCTAAATTCTTATGTTCCGACAATCTGACTACCCCTGACCTACTAGTTTGACCTATGTAGTTGACCTCACAGTCATTGCATGGTATTTTGTAAATTATATTATTTTGTTTAATTGGATCCACCGGGTCTTTCAGCCTACAGAGCTTGTCTCTGAGTGAGTTTGTAGGTTTGAATGCCACCCTAATTCCTGCTTTATTAGGAATCCTACGTAGGGCCTCAGATGTCCCTTCCTTATATGGTATAACAGTGGATGAATTATATTCTTTCTTATTTGTGTTATCATTAATAGTTTCACCATTATTTTTATTTTACTTTTGGCTTTTACTGAAATTCCTGATGAATTGTATAGGACAGTGTTATGTACTCCTCGAGAATTTATTGTTATGGACTGGTCGAGAATTTAATAGTCCTGACGCAAGAAGGCGGAAATCAGAAGACCACTAGGTTTGCGATGATACTTCTATTTTCCAAACACAAGGAGACGCAATAAATGGTATCACACCAAAGTAAGTAGGTCACACAAATTGTGAATGCGAAATATATATGAATGTTCCAGACAAAGTGTGTGAACAAATCATTAGACAGTCTTAACATGAATGGCTAATTATAATGAAGTATCGATCCATATATACATAGCGAAATATAGCAGACATGTCAACAACACCATATATGGATATATGTCACCAAGCAACGGACTGTCAACAAACACTCATATTATATATAATATAATATAAGGAGAATATACATTGTTAAAGGAGACAAGTTCATACAAGTGAAATGGTCACAGACTAAGAGAGCAAACAGAAAGAGAGACCAACATACACACACACATAAATATATATATGTGGATACATATCACCTCCCCTTTTGAGAAGATTGATGATTAGTAGGATGTTTACCTGGGGGTTTATCTGGAACCTTTGAGCTTGTTGTTGACGTCTGTCGTTTCGTCTGCCTGTTGGGTTTGCGGCTTCGGCTTCGTCCGGAATTGTCTGACATTTTATGCTTCTTGACTGCATTGCATAGCGAATTTAGTGGGACATCAGCCAGATGCAAACGATCGAACCAATCAAGTCCCAAAAGATTTAAATCACTCTTGGTGACGTAGCAAATTCCTGTGAATTTGGTATTGCGGAAGGAAACAGAACATTTGAGTTCACCAATAAGTTTGAGCTGCCCACCACAGGCGCTGACAAGAGACTGGGAAGTATTGGTGATAGGTGGTCTGCCAATATTATTCCAAAGTTTCTCTGATATAACAGTAATATCAGAGGCGGTATCTAGCTGCAGACGTGCATCATGACCATTCATCTGAAGATCAAGATATTTCCGCATACCTGGTGTTGTGACTTGACAGGTTGCGCGTAGACTCAATGATCTTTTTGGAGATTTAGGACCAACAGTTTGTCGAGCTTTTGCTGGATTTTGATATCTGAGTTTGCGTGGCTGACAAAAACCATTTTTATGACCGATGATTTTGCACTTGCTGCAACGATGATTTTTGTATGGACAAGACTTTACAAAGTGCCACGCGCCACAATGCCAGCATGGTGATGGTGGGGTCTTCTTTGCAGTATTTTGTGAAGTTGGACGAGTATGTGTAGATTTCCGCGGAACATTAGGAGAAGTAGGTGGGTCAGGAGTAGATGATGAGAGATTTTTGCTCTTTCGTAATGCACGAATATCAGAGCTTCTCGAAGGTGTTGATTCGACCAGGTGTGTGTCTTTCTGCAGATTAATCAGCCGTTGATATTCATCAGCTATGTCATGTAATGTTAACTTGGGATTTTGTTCTAGCTGATTGAGCAGTCGAGTTCGGATATCTGTGAAACGAGGAGATTGAAGACTGCATATGAGAATCAAGGCTTTGAATTGATCATCTGTTAAGGACCTGAGTCGAAATCTCTCACATTCTCGGTTGACTGTGCCAACGTGAGTAAGAAAATCATCATTTTCATTCATTGTCAGCTTGAGGCAACGATAACGTATGCTGAATAATGAGGAGTGGTCTCCAAAATGTTCACGCAGCAGCTTTATTGTATCATCGAAACACTTGTCACGTGGTTTCTGGGGTAAAATTAGGTTGCAGTACCGTTCATATTCTGCCGGACCCAATTTACGTAACAACACTCGCACCTTCCAGGCATCGTCTTGTGAGGCGAGATCAACAGTGAATAAATCCTCATAACGTTGATACCATGTGTCAAAAGTGACATTAGCCTCTGGGTCATAATTGAACTGTGAAATACTGTTCACAATGCCGTCGACAGATGGTAGCATGGTATGATTGGGATTGCTTGAAGGTGAAGCTGGACCAGTCTGTTGGTTGACGAACATTTCCATTAATTTCATTTGTCGTTCAAACAATAATTCCAATTTAGAAGGATCCATAGTAAATTGTTATGTTGCTGCTGCTGAGTGGTTAATAGTAGTTTTCCCCGTCGCCAAATTGTTATGTACTCGTCGCTAAATTATTGTTATGGACTGGTCGAGAAACTAATAGTCCTGACGCAAGAAGGCGGAAATCAGAAGACCACTAGGTTTGCGATGATACTTCTATTTTCCAACACAAGGAGACGCAATAAATGGTATCACACCAAAGTAAGTAGGTCACACAAATTGTGAATGCGAAATATATATGAATGTTCCAGACAAAGTGTGTGAACAAATCATTAGACAGTCTTAACATGAATGGCTAATTATAATGAAATATCGATCCATATATACATAGCGAAATATAGCAGACATGTCAACAACACCATATATGGATATATGTCACCAAGCAACGGACTGTCAACAAACACTCATATTATATATAATATAATATAAGGAGAATATACATTGTTAAAGGAGACAAGTTCATACAAGTGAAATGGTCACAGACTAAGAGAGCAAACAGAAAGAGAGACCAACATACACACACACATAAATATATATATGTGGATACATATCAGATGGTTATTCATCTCCAACGCTTCATGTATCTGTTTTATTTCTTCATCTAGTTCTTTTGTTGTGCTACTTAGTGTTATGGCTTTGTTTGTTACACACTTCACTAAGCCTGCCTTAAGCGTTAACGGATGAGATGAATATAAGTTGAAATGAGAGAATATAAGTCATCTACAGTTTTACCACATAAAGAGGGGACATCTGATCCCCTACGTAGGATTCGTAATAAAGCAGGAATTAGGGTGGCATTCAAACCTACAAACTAACTCAGATGTGACAAGCTCTGTAGGCTGAAAGACCCGGTGGATCCAATTAAACAAAATAATATAATTTACAAAATACCATGCAATGACTGTGAGGTCAACTACATAGGTCAAACTAGTAGGTCAGGGGTAGTCAGATTGTCGGAACATAAGAACTTAGCTAAGGTAAGAATGGTTGACCCTGAAAAGATAAGTAATTTAGAGAAAAGCTCAGCTATGGCACTTCACGCAATAACAAACAACCACACAATAGGGTGGGATAGAGTTAAAATTCTAAAAGTAATCTAGAGATAGGTGGAGAGAGAGAGGTTGATTACTGAATCCTTGTTCATCGAGTCTACACCAAACACATGCGACAGAAATGACTCAATGCAAATACCAAAGTATGGAAGATAATATTACCGCAGGTCGAGTCAGAAGAGGATAATAAATAATATTAAAATCCTATTTCAATTTAAACACAACATTCTAACAAGTAGCTTATAATGACTACAAAAAAATACTCGTCCTTTTTTCCATCTTTCTGCAATTGATCAACGACACTGGTACTATTATTTCTGAATGTACATTATCTCACATTGATTTTAATCCAATATCTAATCGATTCTACACATGTATATAAATGAAAGAACAAAGTTGTGTGAGTACCTTGATATGATTATGAGCGATAGTTTGTGCTCGAAACGTGATCAGTTAATATTACTGTATAACCACACTGTGTGATTTATCAAAATAAATTCTTATCCATAATGGAGTTATGCCTCTACCACAGTGCCCAAGTTTTATACTTATATCAATGGATGGGGGGTATTCGTTTAGAAATTAGAAAATTCTGTTCAGAGTGTCAGTGAAATAATGTCATTATTTGAATAAATGAAGAATGACAAATGTACTAGCATAACCTTAGCCCATTTTTTTTTAATTTTTATTATTTCTTGGATTCTTCTCAACTGGTTACAACCTAAACAATACCGAAATTATAAATTAAATCAGGGATTTAAGCATATTCTTTTTTACAATTATAGTGATTATTTGATGGGAACTGAGAGTAACATTGGTCAGAAATAATGTAAGTTGTTGAATAATTAAGAGTGAGAAGAGAATCGACTATTTATAGAAGGACTGTATGCCTAAGCTTGAAAACAAAAGGATAGGGTTAAACAAATGTTTTATGGGGGTAGAAATAAAGTTTAACTAGAAAGAGTATAGAGTGTAATGAGTTACGTAACCGCATATAGACACTTTTTTATAGGCTGAGTCAGTTTTGACCAAAATAATTCAAGTTTTCTTAACAGGACAGAAGATAGTCATCTTGAGATTTGTGCGCTTTGTTGTCACCAAGGCAGTGCAAGATTCACCACCGTCTCTTTCTGCGTACATAGATTTGGTGTTGGACATTTGATTGAGATTGCCGCAGCTAAATGAAGCAGGCTAGGTTTCTTTTGTCTGTTGATTATTTTGAACAACTTCAGGTTGTCCACACAAAATGGCCAATGTCTAGTAGTGGGTGGCGTGCAATCGCACTGTTTAATGTTTGTGCGTCCTTTAATCTCAGGTTCGTTGGTGTGAGTTCAGCTATGCGGACAATAACTCTTCTCTCTGTTCTTCCAATGTATGTGCTTTGGTATATACATGTAAATTGGTAGACGCAGTTGCAGGTAACATGAGGTGGGAGTTCCCCATTTTCGACTGTCTTAAACCACAGGTCGTTGGTAACCGCATACACTTTTGGCAGCTGGATATATTCTTTTCGGGGCAGCATTCAGTCTGCATCTTATTCTACTACCAGTATCGTCACCTTTGAAGACAAGCTGTAGAAAGATGGGTTTTTTATCTACTTTGCTGTACCCCATCTCGTCAAGTTTACATTTTCCATGTTTGTTGATGAACTTCTGTGGGTAACCATTATCATGCAGGCATTTTTCAAAAGTACCTAGTTCTTGCTTCATTTTTTTCTTCTGAACTAAGTTTCCTTACACGATCAAACAGTCTTCTCACCGATCCCTTTTTGTAACTCATAGGACAGAAGCTTTAGAAGTTCAGGTGAATCGGCCTCTAGGTCTCCTTTCTATAGATGTACCTCATGATTTTTCCATCTTTATCACGTTCTATGCCAATGTCCAAAAAGTGAAACTTCTTCTCATCTTCACACTCCATTGTAAACTTAATATTAGTATGAGCACTATTCAGGACGTATTTTCATATTTGAGATCCGTCATTAAAACGATCACAAATGACAAACGTGTCCTCGACATACCTGGTATAGAAGTCTGTCTATACGATTACGGCCTTCATTGTTGTTTCTTCCAGGTTACCCATAAAGATGTTCATTGTTGAAGGGATTTAGAGAATGTTGTTCGTCTGGAACAAGAAGTCTGTATATTCTTGTGAATGGAAAAAGTGAAATGAGTCATGAATTCAACGATGCCTTTACTGATTGTGGATGTGGTTAATTTAGATTTAATCTGAAGAGGGAAGTTGATTATCGGTGACATTAATTAAATAGTATTGGGGTGGATGTCGTGAGTATAGATGTTATCGTATTAGTATCCATCTTGGATGAGATTGTCACTTTATAAATGTGTGAATACTTGTCGCTGCTGCCACCTACATGAGACATGATTTTCATGTTTCACTGAGTTTTCCCTTCGTGGCGAAAAGAGTTGATGATTAGTGATTTGGCTTCAATTATGAAGAATAGACACCGCGTCAACTAACTTGCTCCGTGTATAAATAACTTGTTCAAGATAATGTTGAATCATCATTTGCAAGATTAGATTATTACTCGTTATAATTGAGTTTTAAAGCCTTGCATTATAATCCTTTGTGTCTCTTTGCATTGTTCCCCTACTAACTTGCTTACTTCTGATTGAAATAGATGATTTGGGTTTTGGAGAGAGTTTAGCATCCGTTGTGATGGTGGATAGTCAACTGAAAGGATTGGAGTCAGATGTCTTGAAAGCTGAAAGCGAATATCAAAGTATGAAGAAGAAGTTTATCCTGCAAAGGTTCATCTCGTTAGTTCTTCGGGCTGTTGTAAGACATCGAGGCAGTGTTATCGACAACTCAAAACATTTAATTGAGGTAGATTTTATGTAGACCTTTTGTCTGTTTACTAATTTCTTATATTACTGATTTCAAATGTTTAGAGATGGTGTTTATAATATTATCATGAAACACGGAGACAATTTGATGATATGTAACTACATATATTTACATATATATGGAAGAGATTTTCTGTCTCAGACGAGACAGGCTATTCAAATTTCGTAAATACATCCAGTAGGTGTTGAAGTCTACACTGTCTGGTTGGTGGAGAGTTGTTACTATTTCAGGTGACAAGTCGGGTACTCAGTGCTAGTGTAACGCGCTTTGGATTTTAGGCGTGAGAGCCTCCTATATGGTGTTAGTTTTGTTATTTCATGGAAGAAGCAAGAAACTCGTGGCAAGTGACTTATTTTGCTATTTTCATGAAGTCTTATGGATATAGCTGGTGTTGATGTATGCTATCTACCTAGAGGTTTGGTAGCTTGCCTTGAGTTTCTCTCAGTTTTTGTACTTCTCAGAGGTGATATGATCGGAGTCGACACATTCGATTGAGAAGGGGCGTCAGTCGTGTTTTCACGGATGCGATGGGAAACTGACAGCAATGTAATCGATCTGAGGTAGGCCTGAATAGCAGATAGATGATGGAGGCTAGGCAACTTCAGGGTTGGGGAAGACGTTCCACATTATCTGAAGTGTTATCACGTGGACGATTCTCCTTTTAGCGTAGACACCCGACAGGTTGATTGAAGTACGCAGCTACCACTGCAGTATGTTTCTGGTGCGCCTGTTTGAGAAGCTGACTCAATTGTGAGAATGGGTCTGACACCGAAGATAGTGGACCACATACGCAATGACTTTTGATTAGATCAGCATTGATATCCATTGTGAATCCACCAGTATTGGACAGTGGTTGTCTGATGAGCTTCTTGGTTTTCGATAATTCTATAACTGATACCTTCACGTGACAAAGTCTACGTCGAAATCAATGGAAATGCCTAGAGAATGTGAATTGTGCATAGTTTTCTAGTTGAATGAGTAGAAGGTGTGTTGATGTGAGACTGATAATTGTGCTTTATGTAACTATGTAGCTGTCATATCAACCATAATTAATGATAATTGTTAATTGAGCTGAATTGATGAATTTGTCTTGTTCGATTTGTGATTTGTACAGGGTTGTTTGAAATATGGTTAATACTGTTACTTTTCATCCAGTGAATTTTACTCAATTTTTAGCTTTTGAGCAAAGAAATGAGTCGAAGATATTCACAGATAAATGGAAGAATTGAGAAATTAATTGAACAGGTATGATTGGATTGTATGATTAGTATGTGATGTCTTCTTGCCTTTCTTCTCCTATTCCATATGCCACATTGTTTTAATTTGATTGTTTGCATATGTATATCTGCATGGGAATTTGATAATTTCGATATAATAAGCGTGTATTGAAGATTCAGTGAGTAGTGATAGTTAGTTAGGGAAGATAAATAGTGTTGGCTTTCGTACAACACAACAGACTAATGACGAATAGAATCAATAATTGCTGCTTACACTTACCAGTTTGTTTTCAACTAACTGACTAACTAGTTGTGAGGCTTGTTGTATTTGTATGTTGGAGAGAGAGGATAACTTTCATACCGTGTCGTGTTATTTGTTTCTGTGATGTAACAACAGAAGACAAGGGCTGGAAACAGATCGTTTTATTACGGAAATCAACACGTATTTATATATATTTCCTGTACATTATTCTAGCTTATTCAAGTAGACAAACGCAGTCTTCTGATTGGTTGTTTCGGGTAACATCGAAAAGTGGAGCCATCTATCTGCAAATCATATTTGCCCACGCTAAGTTTGCAGTAATTGGCTGTTGAATCAGCCTTGTTCATATTTTCTCACGGCCAATATTAGTGACCTAGACATTGACGTAGATTAATGTCTACCAATTATCTAGCAGCCTGATCTCACAACAGTGAGACATTCTAGTGAAGATGTTACTCATTGAATTCGCCTTTTTATGCAATAGGTCGGTAGGTAGGTAGGTGTTGGTTTGAGTTGTATTCGACTGTAGCACCTCCATATTATCGCCATCATCATCATCACCATGATCAGCACAGACCTTGAGTATGTCTTTTATGAGGTATATGGTAGTAATGAAGAGTGTAGGTATGTACATGCGATATTACATTTTGTTGGAAGTGAGTAATCTGAACGGTCACTTTCTCTTCCCTCTACTCAATTCAATCATATCATAAAATAGGTTTCAAATGCCGAGGTGAGATTGAATGATACGAAAGAGGCAGTCACAGAGATGCGGAAGAGGCAATGTGAAACGATTAGTGAATTATGTGGCGAGAACAGACGGTTAACCGGTGAACTGGGTAGAATCCAAGAGGCGAATGAGGTGGCCCTACACAAATGGGAGAATGAAGTGGATTGTCTTATGGCGGAGAATCAGAAACTTAGTGCTGAGGTGAGTATGCATAATTCTCAGTTGATTTTGACTGTATGCTGACTATGATGCTGCTGCATTAGTGTTTGTTTCTGATGAAGGATTGATTTTTGAAGTTGTCGAAGTGTTTGTTTTGTACAAGTTAATCGATGATTTCTGTTTACTGTGGTGAGCTTTTGAAATACTCAGTGTAATATAAATAATAGGTGATCGCTGATCGTCATATCAGGATTCTTTCAGATTCGTCAGACTCACTGAGTGATTAGAGATGGATAATTGAGGAGTATAACTCATTTGGTTATTTAAAGACAAACAACGTTGTTGATTGTGGACAAGAAGAGAGGAGGAGGGGAGGGAGGTGGTGGAGATACGCGTGAGACAAAAGACAATCAAGGAAGTGAATAGAAGGGTGAAAAGCATTAGAATAATTGAGGGAAAAGCGACAGTAGGAGCAGTATGATGAAAGCATGGAGGCTTAGTTGTTAAGAGGACATGAAGTGAGGATCGTTCATGACTGTGTGTTACTTTGAGAACAGGTGGAAAGGAAAGGCTTGCAGGATGCTACCTAGCAGTTTACCTCACGCATCAGTCACACCCTCCTCCAGCAGTCGTTCAGCTGCATAGATGATAGATACTAGAACTTATCGATTAACTTTATAGGACCGCCTGAGTGGATGATTGGTGTGTGTCGTGAAGGCATAGGTTTCTGTCCATGTTGTAAGAATGACTTTTATTAGGGTGCGTAGCAAGCCTCATTGCGTATATTCGAAGTGATGTACGCTTATTTAGGTACCCTGCATGTTGACTGGGTGAGTGTGAATACACGGTGTTTGGTGTCACCTTCTCTGACTGACGGACTGGCTAGTGATTGGAATTAATCTGCTATTTCATCTTCTGTGCAATAATTTCTCTTTCGTTCTCAAAGTAGCCTGGTCGTGTAAGATAGTTGAGCAGCCAATAATCATTACAACTCATTACTGTCTTATTGTTATGTATAGATCCCTTGTTAGAATGACAGTACGATGTTGAGAAAGCAGTACCATGGCTAGCACAGCTTATTGAGTATTTGTCAGTGTAGCTATGACATGAAGGTGGTAACAGCTGTGTGTTTGGGCGTCTCAAAATTTGGAAAATTGATTTGTCTGACACTGTGAAATAAATTATGAGTGAAGATTCGTTTGAAGGTGCTCTCATGTAGCTATCTGTGTGTGATGGTAGAGATATAATTGAACTTAAGAGATATTGATTTTTTAGATGTGCATTGAAGAGAAATCTGTAAGTGTTGCTATGAGGAGGATTCAAGTGAGTGACTTGATTAGTTGTTGGAAAGGGGAGATATTATTTTGAGTAAGGAATTACCGACTGACTACCTTTTCAATGTACCTCTACCACCATAAAATTTAACATATATATATACGAAGACGATGACTTCATGTGTTTTCAGATTTAATTGAATGGCAATTATTTTGTTTAGGTGACGCCTCTACGTTGTCATCTTGGCGATAATAAAGCGAAGATGGATGAAGACTTGAAGAGAATTGATGAGGCTGCCAGTGAAGTAGAAAGATTGAATTTAAAACTTAATGATCCCGAAAGGGTGTATCATGCAGACAGGTACAACTAGAAGTTTCGCCGCTAGATTCCTCTGTTCGGCTCACTGTGTCTAAAGCATGACCAGTAAAGGAATTATCCAAGTTGTGAAGAGTTGTGCCGACAGTAGATCAGATATCATCATGCAGACACTTACATGGCGTAGTCATACCAGATGTCACGAATAAAGAGATTAAGATGGTTATTGCCTGTAACGTGCCAGAGTTACATGTGACGATTTATCAAAGGTTCGGGGGAGCTAATGAATCCTGTGCCATGAAAACTCCCTTAAGATGGACATTCTTGAGACTACGCAGTAAAATACTCGGAGAAACTAATTTGGTGAATTATACTTTATTTACTGAAAAAACTGGTTATGTTCGAACAGTTTTATAAGAAGGAGTTTGACAAGGTGAGTAGTCATTTACCCATGTCTGTTGAAGATCATCAAGCTCTCAGCATCGTGTCTGAATCCATACAGTTGGTAGATGGACATTACTCAATATGAATCCATGGCGTCGAGTAGGAGGATTACCCAATAATAGAAAAATGGCAGTGAGTCAATGGAATTCGTTGAAGAAACGCCTATCTCAGGAGTCAGCCTCGCACAAAAATTATACCATCGTAATGTCACAGTATAATGAAAAAGGGTTTGCTGAAACGATAGAGGAATATCATGCTGGTGGACAGGTTTGGTACTTTCCGCATCATTCGATATCCCATCCAAAGAAGCGAAATGAATTGAAGATAATGTTCGACTGCGCAGGAGAGTATGCAGGGATATCTCTGACCTAGATCTGGTAAACGGTTTGGTTGATATTTTTATGATATTTCATCAGTGACCAGTACGCATCATTGTAAATATAGAAGCTATGTTTCATCAAGCGGTCGTTCGCACAGATGATAGAAATGCTCTTAGATTCTTATGGTGGTTCGGTGGTGTCATGGGAGCAGAACCAGCACTCTACAGAATGAAAGTGCTGTACTTTTGGAGTAACTTCTTCGCCGAGTTGTGTGATGTTCGCTTTACAACGGCCAACGCTGATAAGTGTGTTATTCAAATAGCTAGAGAACAGTTCTATGTTGACGATCTGTTTGATAGTGTTAGCACATTCGTTGACAGTAAGCTGATTTATGCCCAGTTGAAGGAAATTCTGAGACTAGGAGGCTCTCATCTGAATAAATGAACTAGAAAGAGCCGAGAATTAATGCGGTTCATTCCTGAAGAAGACCGCTCTATAAGAAACATCGACATTCTTCTATCTAAAGACAACAACGAGAGAACATTGGGCATAGAATGGAGTGTATTGAGTTCTAGTATCTGCTTCCGATCACTTGAATTTAAAGCAAAGCTGACTAGAAGAATTCTTCTGTGATATGAAGCTTAGATATCTGACTCAGCGCCAATACTGCCGCCTACTAAATTAATTCTGCAAGATACCTTGAGAAGAAGATTGGAGTGGAATCCAGACATGTCCGAAGATTTTCTAGCCTCCTGGGATAACTAGTATAAGAGTATTAATTATTTGAACAAAGTTAGGATTCCATGATGCAATTTGTCTACTTCCTGTAAACCGTTTGATTGTTTAACTTCACTGCTTCGCCGACGCTTCAGAGTTCCCATACGGTTCTATTGCATATACGCATCTTGAAGATGTTTCTCACCAAGTTTACTGCTCACTGTTGATAGCCAAGTCTAGAGTCGTACCTTTTTTTTTTTTTTTTTTTTTTTTACTGGAATTAGTAGCTTCTGTACTATGTCTTGAGATTGGTAAATATTTCGAACAACAGCTGCGGATACCGATTTCTTGCACAATTTATTGGATGGATTCATTAATTGTACTTGATTGTATAGAGAAAACAACGAGAAGGTTAGTAAGCAGTAGACTTGCAGTTATCCATGAGATGTCTACACCAGATCAGTGGAGACGTATCGATTGAAGAGAGAACCCTACTGATTATGCTCCACGTGGACTCTTATTAGACAACGATGTTAAGCTTAACGAGTGGCTTTATGGGCCAATATTTCTGAGCGATTAGAAAGAGAATTGGCCGTATATGCGTGGATATGAAAGTGTTGTCTACAGTAATGTACTAATTGACGATAATTGTGAGTCGGATACATTGCGAGAACAAGATCAACTTTTATATAGATTTAGAGTGCTCACTTCATGGTTCAAGATGTTAAGATTCGTCGCCTTCCTTCAGCATTTCATCCGCAATTGGAGACTGAGAATTGATGGGAAACCGAGGTCTGTTAAGACTGACTGAGACAATACTTCAAGCAGCCATGAACAAGTAAAGATCGGTATGCGTAATGGGTTATTACACCATCAACAGTCGTCGAGCGGAGTGATGAAGAAGGGTGTTGCGGGTAGAAACCCGATAAAAAGACTCAATCTATTCTAAATCGAAGACATCATTCGTGTAGGAGGTCGCCTACAGTTATCACGCCTACCCTTTGACAGTAAACACCCAGTTATACTGCCTAGTGAATACTTGGTTACTGATATGATAGTGAAGCATTACCATCTCCAGAACGCCCACGCTGATACTATTCATGTTTCAAATAGTCTTCGAGAGGGATTTTGGATTCTCAAAGGTTTTTCTACAGTTGGAAGTTAGTTTGAAACAATGCTACCTGTGTGTGTAAGAGAGTCAGTACTGCACCAAGTATTCAGACAATGGTTCCACTACCAGAATTCTGGTTGTGAGCTCATGTAGCACCATCCAATTCCGTTGGTTTTGAGAATTTCAGACCGTTTTACTCGAAGGAAAGAGGAGTGGTGAAACGTTATGGTTTCCTGTTTACCTGCCTATCTATTAGGGCGGTCAATATTGAAACGGTGCATAGCTTAGATACTGACTTCTTTCTGCATACCATCTCCAGTTCCGCCGAAGGAAGAGGATACTCGAAGAACATAATTAGTGACGACGGCTCTAACTTCAAGGCAGCTGATACTAGTTTGAAGCAGATTGTTAGAGGCTGGGATCAGAATGAAATAGGGAATAATCTCGTAGAGAGAGGATGTGAATGCCTTTTCAACCCACCGTTAGCCAGACATCGTGGAAGTGTACGACAGCGCGTCATACGATCTGTGAGAGGGATTTTATGGAAATTATTGTTTCGAAAAGTAGTGACAGACGAGACACTAGAAACATTTCTCGTTGATTCGGAATGGATTTCAAACAGTCGACCTCCGGAAAAGTTTGTAGACGATAGCGAAGACTTGGATGTACTAACGCCAAATGAATTATTCTTACTTAATAAACAAGTGACATTCGAAGGGACAGAATGCAGTAGAATGTCACTGTATAACAAAAGATGTAAAGAAGCGCAGCATTTGACAGATTTGTTCTGGCATAGGTGATTACATGAATACCTTCCAATGCTGCAAGCAAGCTCCAAGTGGTCGGACATAAAGAGAAACCTACAGTCCGCTTATCTAATCCCAGTAGATTCGTGGAGTGTAAATCTCGACAGAGGGACTTTTTGACGGTGCAACAATCAATATGACCTGACCTGGGGGTGTTAATTTTACAGACAGAAATGTGACAGTTCACCATTCAGTATGATCTGACCTGTCTCCCGTGATTAATGTTTAATTTAGTGTAAACACCCACCACTGATGGATGAATGTTGGATTCTGTCTTTTCTATGTATGAAAAGTAGCTTCCGACTAATTTTACTCCGCACGTGATTACTGTTCGGTACGCTTTTATCCTTCTTTGAATGACAGTTTCCCTTGTGTTGTTACATTTGTGTAATTGCATTATTCGCTTCATATTGTGCAGAAACAGATAAAGTCTTCTGTTGAGTTAGCTGAGTTTTAGCTTTAGCAATTCCCAGACTCTGTATCGTCAGTATTGGTAGTGGCGACGAAATCTGTATGCGAAATGGATTCTACAACACTTGCATAAGATGTTCTATTCTGGTGAGAGTGGCACCTGATGAGCAGGACTGCGTATGTGGGTGTACACTTTCCTTCCTCGATATTCTTACAGAATAATAAACTATTCCTAATTTGCGAATATTAATTTTCAATAATCGGTGGGGTGAACAGGATTGTGACATGAGATCGGTGTTAATTGAGTGAAAGAGATTTGCATAGGTCAGTGTCTGAATTCACTGACTCTCATTATTCCTGTTTCACCAATACACGCACGGATGATTACACTGATGGTAGTGAACCTCGTAATGTTCGCCTTAGTCGACTTGGTATTTCTGCGATTTAGTTGTCAATCAAGCTTGCAGTTTTGATGGCTACCATACTTTTAAGAGGTCCACAACCATGTGATTCTTAGAAATGTATCATCTCATAACACCTCCCTAATTTGTTCACTGCATTATTTGGCCTTAAATTGACTTACACACAACAGTGAGATACTTCGTCAGATAAATCTGTGTAACATGCAAATCAGTAAATAAATAACTTGTCGACGAAAATCAAGCTTAAACCGAGGCGACTGATGTCGAAAACCTTCTTGCATAGACTGATTCCCTTCCGATCATACACGTAAATATCACCGAGCATTCGCAGCATATTTGTACTATTGTAAAGAGGAAAGGATCTGTGAGGCTAGAAAACAAATTTCATCACACAAACGCAGTGTAGGTAAATGAATTTGATATGCCTTGCTTTTCTTTAAGTCCTTATTTCCACATCATTTCACACTGGTCAACTGTCAGCACATAAGAAATGGCTTGTTGTATTATGCACAGTGTTGTAACCTACTTCTCACAGTTCTTTTCTTCGACTAGTTTTCTCCAATGCTGAAAACCTTCTATTACCTTTCTGAACTCGTTTACTGATATACTATTTATATCGGATTATGAGTAACACTCACCACAGTATTCATTTGGATATTATCCAGAGTAGAATTCTCTTCGTGCCCACTGAGTGCATCTTTGACATCTTGACATATTCAGTGCATCTTTGGCTGTTTCATTAAAATGAAAAGAAAGAATATTCGGGTACACCACTGTGTTTGTACAAAATATGATCGGCACAAACAATTGGATTGATTGTCTAATGAATTAAAATATTTCTTCATTTGTTCCCGTGGTTCAGGTAGCAGGAATTCATTTGAAATGATATCCAAAGTAAAAGTATTCACTCAATGTTGACAGGTGTTCGCTCATTCTCTGACTCTAGTTAAGGTTAATATTATTTTAAATTCACATTGGGCGTTTTTAAATTTACACGCTCAGCGGGTACACAAAAACTCCAGGAACGACCTATTTAATGTCACTGAACATCCGTCAGAATATATGCAGAATAATGACAGACATCAGTGAAAAGTATATGAGGCGAGTTCATGAAAGTAATCTCAAATTTTCAAAGCCTAATGTCAAAATTCATGGAGAAATTCCAACAGCCCATAAAGGCCGTGTATTCGGACGTACAGGCTGCTCAGGAAATCAAGTCTTTGTCAAGTGTTCAATACACAAAGCAAGTAGACGTGATATCTCAAGACCATAACAACCCATGTATAATAAATAGCCAATTAAATAAGTTATGTGAGTTTATAATATACTGTGGATTGTCGTAATATACCTTTGACCTGTTAAGGATTGGTGAGCGGCAGCATTAAAGCACTTTGAATACCGTTCACCCAAACGGAAACAATGAGCTACATATAATCAAGAGTGCAGACGAGATTCAACTGTTTCGTGTATACTCAACTCACTGATGTAAATTAAATATTCATCCCGTCTGAATTGACGGAATAAACAAGCTAACTATCGGGACTGATTAGTGTAGAAGAGTAGTAGACAATCTCATCCAAGAATTCTCTGCTGTAAATTTGAAGAGAGGAGTCGAAAACATTGGTGCAGAGTAACATGGATGCATTTCATTTCGTAGGTTCTCATCAGTTGCATACAACCTATAATCATTAACAGAAGGAAGCCACCATGAAATTGAACATACTTCGTCTGTCAACAAGCATATGATAAGTGTGTCATGGTGAGATAGGTTATCAGGTTGACAAGGAAGCTGAAGAGAGAAACCTTTTTAAAATTAATTGACCAGTTTGTTATTAGGTGGGTAACAGAACGATTAGTAACAATTACGTAGTTAGATAAGAGGATATCAAAATTTGGTGTGAAAGAGGTCAAATGGATAGAAGACGATCTAATATCAGAGAGAACGAAAGAGGGCGGCGGGTTGAAAAGATAAGTTAATGAAATTAGAATACAAAGATTTATTACGAGATGAGTCACCAGGGAAATTGAGGTACAATGACAGATTCCTTTCGGACACGTAGGTCAGGTTACAGGCGTTTTTACTGTGATAGCCTCACCAAACTGAAGACTATTTAAGCTGTTTCCTCTTTTGATTATTTTCAATGATGACAGCGCATCTACTCGGTGTCCAGTGTCTGTCAGTTGTTTGGTAATTGAAGTGCTAACACTACTTGGCCCCTTCAACCGAAAGCTCCTCGGTACATGTTCAGAGCTGACGTAGGCGATTCTCGCCGTTCTCCCGATGTAACCGCTCACGCAGATACATGTAAATTGGCATACACAGTTGGAGATAAGATAAGATGCGGATACTTGTACATTTCGGTTGCACCAAAGAAGAGGATATTTGGAGCAGAGAGAGAGACAGTGATTAGTTTTGCCGCAGGATGCGTCGTAGACAGAGCTGAGCTTAATCTTTCATGTTTGGTTCTAATGGTATCATCGTCTTTGAAGTCACCTTTGATGAAAACTGGCCTCCTGCTGACCGTTGTTGCATCAGGTTTCCTACATTCATTCTTACCATAATTTTTAGTGAAGCTTTGTGGATAACCATTTCATGTCAATCAACTCTCAAGCAGCATTAGTTCAATGTCTAATTTGTCAGGTGAACATTCACTTTTCAATCTGGAGAAAAGCGTTTTCACCAGCGTTCGTTGGTGACTGACTGGGCACAAGCTGTTGAAGTTTGAGTAGAGACCGCTCCATGTGTGTTTACGATGTATCGATCTCTCGAGTGTCGATTCCGTTTCTCTCTCCGAGTTTATATTCAGGAAGTGGAAATCATCAGCGTCTTCGTGCTCTATCGTGAAACCCATACTCTTATGTACATTGTTCAACAAGCCCAATGGAGATTGAGGCGTGATTCAAATCACTGCATACAATGAATGTGTCATCTACACATCCATACTAGGCCGTTGTTTCATCAACTGCTCACTTGAGTTTTGTCTCTTCTAGATTGGCCATGAAAATATCAGCTAATACAGAACCCAATGCACTCGCCATCGCCACTCCATCAACCTGGCGATATATATTGTTATCAAAATGGAATTGTGTATCCTCGGTACATACATAAAATGAGAAGCTGCTTAAACTCAAGTTTTGGCAGATGAAGCAGATCAGCCTGTTGACAGATGATGACTAACGTATCATGCAGTGGGAGCTGTGTAAAAAGGGGAAGTGACATCGAAGGAGACCATGAATTTAGTAATTCTCTGGACAGATAATGGTTTTTGAATTTTAAGGAGACTATATCCTGGCAGTCTCGACTTCTATAAATTCTATTGTGTTAACCTTGAAGTCATATTCACGCGTACACAAGTTATCCACCAATTCTTGTGTGGACAGCTGACGAAAGTGGTTCTCTTAGTACGCAGAATTGAATTCGCTATCACTTGTTCAACTTTTTCTATCCCTTATTCATAGAAATTGTTACTAATAAAAATCTATAAAGATAGTAAGTAACATTAAAATATTTTGATGTGGTTTTGTTCTCTGAGCTGGATGGTTAGTTTGCGAAGCTTTCATCACCTTACTGGGTGACATCTTCAGCGCATACTTCAATTTGAAGTGAGCTTTTAGATTTCTCCACGAGTTAATCATCTCTCCTGGTGACCTTGGACGTGATTGGCTGTTTGTGTGTGTTTTCACACCTTCTAGGTTACTTGTATTGGAGTTGACAACTACGGACATCAATTCGACTGGGACAACGTTCAAATATTAGACAAAGGAAATAACAAGAATGCTAGAGAATTTTTAGAAGCTTGGCATTCCAGTGATCATCAATCAATAGACACATCGAGATAGACAAAAGTTATCAACCAATAAGAAAGAAAATTCATACACAAAGGCTCAAAGTTCAAGTCAAAGAAACAACCGGTTCCAATACAAGTAACCCAGAAGGTGTGAAAACACACAAACAACCAATCACGTCCAAGGTCACCAGGAGAGATGATTAATAAACTCGTGGAGAAATCTAAAGGCTCACTTCAAATTGAAGTATGCGCTGAAGATGTCACCCAGTAAGGTGATGAAAGCTTCGCAAACTAACCATCCAGCTCAGAGAACAAAACCACATCAAAATCATCCACCTGAGCTACAAATCTTCTCTATCATATCTAAACATTAAAAATCGAATGCATCATTCCGTCAGAAGGTAA